>JAEAOA010000943.1:920000-1445000 GCA_016746295.1 Potamilus streckersoni | reverse complement strand
AATTTAAATCATCATTTAGATCACGTTGAATATATCGGAGTCATTGCATTGTACAGTTATCGTAACCTGATAGTCTTATTTCGGTCCGAATTCCACTGTGACTGTTTCTTTCGACGTCTTGCGCTGGTAAGTCCATGTCTCCTTCACTTTGACTTTCTTTTCCAAATTTGCAGGTGCCGTCTTTCAACTTTTGTATCCACTTTGGGTCCTTAAAACTTGTTACTTAGAGTGTTGACCTCAGACCTATTCCGGCCCTTCCACTGGGGGGCATACATCAATACCTTTCCCCCTCGTTAGGTCAGAAAAAATATATCCTAATTTCAAACAGATTCTAGGGCTATCTAGTTTAAGTGGCCCAGACAGAACTTAAACAATCTCGTTTTACAAACTTAATGGTCAACTAAATAGCTATTCTAACACTATACTGAGATGTTAGTTCTAGGCTAGTCGCAATAAAATAATGAATGAAATTCCTTGCTACTGTGTTTATCATACATGTGTTTATCAAACATGAACTCATATATAGATCAGAGAATTTATGATGAGTCTCGCATTTAAAACTAGAAATTCTGCACGAAATTCTAACTACATAATTCCACTAATAAACTAACTAAAAGTTCAACAAGTTGTCAATGTTTGTATAAAGAAGAATATCGTCGTACGGACTCTGATAAACGAACTCAACACGTGTACACCATATCATGAAATTAAATAATTGAACTTAATAAATACATTCATGCAGATACTTTGGAATAAATACTACAATCATCATAGTAATGTCAATGAATTACATAAGATTGTTGCAGATACCTTTTCACCAAGCGCTTACTTACAGATCGTGCTTGTTAGTTTTCCAAGACAATTCCTTTCTGTGGATGATTTCCTACGAGCGAATTTCTTCTAAATTCGCTCGGAGCTTCCCTTTGTAAATATTTCCTCTCGTATGACAAAGCGTAGACTAATTTTTTAAATTTATATTTGCACATTTAAACAGAAGAGTTTTCCGTGTGAAACCACGCCCTCTTCACTGCGCATCCAATCATAATTACAACTCCTGCATTCGCAAGCATTAAAACACTGCAACATGTCTATCAGTCTATCAACAAATGGCTACCAACTGGTTCCTGGTCAATGCCTCGACTGTCAGCATCCAGGCAAATCATAACTTAAACTTCGTTCAGGTAAGTTTAAACAAACAAATTTCTTAATTATAAATCAATACTCCTGACATTGGCTGAACCAATCCGTACATTATGGCGTTTAAAATGCTGCCATTTCCTATAAATCTCGTTAATGGTAGATGCGTTTAACTGTGTTCTACCACAACTAACAACAACAAAACAAAGATCGACCTAAACATTTACAGTAGCCATTATTTGCAAAGGCCAGTGAAATGATTGCAAAGAGCTTCTCTTTTTACATCACTATGTTGTTTATGTTTCATTTATATTTCACCGAATTTATCTAGATATTGATGATTTCTAGGCAGGTACGTGCGTAGGTATAACGGAGTTTAATAGCACTGTGTGTGCATGCATGCCAAAAGATGCCGATTACAAAAAAAAACAAGTCAAACATATAATTGGCACATGATACACATGCCCCCATGTTAATTACTCTTCGTTGTAACTAACTGAAACGTTTGCACATAAAACATTTTTCTTCCTTCAGTCAGAGTGACCTTGATTATTTACACCAAATTCATTGGCCTTCTTCATTTCCACTAAGGAAAACTATCCCAAAAAAAATATACGTCAGGTGCCCAGGTAGGTGATGAAGAACTATTGTTATTATGCAAAAAACCCCAATTTTCTTGTTTTATGTAAGGGATCTTGACTTTTTATCATTTTCACCCGAAAATGAAGCCTTTTTCAATACCTCAAGTCATCCACAAAGTTTGGTAACTATTGACGGTGGAGAACTAAAGTTATTGATTAGAAACTAAATTGATAACATAAATACACAGGAATGGACAACATCCTAACACAGTAAGTTTCACCTTAGGGAGGGTGCACATTAGTTGCAAAAATCTTTAGTATGATAAGGATTTTCCGACGAACGGAAGCAAATATTCTTACAAGGTATATAATAAGATTAAAATCTGTTAAAACAAAAGGTATGTAACTAATAAATGTAAAGAAAAATTATTTTAAATGAATCTAGTATATTATAAGTTCAGACGTACTAACACATGTGCTAAAATATGTTATTCATGATAACAACCAATTTGAACATCAAAATATCAGCACAGAACATGTTGCTCTGGCTGGAAGTAGATCCATTGTAATAAAATTACTAATTGTTAGTGAAGTGAACTTTCCGAAACTGGCGGAATCACACCTGTAGAGTTTTATTTTTCCCCAAGCAATATCCAAGTATAATTACTTTTTCATTAACATGAGCCATATGAGGTTATCGCAATCTTTATCAACCTTCTCGTCTGAGCAAGACCTTTCATATAGAAGGCTACTTTCACCATGGCGGAAGGGGTGAGTGCTTGAGAGCTCGAATAACTATATTTTGTTTTAATTCTAATGGGTGATTAAATCAGGGGTTGCAAATTTTTGTCAGAGATCATGGAGCTGTGTGTGTGTGTGTGTGTGTGTGTGTGTGTGTGTGTGTGTGTGTGTGTTTCTGAGGCTTGTTGTTAGCATGGTGCAAGACGTTGGTAGAGATAAAGCTTCACATAAAATTGCCTGGAAACTGGGATCCAAAAGTAATCCGCAGAATGTACCGATGTATACATAATCATTGATCAATATCACATTAGGTTTATATTCAATCAGATTGCAAGTAACAACTCAGTTGGTATAAAACTGACAATTTTTGTTAATACTAGGTCACCGCAAGTACTCGCTTTACTTGTCGGCGCAAAGGAACAAGTCATCAAGAGAAGAATATAAATCCCCCCCCAAAAAAAATCAAAATGTAAACATATTTATAAGAAATCTATTTATAATGAGTCATTATACAGTATTTAGCACGATCATTGGTGGAAGCAAAGTCGTCTAATCCACAATGTATGATGCGGATCTTAATATACGCGTGCGAAAATCTGGCGACACCATCGCAGAGTTGCCCAATATTCGAACTGGCTTTCTGTGCCTACAGTTAACACAGATGCTTCCGATAAGAAATACGCTGACATATTCTAATGCTACGGTTTGCTAGCTTGGTCAAACGATAATTTTCCCAAGGCTGCCTGCTCTCTGTCACCAAAATCTAACATCAAGTACATTGATATCAAATGCTGCTGTCGTTACCAGGTGTGTTAGCGCTATCTGGCGAAACAATGTAACGCAATAACAACAAAGGAAATAGTAAAGCCACGAATTTGGTTACGTTTGCTTCTGACATTGCGGATACAAACAAGAAATATGTCGATAGTAAATTTGCGGAATTTTGGTGTAAACGAAATAATGGTACTCTTAAATTTAGTTACGATATCATCTGTGGTGACACAGTTTAATAATCATTGAGGCTTCTGACGGATTCAGAATTACGTTTAATATTAATATGCTTATATTTGAGGGTAGCGCAACAGATATCAAGCGCGTAAAAATATACTGTTAGACATATTCCTCCATTGTCTTCTATTGATATGAATAGTAATTGCTTTCATGCACACGCTTCGTCCGAATACTCAAGTATCTACCAAGCCTTCTATGTGTTTGCCGGTCACATTCCACACCAAAACAAAATGAGTGGGAAACTGCTGGCATGTGGAATCGGTACACAATTAATAAAATCCGGTTCAGTACCCACGAATGTAGTCCCAGTCTATTTTTAGATCACTTTTTCCGGTCTAAATTTAGTGGTGATACTAGAGTCAGATTTTGGCATTCTTGGTAAGGATTTAAAGGCAATTGTTTATTCTTTAAAATGTGAGCTTATGGTGTGGTTGTCTGTGTGTATTTCGGCGACAGTGCACATTGAGTAATAAGGTCATGGTGATGATCCGGAAGTGAATTCTGTGTTCCGTTGCCTGGTGTTTTGTTTACAATTCAGCCTCTCAAAAAAATGCAGGTCAACCCTTGACAAGAACTAAACCGTAAAGTCATCTTTGAAGGTATTTTAGATTAACATATGATTTGTATTGATTGTCACACAGTGGAAAGTTCAGTACTGAGAAACAAATGTAGAGAATATATAGTGAAATTAATTGTGTACTATGTCCTGTCAGTAAAAACTTGAAACTGATATAAAATTTTTATTATTAATGACATACACATGAAATTTTAATAGGTTATGTATATTGACTTTAAAATATAAAAATGAAATTAAAAATAAAAAAATAATGTTAATTTTAAAAATTTAAATGAAATTTAAAAAAACAATTAAAAAATAAAAATTTTCCACCAAGTATACACATATATAATATTTTTTGGGAATGATATTAAATGATATCAGCATAAATATACTCCTACACCATATACAAGCTCAAATGATGGATATTTGTCAAATTTGATCAGAGAAAATATCTTTATTAGTCAAAATGAGACCCTCATTTAAAATACATGAAGACAAAATTCTACTTTGCTTTGTACCTTTAGGTCATTGAAACTATTTATTTGGGGTTCAAACAGCTAATTTATGTGTTTATGATGGGGTGACTTCCTGAGTAACACATATCTGCTTGTATAGCTATCAGTAATTGTTTATAACCATAGTTATAGGGTATTTAGTGAGAGGACAGAGATGAAGACTTTATACTAGAACCTGTTCAAGTTCTCTACAAAATCATATTAAGCTGTCAGAGAATGAAATACAGGTCAGAGGGGTAAAATATACTTTACCCAGGTATATTTACCATTGCATGTAAGAAAACAGCAAAATGATGTAAGTTGAACACAGAATGCATTCCATTTTATTGTTCAGTTTCTTTAAGATGTTGATTGATGTAGTGCGACATTGTAGCCTAGATGATATTATGGGAATTCTCATGATCCATTTTGCTTTATGCATTATTAATGACTAATAATATTTGTTATCTGACACTTTAAAGATTACATAAGTAATATTCAAACAGATTATTTGAATTTAACTTTCTACAACTGATCCTAACATGGTTACATAGCTGACATGAACAAATATGCATATATTTTGTAATGTTTGGAATCAAAAGTTGACATTGTTAGGCTGACATGGTACCTATAGTGAATCTGTAAGGCTCAGTTTTGATTGTGTGCACTTAAAATATCCCAAGATGTTATTTTCATCATGAATATGCCTCTGTATGGTAACACATTTCAATTTAGTACTTTGACAGAGGGCGGTATTGCAGCATCAGCTGATATTTCATTCCATTGAATCATTGAATCATTGAACTTAAAACCTTGGTAGCCAAGACTCTTAAAAATAGACTAAAAATATTCAAACAGATTATTTGAATCATGTTTGCACATGTGATTTTAACAAGTACATTGCATATGTCCCACACATGCAAATATCCATCCTTGTTTACAAGTTTTCGGGATGCAAATTTCACATTTAGTTGATGATATAGGATCTATTGGTACCTATAGTTGATCTGTGTGGCCACATTTTGCTATATTCACTCACAATATCTAAAATTGTTTTTTCCTTCATGAATAGGATTGCATATAGTAATAAATTTTAATTTGGTACATTGTCATTTGACTTTCCACTATACTGGTATGTATCAATGTTTGCACCAATGATCAAACCTCACCATTCCAACATTGCCTTAAACTTTATGATACATACTCTACCTGATTAGTTATTTAACCTGTAAATGGCTAAATATGCTTGTAGAAACTTCATCTATTTTTAGGATGCATTTGTCACTTTAATACATGCCCATTGCTTCACATCTTTGAGTGTCACTCTATCAAGTTTACCTTTTTTAACCATATTTGCAACCTGAATGTTATATTGAAATCACCATATCTAACACATTTTAACTTCATTTGCCTACATCTTCCTTTTTTTTAGAATTAAGTGAAACATGTTATATATTTTCAGGTCTAGTCTGGTATCTGAAACAAAGTATTAGAGTTGGATCAATTTGGAAGCTCTCCAGTAGTCCAATGGTGATAGCAAGGTCTCATAAGGACATGTGCAGTGTGCTGCTATAAGTGACCAAGTTGAGTTCATATCAGTACACTGATATACAGCATCTCAAAGACATGGCTTAGATCTTCATGAGAGAGATTGGCATCTTTTTTCAGTAAGGTGAAACTGTATTTTCATATTGCATTGTTGACTTTTGTAGTTATCGGCATTAAAATGGAATGCATATTTGCTATAAAACATGGTAGTGGTCCCATCAAAACTTTAAATTTGAGTGGGATATTAGTTATACAAACAACTGTCCAAGTACCTGAAACAATAAATGTGGAACATAGTACCTGTCATTGTTTCTTTAGTATGTACACCTATATGCATCTGGATAGGCATATTGTAATTTGCTGTCAAAATCACTGTGAGCTATCATGCTTCAGTACCCCTGGGATTAATATTATCAGTTGTACAGACCTAAACTACCATTTGTTTTAAAGACCAATCATTAATCAACATTGCTGCCTTAAATTTGTCAAACTGAATGTCATAACTTGTATGAAAATTTATTTTTTGTAAAATAAAAAGTTTTTAAAATTTATATATTTTTTAAAATTTTCATTAAAATTTAATATATCAATATTTTTTAATTTGAAGACTATTTTCAGACAGGCCTTATCAAGTATTACAATTAGGTTTTTACTGCATTGAAAAATTCCTATAATTAAGGAAGATATAGCAAATTTAGTTTTGGTTTCTTAAGAACAATTGGACCTCAAATTGCACCCTATAGAACACCAGCACTACACACTTTCTGACAGCTGTCACATGTCTTGCTTGCAAGGAAATTTCAAAAGACTTTATGTATGAAGTTGAAACAGTAGTGGCATGCAAAATAAAATGCAAATATAAAAGTTTGACAAAAACATTGACCCTTTCAGGAATCGGTACACAATTAATAAAATCCGGTTCAGTACCCACGAATGTAGTCCCAGTCTATTTTTAGATCACTTTTTCCGGTCTAAATTTAGTGGTGATACTAGAGTCAGATTTTGGCATTCTTGGTAAGGATTTAAAGGCAATTGTTTATTCTTTAAAATGTGAGCTTATGGTGTGGTTGTCTGTGTGTATTTCGGCGACAGTGCACATTGAGTAATAAGGTCATGGTGATGATCCGGAAGTGAATTCTGTGTTCCGTTGCCTGGTGTTTTGTTTACAATTCAGCCTCTCAAAAAAATGCAGGTCAACCCTTGACAAGAACTAAACCGTAAAGTCATCTTTGAAGGTATTTTAGATTAACATATGATTTGTATTGATTGTCACACAGTGGAAAGTTCAGTACTGAGAAACAAATGTAGAGAATATATAGTGAAATTAATTGTGTACTATGTCCATGTGCAATAATGTTTGAATTCGGATAGATTGAACAGTAGCGGTGTGCCTACACCGTTTTGCTGTTGGGGGAAGAATGGTTGGCAACAACGACTTTATGAATAAATGCGGCTTGAGGCGGCGAATGATGCAATCACATGGACAAAGACGAGTTATTTAGTAGTTTTGTGTATCTGCAGGCCAATGAACACTGGCCTAAGCTACTTGCAAACTTCATGATATTTTATGACAATAGCTTTGTTTGAGTTTGAGGATTGATCGCGATCATAAAACGTTGCTATTTGAGGAAATGTATTATAACAAAGGAGTATGCTCTGACAGCATGGGCGCCATAAGAAACTTTAGCAACTGTTTAGTTTAGATCCATATCTGTTGAGCTATCGCACATTTTGGCAAAAGTGATCGAGGCTTATTTCCTCATAGTTAAATACAACCGCAAACGTAAACATTATGCATTTGAGCTGCAATTTGGTATCGATTATATTAAAACAAAGTTTGTCCGTCGAATCGGCATGCTTATGGAACGAATACCAGCAAATGAGATATAACAAGGAAACTTTGCTGGCACTCAAAGGCATCAGAATCTGATAAGGAAATAGTCAAACTGCACGAGACGCAGAGGACGCAAATACCTTACGATATGTTAAAAATACAAGGTACCAAATTATTTTTCAAATATCATCAGCAAATTGGATGCGGAATATTCTCTACAGACACAACATGAAGTAGTGAAGCAGTGCAAGCAGACAATCTTATACCAGAGATTCTCAAAATGACTGTAGATACATACTAATATATTGTCAAGTACGTTGAAAAACATAGGTATGACGCAAAGATGCTTTCAGTTCCGATAGGCTATATTGATTATAAGAGACAATATGATTATAGAATACAGGTGGCGGAGTAAATATACATAGGAAAAGCTTTGCAACGTCAGCAGAAGGTTAGAAGGTAGCGAGTAAAGTAAAAGTGATTTCAGACGGTGTGTTGTATTATCTTTGTATAAGCTTGTTGACGTCTAAAGCGGATAATACTTGCGGCAAATGATAATCAGATAGTATGCTGAAATCTATGACAACGGGAAATTTAAGTTCTAGAAGCATAATTGAATTCACATTTCACTATACGACCGCATTGGATGTCTTTCAAATAGTTTATATGTCTGCTGTAGATAAACGTTTGCCCCTGTAATCTCAATTAACTTTCTCATCACTGGCTAAAATAACATTGTCCAGATGCTTACTGCGTGCCATATTTTCTATCTATATCTTCAAATGAAGCAAATGGAAAGATACCAAGAACTGGTCTTTTCTGAGTTACCAACTGGTTGGGATAATTGAAAATCATTATTCTGACTCATCTTTTATCTGATGTGATTTCCAAATTTTCTCAGATAGTAGTAAAATCCAATATTATTCCATGTTGTCTCTTCATTAGACAGCGTTTTGTGTATATAAGCATCATTATCATTGACCGGAGAAGTCTTCATTTGTATGTGAAATCATTATATAACTGCCATCTTGTCGGTTCGCCAACATTCAGTTTTATATAAAAGCATTGTATACTCACAACCGGGCTAACGCCAGCTGCCTTCCGTTTTAGGTAAACGCATTATATAACAACAGGTGGCTATCATTCTTGTGTAAATGAAAATCAGATGGTTCTAGTAGGAAGTAGTGCAAATGGCGTCCATCTTTGCCATTAGTTTCATGTAAAAGTACCATATCTATCATCTGCTACCATCCTGTCTGCTACCCAAGATACCATTTTTGTGTAAAATCATTATATTGTAATAAGCGGCGATCATTGTTGTGGAAACCAAATTCAGACGACACTAATAGGCCTTATTTGTAAAGGAGGCTTTCATTCTTGTGGAAACAAAATTCAGACGACACTAATAGGCCTTATTTGTAAAGGAGGCTATCATTCTTGAGGAAACAAAATTCAGACGACACTAATAGGCCTTATTTGTAAAGGAGGCTATTCGAGAACACCGGTTACGTTGCCATTTGGAGCATTTTCTGATAACACAATTTTGTAAACAATTCCTTGCCTCTGATGGGGGATAATGGCAGCGACATCATTTTCCGATGAAAGGAAGCATATGTTGATGAATTCGTAAAACTATCATTTAAATTCTAATTAAAATTTTCTTCAAATCTTTATTTTATTACAAGTAAAAACGGGAATTTTGCTCATCACCAACACCTTCTGTGTATAATTTCTTTCATCCATCTGTGTTATTTTATCACACATTTAATTACCTTAAAATATCTTACATTAATTCATTTCGGTCTGCAAACTTCGCCATGTACAGTAAGTAGTACACTGTCTTAAGTCACCCAATAAAATGAAAACCTACCCTTTCAATAGAGTCAGTTTTGCAAGTGTGACATAATGCAAAAGAAACGAGCTTCCTCATATCAGATACACTATCAAACAATAAAACAAGGATTTGAAATACATTGTCAGCGGATAAAATTGCATGATGCATAAAATTGCACGTGTGTGTCTATATATATCTATATATATATATATATATATATATATATATATATATATATATATATATATATATATATATATATATATATATATTGACTGGGCACCTTGGCTATGTCGGTTAACGTGTATATAGGCCTGTGGATGTTTAACATTTAAACATTGCGGTGAGTGGATAAGCAAAATCTAACCAAAACAAAATATATTAAAAGCTGTATCCGCTCCCCCTAGTAAAATTAAAACCTGAAGTAAGCAAGCATAAGTCAAGTAAAGCACACAGTACGAAATTAACTGCATGAAATTGGTAGGACACAAAATATCGAGGAATTATCGGCATTAAGCATAGTGGCAGTGACCTAAGCGATCAGATATGAAACAACGTTTCAAAGAACTACTACCAAATGTCAAATTGGTAATAATGATTACGTCATAAATGGTACATTGTCTAAACAATATTTTTTATTGCATATTTAACCAATGCGCAAAAGAATCAACTTAGCATAGTCAAATATATCTGCTCTATAAACTGCATGTCTCACCCCTCCCCACCCACACACACACCCATTTATGGAAAAAGTTGCTATATTTGAAAGTGTGTTTAATATCAGACAGAAAATAATTCTGAGGTAGACAAAAGGTATTAATTGTTTGGGTATCCACGAATATATATCCGAATTTTGCATGTTCTTTTTACCTAATTTTACTTTCAGTTGGTGAAACCACTCGAAAGTGCTTGTTTTCTATACTACGTACAGTAATGATACAGCTCCTATAGTAGATCTATGACATCACGACATTAAAAATTATATAACTTGATTTCTGGATGTTCGTAATGAAACCTGTATTAATAAATATAGACCTATCCTTGATGTAGCTTGTGTGTAGAGAACAACGTATGGGTCGGGGCATTTTCTGGATCTAAATGTGTTTGAAACATGCTTTTTATATTGCGAACCAAAGAACCAATTGCTAATTTCAGTACTAAATTTGCCAAACCCAAGTCTATCAACGGACTTTTTCCATCCCTTAAACATTGGCTCTGTTGTTTCAGTTACATCTTGGATAATCTCTCAATCGATTTTGTTACTAAACCTTTTACTTCTACTGCAAAACAATCCTAGCCATCTCTACTCTATTTTCACCCATTTCTGGACTGGTTCCCTCTCTTCAATATAAATAGTACTGTGAACCTATAGTATTCTGGTTGTATTCTCCATGTTGAAACCTACTGTTTGTTCAACAGACGATAAGTTAGTAAAAACTCAAGTATGAAATATGAGAAATTAAATTTTTTTTATCCAGAATTAAGTTCATTCTTTCGAAACGTCAACTACTTTTTCATATTTACCATTGAACAACATTAATAATATCTAAGCCTGATTTAGCCTTTAACACCAGAAACTTGGGGTAAACTAACTTCAATAATCTCCATTGTTATTGCTATCATGTATCAAGGGCTATATATGTCAAATTCTGAATAAAGTAGCATGATGTACTGTTGTAATATGAGCCATCCCCGTAGCAGGTGTTACTCTTACGTTCCACGGGCTGTCAGTTGTACGTGTGCCATGAGAGGACGCCATCCAAATATTCACCTATCCGTGCTAATGCACGACTTACAAGCCGATCTGAAGCTACTTCGACTAAATGTCCTACGTTCCATTTCTATTTTTGTTGGCTAATTAGACACCACCACCAACAAAAGTACTACTCCTATCAACAAAGTTAGCTTTCCATACACGTTACCTTTTACATTTTCCGCTGACACTGACGGTGACATCGTGAAGGTTATTAAAGAAATATGTAGAGTGATACACATAAGTCACATGTGTAAAGACAAGCATCTTGTACAGAAAGTATTAAAATTTTTATACATATTATCTCTCTAAACGAAATACGCCTGGTCTTTTTAAGTAAATAGTTTGTTTAATGGATATTATTTCTACTGAGCATTATTTTGAAATGCATAATCGTGTATAACAGCCTGAAAAGTGAATAGAGTTTGTTAAATTAACAATTACGGCGGAGCTCTAAATGACACGATGATCACTGCAAAACATCATTGTTTTGACGATAATTTTCGTGTAGGTGTATTGCAAAACTATATCTCCGATTTTGACATAAAATAACAATTCCCATGACTTTTACTTATTTAATAATGAATGAAAACAGTCAAGTTAATGAAAAGTTAACAATGACTTTCTCGAAATCTTAAGCATATACATCATGTCGTTAACGAAGCAGTGTTGTTGATGCGATCTCCAAGTCATAATTAAAAAATTGACTCACTAATATACCCTTTTCTTTATGTACGTCATGAAAGGAATATATAATGTTCAGCACCAGTAAATTAAATATAGTGAAAAAGTGAAAACAATCTGTGCTCCCAAATAATATTGACTTTCATCTGCGGATTATGACTGAGGTTTGTTCTTTTAACTGTTGTTGCCGTTATCTTCAACTCTATTTTTAGACAAGGCCTAGGAAGATAATCTCCACCGATTTGACTAGAAACCACTCGGATGGAACAAGAACCGATCCTTCTTGCCCAGCCTTTTTGTTTCTTCGCCTTTGTGTCTACATATGCAGTGCAATATGTGCCAGGCAGCCGTCGACAAATACTTTTTCATAGCTAATAAATTGGTGATTAAAGACAATGCATTTTAATAGAAAATATTGGAAATATGCATTCACAGAGGGAAAGAAAGTCATGGATATACGCAACAAGGCACTTTCCCTTACAGTGATCTACAGTAATGTTCGTTACGGTTTGTCACTTGCAAACAACAATATGGTACGGGTACTATCTAATGTGTAAAAGGGTGGGCCCGAAGCACATGTTACCAATAAAATTCTCATAATTTCTCGTGCAATTTGGCTACTTTTCGGACTCAACGTATCAAAATATTTTAATTTTCATCGAACATAACAATCACCACATTTTCTATTTAAAATAATTTCCTAAAGCGTTATCTCTGTTTCAACCGTACCGTCGCCAATGTTTTTTTTAGTTTTTTAATAAAATGTAGGAGATGAGCATTTGGTTATAGCGTCCCGTTTAAGCAATTCATGTGTTGGGGTTTTGTGCGATTTCTTGCTTGATTATTGGAATTTGGTGCAATGGGTAAGATTCCTTAATCCAACATAATTAGCCAATTACTAGGAGCAAACGTCACGGAGAGAAAGCGTAAGCGAGTTTCCATGATGCCATGGTCAATGAGTAGCGAATTCAGATTCAAACTGTATGACTGTCCCTGTCATAATGAAGTCATTAATAAAATCTAGTGGTGAACATTGGTGTTGTGACTGCAGTGGCATTATTTACGGTAGGAAACCGGTAAATTACACAATGGAATTACAAGAAGGGACTCCGTAGATACTGTTTATGTCGCCACGGTGGCAAATGTAATGTAGTTTTACTGCCGTGGTGTGCCTTGAAACCATAGATTGACTGGCCTAAGGTGGCTTAGTTAAAATAGTTCCATGTGTTAGGGGATAGTTGTAGAGATTCTATGGCGTTAACTGCAAGGCGGTACGGAAAGATAAAGAGAACTACTCAGATGTGTAGTTGATAGATATTTGTCAGGTTGTGAATAACATGGTCTTGCAGTGATCGAGTAAAATTTATGTATAAAATGGACATGTCGGGCTTCATAACTTACAACTTTAGTTGTATTGAAGTCTTTGGAAATTTTGGGTAAACTTATGACTTCTAGCGGGAATCGCACCAGGGTTTTGACCCCGCTTGGTCAAGCAAAGGCCCTGACTTGTAACAGTATTCATTTTTAGTTTTATTTGTAAATGGTCATATATGTATGTCGTTTGTATTTGCACAGTTATAGCTTTTTATCCCAAAATATGGGTTAAAAATGCATGTATCTCGTGTATGGGGTAGTTTTAACATCATTACGCTCTAGAGGTCACGCTCCAACACTACTCCACCTCTGCCAGCTATGTTTTAGCGTTTCCCAACTGGTCTGTCACTAGTTTTGTGAAATACAGAAATAAATACAACTAAAATGGCCAAAATTTTATTTTGATTTATCATTTCGTACATATAAAATCATATTTGCACGTAACTAAATCTGCAACAAAACCCGTTTTTATATTCTGATGCTGGTGACACGAAAGTGTATCATTCTCATAAAGCATGAATTCGGAGAAATAGATTAATATTACCAAACACTTTTATAAACAGTTTCGTTCTCAACATTTTATTATTTAAGTAAATCTGTATAATATTTCAACAATTTGAAATTTAGATATACATGCATAATGAACCGACAACGGTTTCAGTCATTATGAATTGTAAGAAAGTAACTTGTTCTAAAATAGGTGTTGCAATTTTTGCCGTATTTGATTGACGATTGGAAAATAAATCATCGGTGTTTCCATGCTTGCTTTGTGACTTCCACCTGTGTTAAACCAAAATTATTGCTTCATTTGTCAACACTATTGTTACTAGAACTGTTTCTAAATTTATGACCTGTGTAATTTGAATGTGAAAGAGACATCAACAAAATTAAGAAAAAAGGGACAAACGAACATTCAAGCAGAAAAATACGAGTTTCCATGCAGACTTGTGAACATTACTTTCTTGAAAAGACTGCAAAAAGATTCTGAAATACCCTGGAACTGGCCTACTAATATGTCACCGACCTTTGTGGCATCTCTCGGTCGTCCAGTCTATTATTATACTGGTTATTCCTTCTTACCTTCTGTCGCGGAAGCTAATTTGTTGATAACATAAATAAACGCAACCTAATATTTTTATCGTTTTCTAACACCATACACTTAGTATATTGTCACTTTCAGTTACTCAGAATAGCCTGGACCATGTTTCTCAACAAATCTCTACTGCTAATTAGTTTCAGATTTTACTTTGTGCCACTAGAATACATATTGTAATGTTACCAAATTAAAAGACAAAAGATTTGCCTTTATGATTTGCAAAACATCATCATTTTTAATGAAACTATCTCTGTTAATGTCTAACGCCCCCCCCCTTCAGTATGGTTTACATGTCAGGACTGTCTGATCTGCACAGACCGAGGATGGATTCCTTGAAATCGTTGTTACCGAATGTCCGGAACACGTATTCAGATAAGTTTGAAACATTCCCCTAAAATAAAAAGAGTTATCTTGCTCCTTTTGACCACGTTTGAGCAGTTTCTTGAAACCTTATTATGTTGATTCCTGTTCATTGTAAGTTATCAACGTAGTTCACGAGTTTCTCAATAGTTTGCGGTCTTGTATGCGACCTTTTCAGATCTGATTTCTATCAAACCTTACTTATAATTCATCAACTGAAAAGTGATAGTTATACTTGATTATCCGTTTATTTTAATTGATAATATTCTAGCACTCAAGGAATTCATACAGCCATCTATCCTTCCAATCCAAGATTCACTTTCGTTGACTTACCAGTAACACTGGAAAAATCGAATTGTATTTAGAACAAGTCGCAAGTGTTAGAGGAGATTGGAAAGTCAGCAGAAAATTCTGCAAATTGTAAAGTGAGGTGTTATTGGTGGATACATTGGTTTATTTAAAGTACCACTCAATCTTATGGGAAGGATAATTTAACGATACCATTCTAAAATGTTATAAGGGTCTTCGAGGTGACCACTATCATCACTGAAAAACAGACGGCAGTTTATAACTACTGTCCTCAGATTTAACAGATAATATTTGCACAGAATGATCTATGCTGGTACGTATAGGGACAAGAAAAGTATAGATGAAGACTTTTGGCAGTTCATAAGTATGAATGTGCTTTGTAAATAGTTTTAGCTTGACTTTGGTTTTATCTCAGTTCGACTTTGGTTTTACTCATGAGATACCGGATGCTAGTACAAATCAGACTTCTTCATTAAAGTGCCACAACGGTGTATGTATATTTATTCAGTTAATTTATTAGTTAATGAGAATATATATATATATATATATATATATATATATATATATATATATATATATATATATATATATATATATATATATATATATATATATATATATATATATATATTCAAAATACGTATGTCAATAATAAGATTGAAAAATTTTACTAATAACTGCATAAGAGCCTATAGGTTATCGCGTTCGCACCTGTATGATAATAACCGCAAGCAACCGCAGACAAAACACACACACACACTAACACACAACACAAACATACATACGCACGCACGACTTCTTCAATTATTAACACATTCACAAATGAAAAACAAATGGAAGTGAAATTCAAATATTCAAAATGAAAGTGAAAGACGGATAATCCCACGTAATGTAACTGAGATAGAAATTTACATAATCTCAAGTAATGTGAACGAGACTGAAATCTCATGTGATGATAGCATAAATCAATTGTATTCATTAAAAAGTTATCAACTGAAACATACTTATTGGTAAATAATACAATGATTGCACCAAACATATCGGTCGTTACTCCGTCATACGATAAATATTTGTAAAATCTTGCATCCGAAACTATTTGACTTGGTTTATGAGTCCATTTGTCAAAAGCACATAGTTCACAGGAATTTCAGGATGGGTTCACTTATTTTGGCCCCATCCACCATTCACTGATCCACCATGCGCACAAGTATATACATCATGCAGTTCCGTCCTTGTATGGACTTGATTCCACCCCATACAGACATACAGACAGCCAGACCGTCAGTCTGATGCATCTGCATACACATACGCTTAGCTACATAGTTATACATCCATACAGCTACAATAATGAAACCAAACTACTCATAATAACAGGTACATAATTACAATCTATACACACGTGCTACTAAATTAAACTCTTAATAGCAATTTGGAACAATTCGAAAGTTTGCTTCAAATCTGCCTAGCGATAAAGACAACATTTCACACTACTACTTTAAAAATGAATATGCTTCGCATATCAAATAAAAATGTAACACGTAACCCTTTGGCTGTCGACAAAAATGGAGAACATACACTCCTCGACAAGATCCAAAAGACCAATGTGTCAGTTAGATAAAAATCTTGTCTTATATCTCCAGGGGAGTTAGTCTTATTAAAGGTAAAATGGCAGTGCATGCCGTACTTTTAGTGTCTCTCACCGCAAGCGAACGAAGATGAGATACATGCTAGTTCAGTAGCTTAACAAGAAAAAATGATTACCCACCGTAGGTAACGTTGTATGCAAGGACAACGAAATTAATCATATCGTTCTAAGGCAAAACCAAGTTATTTCTTTCCTTATTCTGTGAAATTTTCCTTCTTTCAATTTTCAAACTGTTAGCAGTCTTGTTAATGATTTTATGCATTTCTTGGCAGTTGAGTGCATGTGGAAGGCAGGCATAACGATACTTTATTTTTGCATGTATATTTATCTGAAAAATGCAACGTTTCTGAAAGTCTGTTAAAGATAATCAGTTGCTGTCTTTTGTTAATAATTGAATATCTACTTTAATAAAAAGAACCTAACGCTATTTGAAATTAATATTTTGAATATTGGCCACCAATGTAATAAGGCTGCTTAAAGTCAGTAGATGCAGGTTTGAAATAATATTTTTACAGCTGCACAAAATTTAAATAGTATCATATTTTGAGAAAATAGATTCAAAATTTACATCTTTTAAACAGCGTGTTTTGTCAATTCAGATATATTATCTACCCAACTATTGCCTTTATATCAAACTGATGAACATAAAATGTCGCCTGCAATTAATTTAACCCTTCTTGCATTTCGCCTTTCTGCTTTACAACTTCCTTCTAAATAGTTTTTCGTTTGCCTAGCTCCTTTATTGAATTTATCAGTATTCTCTCATTTTCTTTACATCAAAATGCTTGCCATTGTTACTGGGGCTAATAAATATCAGTAATTGTTACTTCCATCTTTCAGTTTTGCAGTTACCAAGTTAACCTATTGACAAATATTTTTTGACTCTATGTTAAATTCATAATAGAAAAGAATAGAATCACACAATCTAATCACACATTGTAATTCTAGTCCTAGCTATTTATGCTAATTTCATTCTTTGATGTTGCAAGTACACTCTGTCTTGGCTTTAAATTGTTCACATTCATTGGTTTAAAAAAATGCGCATGCACGAGGGGTATTTGAAACGTTCAGAACATTATGTTATAACATTTTTTTTTCTTACCAAATAGCTCTTTTTATAAACTCAAGGGGTACGTTGAACAAATATATATATATATATATATATATATATATATATATATATATATATATATATATATATATATATATATATATATATATATATATATATAAATATCATACATTAAAATATTTACCAATGGTCGAGAAGTTTTGTATAGGTACATGGGATAAGGGAAAAACTTTGAGGGAAAGCACATTCCCGATCCCCTTTAAAGCCCTTGCCAATTTTTGTATGTGGACAGTATATCGCATCTGACCGACGGCTAAGACATCTTGTCATAACAATCATCATTTGATATTCCAGTATAAAGTATGTTGTCACATGATAAGGTTTTAGATGTGTCCTCTGTCGAAAACTTGATGTAATTCACGGGAGCCTTGAATATTCGAACTAAAGCATACCGAAAAAAAAACAACACGCAGTATCTTGATATGTCATTCGTAAGTTCTGTATGGTGATAATTATCATGTCCAGAAATCTGATCGTCAGTTTGTATCATTTTTCCTCATGTTTTGTGTGTCATTTTGAATAACTGATGTGGAAAAGAAATCGCATCATCGTCGTCATCATCTTCGTAGTATTCGTTCATATTAATTTATTTGTTTCACGCCGGTCTTAAATATTCAGATCTATGCAGGAATAACATAGTTTATATTAAGACTTGGATGAGAAATACAGATGTATTAGGATTATCAGGTCTATAAGCCAAGACACATTGAGTATATTTCTCATGTCTTGTATTTCATCTAAATTCATATTTCCAATAAATCTCTGCTTCATAATCATCACCTTCTTCTTTTTCTTGCAAGATAATAATTAAATTATTGCCTTAACGGTGTTATTGAAAAAGTTCTAAATGATATTGTTGATGTATTCACGAAAATCAACGCATACTTCGGTAAAAATCAGGGAAGGCAAAGACACAACGCTTAAATGTATTTGATCTGATTGTATGAAGTATTCCTGGGTTGGCAACATCGACAACAAACTTTAGAAAATTGATGACATAATATAAAAGATAAGGTTCAAGTGAGAATATGTATTTTCAAACAATTTCAACATAATGATTACGTATATTTTATTCTTTAACAGATAATATTGTTTAATTGTTAATCGTTGCAATTTTTATCATATTTGCCGAAACATCTAGCCCTCGTTGGTATCAGAGGAAGCCTGCAACATTTGGATCATGGTATCGTCCTGGGAAACACCTGTTATAAACTCCTCCCACAAGATCTTTCCATCTTGGTTACAGTCCATAAACTTGAACAAATCTTCAGCAAGTTCTTGTGGAGACGGTGTCTTGCAATTCGTCATTTTGTAAAATGCCTGAAAATATTGAATTTGTAAGTAGTAAAAACTGAATTTATTGCTATAGTTTTAATTAGCATTTTTACTTGTTACTTCGTTGGACTTAAGTACCAAAACATTGTACAACAAGCAAGTATTCAATTTTACAAAGTATATATCTATTTAAATAAAATATAAAATTAAACTAGTGCAAAAAATTAAAAATAATTACACTGTACTAATTACATGAATATTATCCTAAATTATACAATCAATATCTCACTATCAAGGAAACTGTCTAAAGAAATTACGAAAGAGGGTTCTCGTGTTTATGTGCTACCGTGTTAGTAGCACTGAAAAATCAGTTTAAAATCTAAATGTTTTAGCTTCAAGTTAATCCCGTGATAATATCGCTGAAGTCCTTAAAAGTTTCACATAATCCTATCGAATTGCTTAACTATTCAAGTCCTTGGATAAATTTACATAATCCAATAGGTACTGATTGTCGAAAATAAGGATTACCCACTCTGCAAAATCCAACAAACAACTATTATAAATAAATCACTATTTCTTCCAAACGACTCGTACAGAACTAGCATAGACTAAAGAATAGAGTACATGATGCGTGTGATATCACTACATAGTCTCTATATAGTCAATAAAATCAGATTCGCTGAAGGATTCTCGAACAAATATTATAATTATATCAGGCTACGGAACCAACCACCAATTAGCGCGTGCATGATAGCTCTAAAAGACGAGTGCTCTCCTAATTTCATATTGAAGTTAATACGTGATGGTGTTTGACTTAAATAGTTTTCATTAACTGAAACCAAGATATTGATCTTAATATTTAATCCACATTCATAGAAAAATATGAGTTTGCATTATTTGCTTCAAAAAATTTACTGTTTCTATTAAGGAACACGGTGAACTGATTTTGGATGAGGTCAAGTACAAAATACAATCTAATGAATTTAAAAAGAAAAACCCAACAAACTAGCAAACAAAAGAAATTAAATAGATATAACAGTACAAGAAGCAAGTATTGTCAGGAGTCACTGTTAAATTTGTCCAAAAATTCCTATGTCATTGACCTGAAGAGAAATGAACTCAAACACGCTTGCGAGAAATATATACAAATATTTTATTTTAAAATAACTGTAAAATTTTTCTAATAATCATATTAATTACAAGGCCTGTTGCCATTGATAATGTGTTTTTGTTCAATCTACTTGTAAAAGAAACATTTTTAATTTTCTTGACTGATGTATTGTACTGCATATTTTATCAATAGTTTTGTCTTGACTGATGTATTGTACTGCATATTTTATCAATAGTTGTCTTGACTGATGTATTGTACTGTATATTTTATCAATAGTTTTGTCTTGACTGATGTATTGTACTGCATATTTTATCAATAGTTTTGTCTTGACTGATGTATTGTACTGCATATTTTATCAATAGTTTTGTCTTGACTGATGTATTGTACTGCATATTTTATCAATAGTTTTGTCTTGACTGATGTATTGTACTGCATATTTTATCAATAGTTGTCTTGACTGATGTATTGTACTGCATATTTTATCAATAGTTGTCTTGACTGATGTATTGTACTGCATATTTTATCAATAGTTTTGTCTTGACTGATGTATTGTACTGCATATTTTATCAATAGTTGTCTTGACTGATGTATTGTACTGTATATTTTATCAATAGTTTTGTCTTGACTGATGTATTGTACTGCATATTTTATCAATAGTTTTGTCTTGACTGATGTATTGTACTGCATATTTTATCAATAGTTGTCTTGACTGATGTATTGTACTGCATATTTTATCAATAGTTGTCTTGACTGATGTATTGTACTGTATATTTTATCAATAGTTTTGTCTTGACTGATGTATTGTACTGCATATTTTACCAATATTTTTGTCTTGACTGATGTATTGTACTGCAGATTTTATCAATAGTTTTGACCATTATTTTGGGTAAAAAGCTTACATATAATTCATTTACATTGTGCGTGATTAGGTAAAATTTACATATCGATAAATACCCAGCTATGATTACTTAATCCTTTTAATTCCATTTTTCTTCCTTTCCGACATCAGATCAGCAGATTTAATCAGCAAAACAATCACTTTCATGTACCTCAAAGTTTTCTTTCATTAGCCTCTTAACTTTAATAGAATGCATAGCCCTATCTTCGCTAGCCAAAGTTCATTGATTCTTTACACAGTGATACAGGATAGAATGTCATAGCGGGTCATGATATATAGTTAGTATCATTATATTAATATATAAAAAATGGTTGTTGCGGTTAAACCATGGATTATTCATTTTTCTTTTGAAAATTACGCTTGCGTTTGACACGTGTTGTTATAGCAACGGCGTTGTTACTTTCTACGCATTTCGATCTGTCAAAAGCAAAATTATGTTAATTTTTAGTGAGATCCCTTTGTTGACATGACCCTGACATTTAATAACAACTGCTGTAATACGTTGTCGAGGTGAAATGCAAATAATTTCGAAAGATTGGGTTCTAAACACTGCTGTATGCCTTCTTCGGTAAAAGAGGTGTGTTGGAGTGCAGGAACGTCTATCTATCTATCTATCTATCTATCTATCTATCTATCTATCTATCTATCTATCTATCTATCTATCTATCTATCTATCTATCTATCTATCTAAGATAGATATCTATTTATCTATCTATCTACGATATATATCTAGATAGATATATAGATATCTAGATATCTAGACAGACAAACAGACAGATAGATAGATAGATAGATAGATAGATAGATAGATAGATAGATAGATAGATAGATAGATAGATAGATAGATAGATAGATAGATAGATAGATAGATAGATAGATAGATAGATAGATAGATAGATAGATAGATAGACAAGACTTGGTGTCACGTTCTTCAAGCTAGGTAACCGGATGCATAAACGTAGGGCTATTTTCAACGTGTTTGAAGTGATAACAATTGCCGCTGGCCAGTGTCAAGTGATTATGTAAGTCGCCAGAAAACTCAGTTTTTGGGTCCAACCTTGTAACTTGCCCCCATGTGTTATACTTTGGTCGGAGATCAAAAGGAAGCCAGCAGGGTAAACGAGACGTGTTCTACCCGTCACGTAGAAACACAAACAAGAATCATGACAGTTCAGTTGATTGGGTTAGTCATGCAATATCCAATCGGAATTCAGCCTAGGGGTGGACCTAAATCCTAGATTCAAAAATATTAATTGACTTCTGTCCAAGAATTAGTCAGAATATATCTTGGCGGTTGTAAAGAGACATCGCTGTAAATTGGCGGGAGACGTAGGACAAAGAATTGTGAACAAAGAGCTTCGAAAGGTAGATATTTGCTCGATTTTTGCAAAACATTACGGAGCAGGAACTGTATGTATTAACATTATGTTTATCCAATTACTGGGATTGTTTAGTATGTAGAATTACTTTGTAGTGTTTTATTTATGAGCTTATTTGAGATATGAATTTGAGTTACGTAGAATTATGTAGATTGCTAGTTCGGCAGCAATAATGTTATAAGTAGTGATGGGTTACTCCGAAGTAACCGGTACCTTTAGTAATACGTATGTTAAGAGTTCACTAGTTAAAATAGAAACTTAAATAACTTGAATATATTAGTGCATATAACTTGAATATATTAGTGCATATAAATTTGAATATTTGTATATTTGGTATGAGTTGTGATGTAAAAATGTGCGTCTGATTATTGTGATTGTCAGTATAATCGCATTATGAGTATGTACTGATGAGGATCAATTATCGTTGCGTGAGTACTAGTAATTGATATCATGCTTTTATGATATTGTTTATTATGTTGTGTTATTATATTGTGTTTTTCCATACAAGAGTGTATGTGTATTTCGGTGTCAATGGATGCGTGACCGATGAAATTTGGTAGCCTCATCTGATGATAAACTATATGTGTAGTGTGAGGTGTGAGCGCCTAGGAAAAATAGTGTACCACCCTTGTATTTTACAGGAAGCTTTGTGGGGCACAACTTCCAGTGTGAGGTAGACTTTCTGAGACTCACAGAGAGAGAGAGAGAGAGAGAGAGAGAGAGAGAGAGAGAGAGAGAGAGAGAGAGAGAGAGAGAGAGAGAGAGAGAGAGAGAGAGAGAGAGAGAGAGAGAGAGACAGAGAGACAGACAGACAGACAGACAGAGAGAGACAGACAGAGAGACAGAGAGAGACAGAGACAGAGAGACAGAGAGAGAAGTGCGACTGTCAGTACAGTCAGAGTCGACAAGTTGGAGTCGACAAATAGACGAGAGACGTAGAGGAGGGGAAGTTGTCTGAGCGGAACGGAAGAAAAGAAGGAGAAGGAACCTAGAGGAAAATAAGAGAGACCTAGAGGAATCAGTAGAAACCAAGGACAGGGCGAACATTCTCATGCTAGAATCATATGATGAGTTAGGCTTAAAGGGTCGAGCAAAAGCATTTGATAAATTCGAGTGATTGACTAATAATTGTTAACTAAAATATTGTCATTAAATTTCACCCTTTGTACCTTTTATTATTTAACCGTCAGCATTGCTAACTCTGGGCTCAGGGTTATACACCAAAATTCTCTAACATAACTTCTGAATCATAATCCAGCCTGAGTGGGTGCCATATCTAAATAAAAATTGGAAGGTGCCCACCCCAATTTTCTACAAACAAAACCATACAGGGAATAACAAACCTGTAACAAATGAGGTTGATGTGTGATACCAACTATCATAAACAGTTGTGGATTGCCTCTAAATAGGGCGAAAAATAGGCACGTCTTCACCTATTCCTCCCCTTCTCGCTCGAGAAGAGTCACCAGTTGTTTTTAAGCATGATGAAACTTTTGGCAGCAGTAATAGTGTCTTTGGAATTGGGTGGGCAGCAAGTAGGTATTGTTTACATAATAGATGGCCACAAACGGAATGCATTGTGCTAGTAAGTTGCATTTTTTTCCATTGATAGTAAACTTAACCGTACGTTATTCATTTTTGGCCTGAATACCCTATCAATGTCTATGCTGGTGCTGACAAGTGGGTTTGCACAATCTGGAAAGAATTCCCGTTAATAAAAAAAGTAAAACATAAATGTTCCGACCCCGCCCCATTGCTTGGGTGTAGCATGTGCCTCTTTATTCATTGGTGTCATCTACTTTGATCGTTGCATGCTGTAGTCATGGAGTTATCTAGGAATTACAGCAAAACAGACACGTGGGTTATCATGTTGGGTTAACTGATATGTATCCAAGACACAAGAAGTGGTTTTATTTGTGTGGGTTTAACGCCATTTTCCAGCATATTATACACTTTACATGGCCGCCAGTGCCTCTTTTGGAAAGAGAACCCGAAAAAAAGTCCCGGACAGAACCACCAAACCACCGGAAGCTGCTGAACTGAAACTCGTACCAAAGTTGTCAGAGGTGTTATGCAATGGCGAGCGCCTGACACCACTTGGGTCATTCAGGGCCTCCGCAGGAAGTGCGTGTGGGTTAAACCGATTAGAATAGAGATATGTTCTAGGTTTACAAAGTAAAATAAGCCCAAACATTGTTACATTTGGAACGTTGTTTTAGATCATAAAGCGCTGATTATCGTTATATATGTCAGTGAACAAATATGCGAGTAAGCATACGCTCTTGCTCGACACGCCGTTTTCTTAGGTTGGAAGCCTTTATATTTTAGAAATCAGCTGTCATAGAGGGCATACAATAAAAATAGATCTCAATTCAGTCTCAGAGTTTATGATTTCAGGCCTGGTGCATCATAACATTTTTAGGTTTTAGCTCAAGAATAGCGTGCTATAAAAATAAATCTGCAAGAATACTATATCCTTATTAGAGGTTCTAAACCAGTCTGCTTAAATAAATATAGCATATTTGAATGACTACGGTCTTATTTTGACGGAGATCACATGAAGAAAGAATTAGGGAGGTTGACACTCTGACTTGCTGATGTGTGTGTGTGTTTGTTTGTTTGTGTTTGTGTGTGTGTGTGTGTGTGTGTGTGTGTGTGTGTGTGTGTGTGTGTCTAACATCCTGACTGGAACCTGACTAGTCAGTCTCATACATTTCCCGGGAAATGGATGGTTTATTGTGCAACGTCGTCAGTTACATGTGCTTTATAATAAAATAGTGCAACAAATACACTGACATTAAAACCATTGACTTCAGATATTTTCTTATCTGAGAGGCTCGGTTTTCTCCAAATACATCAAGAGGCAGCAATCAGCTTGTCACATAGAGTCAGTGTTAAACGAGCTTTGCATACCTGTGGAGTAGGATTTTAGCTGCACAGAGCTTTGAAACCGAGGAAGCTTTAGTCTCCCCCACCCCCATTACATACATACATAGGGCAAACAGATATAAACAGAAACCAATATTGTCCGCCTACTTACAGATTTATTGGTGTATGTATGTATGTATGTATGTATGTATGTATGTATGTATGTATGTATGTATGTATGTATGTATGTATGTATGTATGTATGTATGTATGTATGTATGTATGTATGTATGTATGTATGTATGCATATATGTAGGTTGCTAAACATTGCAGCTTACAAAAGGAACTTAAAGAACTTAAATCGTCACCAAACAAACCTGGCATGTTTCATTTTAGTTTAAACAAAATTTTTTAATATGAAGTTGAAAACGGTGCTTTTAGTGGGCACATAGGTCTATGTGTAAGGTATGTTATGTATATTCCATTAAATTTAGCATAAATATAGCGTCAATGGCATAAGTCTATTGATATCCAGAAAACAAACTGTTGCAATAAAGCAGTACAAATATTTTTGTCATCAAAATTTTTCATAAATAAAGAATAACAAACTTTATTTCACAAAGTACACAAAATTGTTACCTATTGTATACATGTTTCACAATTAAATGGTGAGTCTCGGTTGTATTCCATGATGAAGAAATGTCACTAAGAATCAGGACCCAGAAAGTATAATACCCAAACCCCAGTAATTTGGGCGAGCGAGTTGCAGGAGGTTACTTGACTCTGTCCTCGTTATACCCAGCACTACACACATGTCCCCAAAATTGCTTATTTCGTTATTAAAGAAACACGTGCAATATTGATACTTAAACAGGTCGTAACCATGAAAATATTAGACTATAATACAGGGTTTCTTAAATAAACATATACCAATATATAATGTTTTGTTACTCGAGAATCGTAGAAATACATATAATCCTTGATTTCTTCACCGTATTCGAGTTTACAGTGAAGCCATTCAGGAATTTAGGTGTCATAAGTTCCCTTTAGAGCGAGCACTCACTTCTCTATGCTTTAGATATGGGAAGTTAAGAGGCAAATAATATACAAATTCAATGACTTCACCTAGTCCTACAATGTTTGCCCCGTATAACAGTATTTACTGGACTGTACTGCTTGCTATTACATTGAAAGACCACAGTAAAGACACCAGCAGATATTTCTAAAAGTTGCAATATTAGTAACTTTTCTTTGAGAAAGAAAAGGTTTTTAAAAATTTAAATTTGCAGGAATTCTGGCTATACCTGGACGTAACCCCACGTACATTTACTCGAATATAAAATCCCAGTTCATGCCCTGCGTCGCATTCAGTGTCTCAGTGTGGAATCGTTAAATGTCTTCCACTTCCACCAACAAGATATCAAACTCCACCGTGGTAATCAATATATAGTCCATGGTCTCCAACTATAGTTACTAATTGTGTTCATTCGGTACATTCTCGACCTTTTCATTCATGTCGAGAAAGAAACTATGGATATAATTAGTCGCCATTGAGAAATATTCTGAACTACGTTCGTTCGCATACTAAAAAATTGGTGACCTAAGGAGACAAAGTCACAATCAGAAGGTCGTCGGCTATTGCTGTCGCAACAAATGTGATGTGCTCCTGACTGATGAAGTCAAACTTATGCGTATTTCTGCAACTTCTTTCTGAGATTATTTCCCGACCAGATGTAAATATCCGAGCGAAGTTCAAATTGTAATTGTATTGAGATTGCTTTGTGCGACAGAAAGAATATATACATAGACATGCACTCGTTGATACATTAATAATGATTTGTTTTGTATGCGCCTCATATGCAAAAGGTTACTATCGTTGTAGGCCCGACAGCAACTCCAATCGGTGTGCCTACGATAGTCGCCGTGTCGCCTTAGTCTTGCTTGCCGTCACTTCAATTCCAACTGGTACTATCTCGCGATTCTACAAATTGCATTAGCGATAAATCACACGCTCTTGCATTTTGAGTCAAACCAATTTCTTGATTTCATCCCGCAGCTGTTGTTTTGCTTCTATTACTTTTTTAATCGATTGCTTTTTTGAAGGACAACCTTATGTTTTTATATTAATTACATACACACACACACACACACACACACACACACACTTCCTAACAAGCATTTGTATTCACTGGTACAAATGCGATATAATCACACAAAATACCTCCCTGTAATATCTAAATTTCCAGAGATTGTGGGCTCTGGGGGCTTGCCACCACGTTCATCGAAGACCTACATGGATTACGACAGTAATATGTCTCCAACAGGTTTTGTTTTCTCCCAAGAGCGTCATTGGTTAATGTCAGTAGAGGATTTGTTTCCTTGGTATAATTAATTGCTGGTAATGATATAATTGCTGGAAGATTTTATCGCGATGAATTTGTTGGTCAATTTTACTTTATAGTTGCACAAATGATCTTTGGGTATTTGTATGTTTGATGGCAGTGTGAGTAGCGACCAGGCGTTTTCTTCTATATGTGCGATTGCTGAACTTAATTTGGTGGTGATACATCATGGTGGTCCCAACGGTTCATTTCAATTTGTCCTTTGGGAATATGTATTGCAATCTTTGTCAGGGCTTGTTAAGACCAATCAGATGTAGATCTTCGTCAAAACGTTGCACAAAATCACCATTGATGGGAACACGGTCTCTGATCAAATGCCACGTCGGTAAATTCCGCAACATCATCACGTGGCTCTAAAGAATATATTTAGGTATATGTAAATGGCAAGTCTCAAACACAAACACCAACTAAGGTTAAGTACCCTTTGGGATCGACTTTGAGTTAATCAACCTGGATTTTATCTTTGGCGGGCAATGGAAACACTACTGGGTGTAAAAAAAATTATTGAACCTTGTCGTCTGTAATCGTTCGCGTAAAACGTGTCATACATGCTGCTGAATATTTATGATTATTGCCATTTTGTACACTATCTCAATAGCCATAAATATCCAGATCCGGACGCCAACAGATTTAAGACGTAAGATTCTGACTTATTTATATCATCTGCAACAGCAGTGAAAACAAATAAGCCATTTGCATCTGATCGTTTTTCCTTGTCTTCCACTGGTTTTCCTCTCATTCCGATGAAGATAACTAATGAACTTATTAGTCCTATTGGGCATATCTGCGTCCATAACATAACTTCCACGTATTATTTGGAATCAGAATCAGCATCATGGATGGGATTTACATCCGTCAAATTAGATTTCCATTCATAACAAGATCTTCACTTCTTTCATCGCCAGGTTTCTTACTTTTAATTCCGTATTTATATCCACGTAATCTTTGAAGAAAGTCACCGACAAACTATAGTCTTTTCGTTTGAAGTAACTTAGAAGAAGCTACTATCAACAGAAGTCTAGCAGCTTCCAAACAACATAATTGATACCCACCTATAATTTTTTAAATTTTCCAGTTGAACTTGAGGATCAGAAGCCTTGCAATGTCAACGTGGATAATACTCAACCAAATCCGTTTTGTTGGCAAACCTGGTCAGATCCACACCAAGGCCCCGTGGCCGCCTAGTGAGCGCGTCCGAAAAATATACATAGGCATTTCGTAAACTTCAAGCATAGATTCTAGTGACTTTATGTTCGACAAAGCAAACTCGACAAGCACGTGTTCGATCTGCGTATGCACAACTGCACACAGCGCTTCTATGGCGAGATGCCCCCAATTTGGATCATCTGTTCGTGTTTGGAACAGTAACTTGACGAAAAAAGTGTTAACGTTCGGCGCCTCGGAAATATCTGTGTAGATAATCAAGAGCTGCACATGGCGGTGCAAGTCCTTACCAGTCAAAATGTAAACAATGTTTGATGTCTCAGCGTATGCGACCCAATGAGTTCCGGGTCCTGATCGCATGCGCGGCTGATCATTAGCCAATTCCGCAGGAAGACGCTTCAGAAGCGTTTGACTGATTTTGTCTTTTCTGGTAAATCAAATCTGGTCAACGATGACACAGTTAATGACTTCTTCTGTTAGGAAGCCTTTGAGTCTCACTCAATGGTCGTAGATGACTCTTTCTTTCTTTTAGAAGTCGCTATGCGGCCTTCCAAAGCCCTTTCTAGAAACATCAGGATAAGGTTCAGAATGCCCTTAATGCAACCTCAATTTTACCTCGGTAACCTCATCTGTCAACAGCCCTGGAATCGAGGAAGAAAAATACTCCACCACTCTTTTGCATTGGTGCCACAAATAACTTCCACAGCGAAACCCACGTCCGCACTTCCACATAGCGACGAAAAGAGTGTGTGCATTTTCGGCCACAGTAACCCTAGGGAGACACGAGAAAGTTTTGTGCGCCTAGAGGCAGTTTTCTGCAACGCGTTCGCATGCATGTTTGTGCGCGTCATTCAAACTTTTACGCCTTAATCGCTAGTGACGTGTGGGTCAAAGTCATAGGTGGTAGAAGGCTAAAACCTAGATTAGCAATGAAAGCCCCAAACCACGTGTTACTACTACAGTATTGATTGTCCAATAGAATTCAAATTTTTACGTCATCACCCAAATTAGATTCGACCAATCAGCTACAGTCAAGATCTAGATAGAATTTATAAATAGATTACAGCAGTATGCATTGTTTGAAAGTTAGTGGAATCGGCTGAAACACTGAAATGGTCATTTCGAATATAAGTTGGCAATATTTGTATTGTAAGGAGCAATTAAATACTTGTAACAATACCGTCTGGTGTTTTCCCGTTGGTTTGACAATGTATAATCTTTATTTTTGAAACATACTGATGACCTTTGACAACTTTCACATTGTCTAACTATATATATAAAAAAATCAAAAAAATGTGATATATATCTGTCTCTTAGCTTCTCAGAGATCTGTCTCATAAAGGTGTTTGATAGATTGCTTGAAATTGAAACCTTTTCGCGCATAATAAATACGCATACATTACCGAGGAGTGTCATTGTAAATATGAATACGTTACCAAATCAAGCGCATGGTGTCAAACTAAAACATATTGTTGATAGTATTTGACCCATTTTAATATCTAGGTTACATCGGCTACTTGCGCAAAATAAGTTTATTTTGCTACATGTTAGTGATTGACAGTACTTATGCATACTAGGCAAAAGGCCATGTACGATTTACTCACGTCAAATGTTAAGCGATTTTGAACTTTGGAGCGCGTTAAAGATAGAAAATACAATCAGACGTATTCTTAATGTGAGAATCTGCGGTTTTACCTTGCCCAATCAATTCTTACCCAGTCAAGTCGATGGAAGGAAAAAAAATTCCTGTTCATTTTAATAAGAGCCTTACACCACAAATAAACGTAGCATGGCAGTTAAAAATGAGAAATGAGTTTTGTCTTGAGGCAGCGTCTTTTAATAGCAAACTTTCTCATTTCAGTTTCAAATGGAACGTTTTGAGATTTTAATGTTTTGGGATTTTCATTTAAATGAAATATTTACGACTGAATATAGATTACATTTAATATAGCATATTAACCAACTAACCAACTGATATTTCTATTTCTGTATACTGTGGGCAGCTATTGAAAGTGGATTAATGTTCTCCACACTGTTACTTATAATGATGTAATCATTGATGTTAGATATCTGAAGCATTAGATGCATTGCATTTTGTTGTTAAATTATATGGCTTTATACGTAAATATATGATTAAAATTTTTATATATATATATATATATATATATATATATATATATATATATATATATATATATATATATATATATATATATATATATATATGTAGATATATATCAAAGGTGCTATACATTTGGTAAAAGAGTCTGTTACAATTAATCGTTGTGCTGTAGATTAGTTCTTATTACGTAAAGCAAACCCATATTCGATAAGGAAAACGTTGTCCTGTTCTGTTATTGTTCGTAAGAAAATATCTTATCATAAAGCATGACTTTCGGTAATTGTAAGATAATGCTAACGATTTCTCATGAATATTATTTTAATGAAAAATTACATATTTTTGTTTCAAACTATTTACTACGTAAATAAATATCTATACATTATCAACGATTAGAAATTAAAATCTCTGAAAACAAGCCAGTTTCGCGGACATCTTAAATTGTCTTCCTCAAATTCAGAATGTTGACTATACATTTTGGTCCTTGCAACATCTATTTTTTTACTGAGCATTTATTAGCATACTTGATTAAATTACAGTCTTAACATTTAAAATTCTTCTGAAATTAATGTAATAGAGTACATCTCAGAACAATTTAATACTGTTTTTGATATTGTGAATGCCTTAACTCTTGTTTGAATAATGAATCTATTACCAGATGTGTTATGATCATTTATAAATATAATTTTCCCATTGTAGTTATTAATCATTTTCTGAACAAAACGACGCATTTAAAAGATATAAGATTCAGAAAGCTCCGTTCTACTATTGTAATGGAGCAAAACGTTTGGTAAAATAAAGTGTGTACTGTGACAATCATACCAGTATCTTTTCAAAAACTGAAATTGTGCCAAATAAAAAGTTATTCCTTTTCAAATATATTATCAAATTGTTATCTACAGCTTCAATCCTACACACATAAGCATTGCATAAAAAGTATGAAGTGTACCAAGCAACTTGTTCTAAAAGAGAAAATCGAACATTATACATTGTTTGTAGATACATTGCTACAGATGGAAGACATATTGCCAGTTTTGCTGACCGTCGAATTATAGGTCCGTTATGACTCGAATGTGTTAAAACGAACAACCTGTTAAACTACATAGTGTACATAAAATTATTACTTGACTGACACTTCTAAATCCATGCTATGTGATTAGCTTTTGTAAGTGTCACCAATCAAGTGAGGAAATAAGAAAACAAAATAGAAACCAAAAAAAGTGAACAACTGACATGCCAGGTTCATATGACATGGGCTTGGAAAAGACCTCGGGAAATGATTCTGGTGGCACAGATCCGGGTCCTCAACGATGCAACAAGTATTGTCTTTCATTTGAATGACTTGTGTATTACAACAACAATTTACATCACATATGTTTGGTGTAATTCATCTCAAGAAATAATCACTTTACGGATTAATAAATCTATTACGATTTTCGTTGCAAAGGAGCTTAGTCCTTGCTATAGGTTTCTGTTTTTGCTCGTTAATTTTCTTCCTACTACCAGAATACAAATTTTCAAGTAACATATATGGAAGGTATCCAAATTGGAGGGAAAAGGTTTACCTTGATAATTTGATACATCTCATCTTTTGTAATGAAACCATCTCCGTTAACATCATACACGGTGAAAGACCATCTTATCTTAGTTTGGAAGTCAGAACTCCCTGAGACACACAGACCTAGGATGAATTCTTTGAAATCGACTGTACCATTTCCGTTCTCATCGAATGACCTGAACATGTGCTCAGCGAACTCTGATGCATCCCCTTCAAAGACAGAATCATAGACTTGTACAAACTCATCCTTGGTAAGCTCCGTCTGTCCTGGTTTAAGGCGTGACATGAAATCCTTATACCATTCATGTATCTCCTCAGTGGTGAAATGAACATTTACATGGTTCTTGAGTTCTGCAATCGTCTTAGGTTTTAGCCGCTTGATCTTTCCTGATTTGGCCCCCATCTAGTCTCACCTATAATTTATCGTCCTATTTAAATAATTACCAGAGATCTAAATACAGGACATATCTCAGTCAAAGAACTCTCTTCATCTCTCATCCAACCAGATTGCCCGTAATAGTTCTCCCCCCCCCATAAGTATGCAAAGCTCTGCTTGTTTGCTTATTTTTCTGTCTCCCGTTCTTCCACCTTCAAGGATGTGATTATATTGATTTGCCCACCTACCTGCCTTCTTGATAAAACTCACACACACACACACACAAACTCTCTCTCTCATATATATATATATATATATATATATATATATATATATATATATATATATATATATATATATATATATATATATATATATATATATATATATCCTTATTGTGCTAACGTAAAGTCCTTTCCCTTGCTGTTTTTGATAATAGTATAAGCTATTATTAAAATCGTGCAACTAGGACAAAGAGCACTTCCACCAATCAGAATAAAGTGCAAAATCACCCAATCAGAATAAAGTGCCAAAATTCTCTAATCAGACTATTGTGCCCGATTCCTTACAGACGAAAGTTCTAGCAGCTTCAAATACATGCCCCAAATTTTCCATAACTTCTCAATTAAAATAGAACTAATAAGACTATTTGATGAATTTATAAACAAAATTTGCACTTTTATATTTGTTGTCTTATCGCTTTTAATGTTCAAGGTTGGAGTTCATGGAATATCTCCACATTCGAACTCAAATGCTTTATATTTAACGCATTTTTTAAAATAAATCTTATATGTATATAATCGACATCCTTTACAATCTGAAAAACGTGTATCCCATAACGTTATTTATAGGTAAAACCTATACAAATCAATATAACGTTTACTCAGTTGTCATGCTTTCGTGACTTGTCGAATCTTTAAATTGTCTTTGAGGCTTTGTTTACCATTCGATTGTACGATATTACATTTTTCATTACAACTCTTTAGTACCATCTAATAACTGAAATACATTAAAAATGACACAATTGGACATTGATATCTACGTTTAAAATACATTACTTTGGTTCATTACTATTTAACGCATTGAACTAGTTTTCACAATGAATCCTTCACTTACTAACTAAGCATTGTAAAACTTAGGGTCATTTTGAGGTCAATTCTTTTAGGTCAATAGAGTATCACTGGCAAATTTGACTGACTTTAAGATCAATACAGTATCATTGGCAAAGTCTAGTGACTTTGGGGTCAATACATTATCATTGGCAAAAAACAGAAGAAAAATGGGAACTTGATGCATTGAAATGGTGTCAGTATTATCGTTGTTTAAACAATACAACTTAATTATTGATAAATGCAATAACAAAAAGCAAGAGTGATAGTAGTTCACTTACCAATGAATGTAGAACTTGTTTAGTTAGTATAAGTAGAGACTAATTCCAAATGATTATTGTTAACTTACAGTACCGGTAGAAATGAAAGATGTATAATTCCCGTTGTAATACTTTGAAGTGACAAACAAAAGCCTATTTAGAAATGTCTAAATTGCTCTGTTGATTCATAATTACTCGATTCTATTGCCACGCTGTTCAGTTCATTTCACTTTGGTATTTTCTCATAACAAGCATGCATTTTCGTCTTGGTTTTGAATAATACACGTTACTGGCAGATAAAGAGGAAGCAAACTGATACGTATTTTGTGTAGTGAAGCCTATGGTTATGGGTTGAACAGTCAAAATAAGAACAATGCATACAGTTTGACCTTGAGAAATGAGTACATATGTACAGTAGTGAAGAAAAATAAACATACAAATAGTCTCATATTAAATGTTCTTTTCAGAGTTTCGCAGATGTCAATATTGCTGTCACAGTATATATATATATATATATATATATATATATATATATATATATATATATATATATATATATATATATATATATATATATATATATACATATACATATACATATACATATACATATACATATACATATATATAATCGTATATAAATGTACAGTATCATACTGACTCAAAATGTACAGTATCATACTGTCTCAAAATGTCCAGTATCACACTGAATCAAAATGTACAGTATCATACTGACTCAAAATGTACAGTATCACACTGACTCAAAAGGGACCAGCAAATGTCCACTCAATGTAATGCACTTCACTTCTGACGTCTAACGTCGGTCAACCCTGGTAAATAATCAGGCCATTGGCCAATCAGGAAACTCATATATAGTGTAACTCTGCTTAATTCGAACGCGCACAGTGTACATGCTGCAATATACATTTTATGCGACATCTGAAGCAAACCATTAATAAATCTGTATTCACCGAGTTTCATGCTAAAAATAGTAGAGACGACTATGCCCCACGATATTTATAGGGGTTCACTAAGTGTACACTTAAACAGAAACATATAAATAGATAAAAAGAAAAACGAAATTTAAGGTAAAATTGAATTTGTGTTTTCACTTTACTTTTAATATCATCCGAAATGCAAACGTTACAAAAGGAAGTACCCATATTAGAGAGGGAGTCCTTTTTAGGATATATACGGTGGTACAGTTTCTTGATGTGCATGGTTTTGGATAAGTACATTATTCTCAAAATTGATAACTGTATTGAATATATAAAAACATGTCAGAAACAGATTATTACATTTGTAGGCTTTGGAGTCAATATATACCTTAAAATATACTCTCGAGTAAACAGCAAAATTGAGGAGACACTATTCAAGGCTGTAATATAAGTTCCTACACTGTATAAGAATATACAAAGTTGACGCAACACAACAACAAAAAGTACATAGAATGTTCACAAAGAAAAAAAGTTTTTTAATTCCACCTGTCTAGGGACATCCGCTCTGTTGTTGTTGTTGGGCTTAACACCATTTTGCAGCATACGATAGGTTATACATGGCGGCCAATTTTAATGGTGGAGAAAGAAACCGGGCAATCCGCGAAAAAAACCACCGATCCATGAGAAACTACTAGCAAACTTTCTCACATATCCACATTCGCCGAATCTTAGACTCGAACCTACGCAGACAGAGGTGAGAGGGCAATCCTCCGTATCGAATAGCGCTTTAGACTACTCAGCCACTCGGGGCATCCGCTCTGTATAGTCAGAGTATGTAGGGGACAATTGCAGATCAGTGAGGTGAGTATAAAGAAGTCAAGGATAACCATACATGGTTTTTTCTTAATAGGAATTGTTTACGACAAAAAATTAAATTGATATGTTATTAAATTTTCTAACTCAATCAAGTGATAGTAAATTTCACTTTCATAAAAGTGACGCAGAATAGTTCCTCCTTATAATTTACAGGAAGAAAATCTGCATTCTTAAGTATACAATTTCAAAGAGGGTTTCAGCCTCTGATTTACAGGAAAAGCATAATGCATTATTTTTTTCTGACAAATTTAGTCAGATACTTCATTACTTCATTAATAGGGGCCCCGAGTGGCCGAGTGGTCTAAAGCGCTCTCCGTTATGGATCACTGCTATCTCACCTCTGTCTGCGTGGGTTCGAGTATAAGATTCAGCGAATGTGGATATGTGAGAAAGCTTGCCAGTAGCTTCTCATTGGTCGGTGGTTATTTCCGTAGACTTCCCTGTTTCTTCCTCCACCATAAATACTGGTCGCCATGTATAGCCTATCGTCCGCTGAAAAATGGCGTTAAGCCCCACAACAACAACAACAACAACAACATCAATTACTTGGCAATATTTTGCTAATTGAATGTATGTGGAAGACCTAACAATTAACATCGTAATATAGTTAAAATAAATTCTTAATGATATTTTGTTGTCTTTGATTCAAAATTTTAAGCGACGTTACGAAATCATCTTCGCCAACCAAGATTCCGAAAACTCTACACCTTGGTGGATCGAACAGCTGGCCATGGAACACACTAAATTTTACTGTATATTCTCTACATTTGTTTCTCAGTACTGAACTTTTCACCATGTGACAATCAATAGAGATCACATGTTAGTCTAAAATACCGTCAAAGATGACTTCAAGATGACTTCATGGCGACGTTCTTGTCAAAGGTTCACCGGCATTTTTTGAATGGCCGGACTGTTAACAAATCAGCGTGAAATGTAACACATATTTCACTTCCAGATCATCACGAAGACCTTACTACTCACAGTACACTGTCTCTTAAACGCACAGTCAACCACACATAAGCTCATATTTTAAAGATTAAACAATTCCCTTTAAATTCATGTCAAGAATGCCTAAATCTAATGCTTGTATCACCACCAAAAGGAATCAGGAAGGAATGCTCTAGCAATATGCTGGGACTACATTCGTGGATACTGAATTGGAACTAATAATTGTCGCCTGATTCCTGACAGGCCCAATTTGTTACGGCCAATTTTAGTAAAACTTTAATGATGGCATGCCACACCTATTTCAACTTTATACCTTAAGTCTTTTAGAATTTCCTTTCAAGCAAAAATGTGCCAGCTGTCAATAAGTGTGTAGAGCTGGTGTTCCACAGGGTGCAAGTTGAAGTCCAAGAGTTCTTGAGAAACCAAAACTAAATTTGCTACATCTACCGTAACTACAAGCATTTTTCAATGCAGTAAAAATCTGATTGTAATACATGATAAGGCTTGCCTGAAAATATGTTTCAAATATTAAAATATTGATATTCAATTTAATGGCAACTAAAAAAAGCATTTAAATTTTTCAACCTAAATTATATTTGAAAAAAAAATAAATTTTGATATAAGTTTTAAAATTCAGTTTGACAAATGCAAACATCAAAGTTGGGTAAAGAATGATATTTAAAACAAATGGTGGTTTGGGTCTGTACAACTGATAACATTTTACCCAGGAGTAGTGAAGCATGATAGTTCATATTGATTTTGGTAGCAAACTGCAATATGCTTGTTCCAAATGTATATGTTGTACACCCTAAAGAAACAATGACAGGTGCTATGTTCCACATTGATTGTGTCAGATACTTAGGCAATTTGTATAGCTAATAGCGCACTCACATTTAACGTTTTGATGGGACCACTACCATGTTTTATAGCAACAATGCATTCCATTTTAATGTCGATAACTTCAAAAGGCGACAATGTTATAGGAAAATACAGTTTCAGGGAGGCTGTACATTAGTGAACAATGGTGTGAATCTCTCTCATGAAGACCTAAGCCATATCTTTGAGGTACTGTATATCAGTGGGTTGATATGGACTAATCTTGGTCACTTATGGCAGTACACTGCACATGTCCTTTTGAAACCTTGCTATCACCACCGCACTAATGGAGATCTTCCAAACTGATCCAACTTTAACACTTTGTTCCAGATACCAAGCTTGACCTGAAAAGATGCTTCACCTAATTCTAGAAAACAGTAAGATGTTGGTAACTTAAGCTAAAATATGTTAGATTAGGTGATTTCAAAAAAACAACATTCAGGTTGCTAACATGGGACAAAATAGTAAACTTGAATGAGTGGCACTCAGAAATGTAAAACAATGGGCATTATTAAAGCGATAAATGTATCCTAAACATATATGAGGTTTCTAGAAGCATAGTTAGCCATTTACATGTTAAATAAATAATCAAGTAGAGTATGTATCATAAAGTGTAAGACAATATTGGAACGGTGGGGTTTAATCATTGATGCAAATATTAGTACATACCAGTAGACTGGAAAGACAAGTGACGATGTATTAAATTAAAATATATTATTATAAGCAATCTTATTCATGAGAAAAATAACAATTTTAGATATTGCAAGTGAATACAACCAAATGTGGCAACACAAATCAACTATAGGTACCAACATATCCTATATCATCAACTACATGTGAAATTCTGATCCCCAAAACTTGTAAACAAGGATGGACATTTGCATATGTGGGACGTATACAATGTACTTATTAAAATCACATGTGCAAAATCATTTGAACATTTTGGTGTATTTTAAGAGTGTTGGTTTCCAGTTATTAAGTTTAATGCTTCGATGAAATCAGATATCAGGAAATGTTACAATACAGCATTCTGTAAAAGTACCAAATTTAAATATGTTACAATACATAAGCATATTCATGATGAAAATAACATTTTGGGATATTTGAAGTCCACACAGACAGAACTGTGCCTTATAGATTCACTATAGGTACAATGTCAGCCTATATGATTTACTAAATGTTAACTTTTGATCTCAAACATTCTAAAATATATGTATACTTGTTCGTGTTGGATATGTGACCATGTTAGGATCAGTTGTACAAAGTTAAATTAAAACAATCTGTTTGAATATTTCTTATGTACTCTTTACCGAGTCAGTTAACAAATATTATTAGTAATTAATAATGCATAAAGCACAATGGATCTGTGACAAATTGGCGGTGTGCAAACACACCAACTTCTCTCACTACGGTTCGTTTCTAGGGAATGACCTCCGCGGTGTAGTTTACCCAGTGTGGATAGATCCAAAGAAGAATGCAGATCACTGAACAAGTATATTGAAAAAATAACAAAACGAGCCCCCTTTCAATGAACAAATATAAAATTTAATCAGTTTATCAACAGAATTTAAAATGAAAAGAAATCAATGACTTGGTTACAAAAGAAGGAAAATGATACTAACATGTACTCAAATAAAAAGACAATACAAATTTCTTTAAATGTAAAATTACTTTCATCGTTAAATTACTATTTTCATTGCCATTGAGATGTGACCTTTGAGTGCAACGATGAGAAACTCCATCACCTATTTTATGCGGACATCAAGACTTCCGTTCGTCCCTGCTCTGCCGATCTTTGTCTAGCTGTTTCGTCTTGGACTCTTGTCCGTCGAACTCTGACTTAACAATCGTCTCTGGACTTAGATTTCTGTATAGAACTAGTTCTGATCCTGTGATTGTTCAGGGATTTCTCATGTGAATCCAGGTAAGCTGTTTCCTTCAAAAAATAAAATGTCTCGCAATAGACAATAGGTCACATTCCCAAGTATATCTGTATTTTTACATTAATTCGGCTCAGAAAACAAAAGGCATAACTTCTGCCGCAGTAACTCATTGCTCCCTAACTGTTATGTTTCCATAAACGGTCAAGGCTTGTCCTCACCTTAATTCAGATCACGCTAGGGATGGTCAATTAAATTCAACTCAGCCGTATGAACCCGTATGTAACCCCCCTTGACTTCTTACTCTGTTAAGTTACATATGGCTTAGACCTCCATATCTAACTATTCTAAAATAGTTTACTCGACCAATTAAATATTACAAACTAGCATATAGATATACACTTAAGTGATCAATTAAATATTGCAAACTAGTATATGGTATACATGTAATGTTAGGTCATACTCATTCTAAACAGAGTTAATCCATAAACTATGAAACATTACCCATCATTCCTTAAGCTTAATTCATTTAAATTTCTAATCACTCCTACGTATTCAAGATTCAATTACATGCAATCTTTTCAACTAATCTAATGAAATTTTAATTACATTCAATCTTGCCACTTCTCCAAATGAATTGATAATTAGAAAATCAAAGAATAAAATGTCATGACTAGCATTTCACTAAAATCCTGCAAAATAAAATCATACATACATATATCACATCAAGAATACATTTGAAATAGATCAACAAATGAAATAACATTAAAATCGGGAAACTAAGATTGCGTAGCTTTTGCTGTTTCTTTATTCGTTTCCACGAACCTCACGTATAGTTTGTCTTCTAACTGAGACAACTATCTGGCCCCTTACTCTATAATGAAAACGTACTTTTTACGAATTCAGAATGTAGAGTTTGCCTACTAGCTGAGACAAACTCTCCCGCTTTACTGCCAAATCACGAGATAACGTCTTACACGATCCCGGAATCGTTTAACTTCTCTTGCGAAAGATTAAACACTGCTGAATTTTCATAAAGTAAAACCTTTAATTTCTTACAGAGTAACGCCCATAAATCCATAATAATCAATCGGAATAGACTGTATCCTAAACCTGTTCCGTAGAATTTTTGGATTGACAAGACAACTAAACAACTAATCATGCCGTAATTAATCATTACTTTGAACAATCATCTATAGCCAGCTCTCGCCTTTAACCGGTCGATTTTGGAAAAGGGTCTTATGTCATTCTCTTCTACCATAGCATCTGACTCGGTCATGTTACGTCGGCTAGAACGAATTCCCTTTTGACGTTCAGAGATGAAATGAAAATAATCATCGAACTATCTCTAGCCCTTCTACTTTAATTGAGTTGACTTTGATACACTTCCTTTAACCAAAGCTTCTAAGAGTTTTCAAAATTCGACACATTACATAGGCCCCCCTTTAAGAATAAAATCTGGGATTTTGCTCATCGAATTTTGAAGTTACAGTTTAAGTTAATGTTTACATGTCCTGAAGTGACCCCTTCACCTCAGACTCAAGTAGCCGACTCATGCAATCTGCCCCCACATTTGAGTTTCCACGAATGTAACTTAACTGGACTTGATATTGTTGTAGAAACAATGACCACCTCATTAAACGCCCATTAGTCAATTTAGCCTGTGCAATATACGCTAAAGGTTGATGATCGGTTTCTATAATAAACTTTCGCCCATACAGATAACGCTGAAATTTATGAATCCCAAAAACTATCGCTAGGCATTCCTTCTCAGTGACTGAATAATTACGCTCAGCGGTATTAAGTTTCCTACTCGCGTATGCCACAGGAAATAAGTCCCCATCATGTTCTTGCAGTAAAACTGCACCAAGACCTCTGTCAGAAGCGTCTGTACGTAACACAAAGTCCTTTGTCACGTCTGGTAGCTTAACAATGGCGTCTGACGTCAGTCTATCTTTCAACGTTTGAAAGGCCCTCTCACAAGCGTCTGTCCAAACAACTTTAGTCGGAGATTTCTTTCTCGTCAAGTCGGTCAATGGGCTAGCAATAGCACTGAAATTGGCAACATATTTCCGATAATAACCTGCAAGACCAATAAATGAACGAACTTCCGTCTTTGTAGTTGGACGTGCGGCATTCCGAAGCTGCTCGACCTTCGTACTGTCTGGGGTTAATGTATCTTCACTAAGGGTGAGTCCTAAATACGTCAATTTGCGAAATCCAATATGGCATTTGGAGGGTCGGGCGGTGAGCCCTGCCTGTTTGAGTCGTTCCAAAACCTTTCTCAACAGAATTACGTGTTCCTCCCAAGTAGTAGTCGCTGACAATAAATCGTCCATAAAATTAGAGACTCCGCTCCCTCTCAGAGGTTCTAAAAGTTTCCTCATCATTCGGGTGAAGACATTGGGTGTGTTCTGGACCCCGAACGCAATAACTACCCTTTGGTATGTTCCATCTGGTGTTGCGAAAGCAAGTTTCGGACGGTCTTCTTTGCGTACAGGAATTTGCCAATACCCTTTCGACAAGTCTATTTTCGAGAAGTATTTTGCGTTCGTCACTCCGGCAAATATATTTTCAGGATCTGGTAACATTTCTACTTGAAATTCTGTGATCCTATTCAACTTCCTGTAATCAATACAAAAACGGTGATCGCCATCCTTCTTCTGTACCAAAACAACCGGTGAACTATACGCCGATTCCGCTGGTTCAATGACCCCTAATTGCAGCATAGTTCGAATTTCTTTCCTCACGGTTTCTAACTTCGCATGTGGAAGTGGATAGGGTCTCAGTTTTACTGGTGTTTCATCTAATAGCTTCAGACTTAACTCCTCCAAATCCGTCATACCTGGTTTCTCCGTCAGAGTGTCTTCGTAATCGTGAAGTATCTCCTCCACCTCGCCACGTTGGTCTGACGTTAACGTTACGTCAAGGACGACGTCTACGTAAGTTTCCTTCCCCGTTAACAAACAACTAGGAAGTACTTCCGCTACTCCTCCATTGTCGTCGAGTTCTTCCGTCACAACTGTAGCAACCACGAACTCAGTAGGTGACTCTTTCTCGGTAGCGTTTAAGTAGGTTAACGTGGTACAGCTTCTCTTTATCGCCCACCCTGATGCGATAATTCTGTTTACCCTTCTTCTCTGTTACAACGAACGGTCCTCTCCAAGACACTTGGAGTTTGTTATGTTCTAATGGCAACAACAACAACACCTTGTCGCCTACCTCAAACTTACGTTCTTTTGCCTTCTTGTTGTAGTACTTGGCCTGACGTTCCCTTGCATCACAGAGATTTTTCTTGGCCAAGTTACAAACTTCCTCCAGTTTATTACGGAGGTCAACAACGTACTGATATGTTGTTCTTACCTCTTCGGATGCTTTCTCATCCGTCCACAACTGCTTCAATACAGCCATGGGTCCTCTCACTGTCCACCCATAAACTAGCTTGAACGGGGAAACTCCAAGACTAGCTTGGTGTACTTCGCGGTACGCAAAAAGTATCGCGGGAAGGTATCGATCCCAATCTCTAGGTCGATTTTCGCATAACTTTTTTAGAGTTTGTTTCAATGTACCATTGAAACGCTCCACTAGACCGTTACACTGTGGGTGATAAAGGGTAGTAGTCAGGTGCCTGATAGAAAGTAACCGGTTTACTTCCTCCATCACCTGGCTAACAAACTACGTCCCTTGGTCAGTTAGTATTTCGTCTGGTACACCAATTCTAGACCAGACCCCTAACAACGCTTTAGCTACCGTAACTGAATCGATGATCCTTAAAGTAACGGCCTCCGGGTATCGGGTAGCATAATCGACAATCGTTAGCACATAACGATTGCCACTTTCCGCTGCGGGATTTATCGGACCTATCAAATCCATAGCCACCCGTGAGAAAGGTTCATCAATCAGAGGGGTAGTTTCTAGCGGCACTGGGCTATGTGAGAACTTAGGTGCCACTCGCTGACACTTGTCACACGACAGACAAAACCTCCTTACATCACCATACACACCTGGCCAATAGAACTCCCTAACTAACCTATCTCGCGTCTTAGCCACACCCATGTGACTACCTAGTAAACCTTCATGTGCAAGCCTAAGTACTTCACCCCTCTTAGACCGTGGTACAATTACCTGCTTATACCTCTCGGTCCCCTTTCGAGCGTATCGATACAAGATACCTCGCTTCAGTGCGAACTCTAACTCACCGTCGGGTAAGTTCCGCACTGACTTGTCCTTTGCATACCCACGTATCTTATTAAGGGTATAATCTTCCTCTTGAAGTCTCCTTAATTCGCCAGGTAGCAAATTATCTATGGGCGAAGTCGAGGGTTTCAACGGTTTCGGCCCTGACCTTCGTCTCATAGACCTAGTCTCTACAGACCTCACGTGTACAGGTGTACACGTCATAGGATTAGGTTGTGGCAATACATACCTACATCCTAAAATAGCATCATGCGACAACCCTGACAAGCACGCTGCTTGAATTCGTCCTTTAACATAGGGCGAATCAAGATTGATATAAACAACTGGAAGGGAATCTCTACTCTTATTTGCAAATTGTACCTCTACAGTCTCACCTGTATAATCAGAAGGTTTAACAAACTTGCTGTCTACCAAAGCTGGATAACTACAGCCGGTGTCGTACAACACAGTAACCTCTACGCCATTTACCGTAGCTGTTGCTGTATTGGACCACTCCAATAGATTACTCTGTTTACTAGTATCTGGGGTCACTACATTTACAGTGGGACGGTATCTTCTACAGTTTTTAAGAATATGGCCGGGTTTGTTGCAGCCATAACACACAACTTCCTCTTTCTTACCAGAGGTTACCTTGTCCATCCCTTGGGACTTACCTGAGCCCCGGGACTGATCACGGCTGAGATTTTTAGCCCCTGGCGTCCCACCATTTTGACCATTCCGCCTGATAGGTGTTAAACCATTACCTCTCCTAAACTCTGGGACGCTGGTTCGATCCCTGCCACTCCATGTGGTTGGACGAGATTGTGCAGCTTCATATCGCTCGGCCATTACACTAATATCTTCTAAGGTCGCGAAATCACGCTACGCTAAAAAATACTATTAGGTCTTTACGGTATGTGCTGAGGACATGTTCCTTTAGAATTTCTTCCCGTATGCCTTCGTATGAAAGTTCAGCTCCTGACATTCTGTGGCTTTCTTAGATGACTCTCTGAAAAGTTTACGGAAACTTTCAGCTGTCAGCTCGTAGTGCCGTAGTAACGCTTTCTTGAGAGATTCGTAATCATCTATTTCAACGGGTGCCAAATTATGATAAACCTCCTTGGCAGCGCCTTGCAAAAATGCCGAAATATTAATAGCCCACTGTCCTTTGGGTATTTGATGTATTAAAGCTAACTTTTCAAACTGGGTTAAAAAGTTGTCAATAATTTCCTCCTTGTCGTTAAACATAGGCAAGGTTATCTGGACGGTACGTCTATCCTCAGTTCTTCTGCTCGAGGGTTCTAAATATACGTTCAGTTCTTCGCCCCTCCTAGGCTCCACTTCGATCCTTAGTCTTTCCATGGCTAACGTATGTTCTCTCTCTTTATTCCTTTGCTCGGCCTTTAATTTCTCACACTCGGCTTGCAGTCTAGCTAACTCAAGTTCTTTTTCTCTTTCAGCCTGCAGTCCAGCTAACTCAAATTCTCTCTCTCTCTCTCTCTCTCTCTCTCTCTCTCTCTCTCTCTCTCTCTCTCTCTCTCTCTCTCTCTCTCTCTCTCTCTCTCTCTCTCTCTCTCTCTCTCTCTCTCTCTCTCTCTCTCTCGGCTGCTTCACTTTCCTTTTCTCTTTCGGCTGCTTCTCTTTCCTTCTCTCTTTCGGCTGCTTCTCTTTCCTTCTCTCTTTCGGCTGCTTGCTGTTCTTTGTACTCTTTGAGACTACGCTCGACAAATTCCGATAACTGTGTCCCGTCATAACCTAATTCTTCGGATCTAAGAACTTTGAATTCTCGCGTAAGTTGCCGTAATGTTGCCATTCTTGTCTACCTGTCTTGTCGCTAACTCACCTAGATTAACTATCACTGTTTACTGCCTTCAAGAAAACAACTTCTCTTTGAATATCAACGAATATTCTAACTCAGTAAAGTCTTTCCTACAGACTTACTTAAAAATCACACAAGTAATTTAAACGGCTTTCGGGCAGTACCAAACTAAAAATTCTCCCTAAATTCGTATCGTCAGCAACACATGTGCAAATTACCCTGGGGATACTTCCTTAATGATCTCTTCTCTCATGAGTACTAAGAAAAATATTCCTGGGTTACTTAGATACGGACAACCAACCACGCTTCAGCAATTTCAGGTACGGAATCTTAAGTTCTTACAATGTCATGCAACATTTAAGAAAATCACAAATCATGCATAATTTCAAACATATAATAATAGGTGTTGACTCAATTCACACTCGTGGTTTCTTATTTTAAAATATATGCGAATCTATCACTGATACAGTGTTGTATTTCTTTCAATATATGTTCAGATCTGATTTTTTCCACTGTTCAAATATCCCGGAACGAGGCTCCCACTTATGTGACAAATTGGCGGCATGCAAACACACCAACCTCTCTCACTACGGTTCGTTTCTAGGGAATGACCTCCGCGGTGTAGTTTACCCAGTGTGGATAGATAGAAAGAAGAATGCAGATCACTGAACAAGTATATGGAAGAAATAACAAAACGAGCCCCCTTTCAATGAACAAATATAAAATTTATTCAGTTTATCAACAGAAGTTAAAATGAAAAGAAATCAATGACTTGGTTACAAAAGAAGGAAAATGATACTAACATATACTCAAATAAAAAGACAATACAAATTTCTTTAAATGTAAAATTACTTTCATCGTTAAATTACTATCTTCATTGCCAATGAGATGTGACCTTTGAGTGCAACGATGAGAGACTTCATCACCTATTTTATGCGGACATCAAGACTTCCGTTCGTCCCTGCTCTGCCGATCTTTGTCTAGCTGTTTCGTCTTAGACTCTTGTCCGTCGAACTCTGACTTAACAATCGTCTCTGGACTTAGATTTCTGCGTAGAACTTGTTCTGGTCCTGTGATTGTTCAGGGATTTCTCATGTGAATCCAGGAAAGCTGTTTCCTTCAATAAATAAAATGTCTCGCAATAGACAATAGGTCACATTTCCAAGTCTATCTTTATTTTTACATTAATTCGGCTCAGAAAACAAAAGGCATAACTTCTGCCGCAGTAACTCATTGCTCCCTAACTGTTATGTTTACATAAACGGTCAAGGCTTGTCCTCACCTTAATTCAGATCACGCTAGGGATGGTCAATTAAATTTAACTCAGCCGTATGAACCCGTATGTAAACCCCTCCTTGACTTCTTACTCTGTTAAATTACATATGGCTTAAACCTCCATATCTAACTATTCTAAAATAGTTTACTCGACCAATTAAATATTACAAACTAGCATATAGATATAGACTTAAGTGATCAATTAAATATTACAAACTAGTATATGGTATACATGTAATGTTAGGTCATACTCATTTTAAACAGAGTTAATCCATAAACTATGAAACATTACCCATCATTCCTTAAGCTTAATTCATTTAAATTCCTAATCACTCCTACGTATTCAAGATTCAATTACATTCAATCTTTTCAACTAATCTAATGAAATTTTAATTACATTCAATCTTGCCACTTCTCCAAATGAATTGATAATTAGAAAATCAAAGAATAAAATGTCATGACTAGCATTTCACTAAAATCCTGCAAAATAAAATCATACATACATATATCATATCAAGAATACATTTGAAATAGATCAACAAATGAAATAACATATTAAAATCGGGAAACTAAGATTGCGTACCTTTTGCTGTTTCTTTATTCGTTTCCACGAACCTCACGTATAGTCGGTCTCCTAACTGAGACAACTATCTGGCCCCTTACTCTATAATGAAAACGTACTTTTTACGAATTCAGAATGTAGAGTTTGCCTACTAGCTGAGACAAACTCTCTCGCTTTACTGCCAAATCACGAGATAACGTCTTACACGATCCCGGAATCGTTTAACTTCCCTTGCGAAAGATTAAAGACTGCTGAATTTTCATAAAGTAAAACCTTTAATTTCTTACAGAGTAGCGCCCATAAATCCATATTAACCAATCGGAATAGACTGTATCCTAAACCTGTTCCGTAGAATTTTTGGATTGACAAGACAACTAAACAACTAATCATGCCGTAATTAATCATTACTTTGAACAATCATCTATAGCCAGCTCCCGCCTTTACCCTGTCGATTTTGGAAAAGGGTCTTTTGTCATTCTCTTCTACCATAGCATCTGACTCGGTCATGTTACGTCGGCTAGAACGAATTCTCTTTTGATGTTCAGAGATGAAATGAAAATAATCATCTATCTCTAGCCCTTCTACTTTAATTAAGTTGACTTTGATGCACTTCCTTTAACCAAAGCTTCTAAGAGTTTTCAAAATTCGACACATCACAGGATCATTAGAATTCCCATAACATCATCTGGGCCCCAATGGATCACTACATCAATCAATATCTTACCGAAACTGAACAATAAAAATGGAATGCATTTTGCTTTCAATTTATATCATTTTACTGTTTTCTTAGCTGGTGAAAGTATATTTTATCCCTTTGACTTGTATTTCATTCTCTGACAGCTTGAAATGATTAAGAAGAGATCATTAGAAGGTTCTAGTATAGAGTTTTCATTTAAGTCCTCTCACTATATACCATATAGTTATATTTATAAACAATTATCGAAATCAATTCAAGCAGATATGTTAATCAGGAGGTCACTGCATTATAAACACATAAATTAACTGTTTGGACCCATAATAAATAGTATGAATGACCTAAAGGCGCAATACAAAACATAATTTTGTCTTTAGGTATTTTAAATGAAGGTCTCATTTTGACTTAAAAGATATTTTCTCTGACAATATTTGGCGAATATCTATCATTGGGGCTTGTATATGGTCTAGGAATATATACACACTGATATGATTTAATATCAACCTAATTAATATTTTATATGTGCATTTCGGGTGAGAAATTTTGATATTTTATATTTTTTTAAAAATTTCATTTAAATTTTTCAAAATAAAAATTAAACTTTTATTTTTGATTTCATTATATTTTTAAAGTCAATATACATAACATGAAAATTTCATGCGTCTATCGTTAATAATAAAGATTTTTTAAAAAAATTAAACTTTACTCAAATACTGCACTGACAAGAGAATATAACACAGTTAATTTTACTCTATATTCTCTACATCTGTTTCTGTGTACCGAAATATCCGCTGTGTGAAAATCAATACAGATCATATACTAATCTAACATACCTTCAACATGACTACACGTTGACGTTCTTGTCAAAGGTTCACCTTCATATTTTTGAAAGGCTGGACTATTAGCAAATCAGCGTGCAACAGAACACAGATTTCACTTCCGGATCATCACCAAGACCTTATTACTCACTGTACACTGTGGCCGTAACACACAGACAACCACACCATAAGCTCATATTCTAACAAAATTAAGAAATTGACTTTAAATCCATGTCAATAATGCCTAAATCTAACTCTTGTATCACCACCAAAAGGAGTCAGGAAATATTGCTCTAGCAATAAACTGATGCTACATTCGTGGGTACTAAACCGGATCTAATAATTGTGGCCTGATTCCAGCTATATCGGTTCTTTGTCCTAACGACATCTATTGGACTTCATGTGCTGCCTCCCTTACGATGTAATTCCAACTAACCATTAGCGTGCTACATTGTACATCGGCCGAAAATGGTGTTGGCAATTGACCTAAAAAGAATACTTTGTAACTTTAACATCGAAAGTATGACTATGTACTAGAGGTAAGCCATTTCAGGTCTATATGAGTGAACAGTGCTTGTGCAAACACTAGCCAGCACTGGAAAAGTGCTTATTTATCAGTCCAATCAGGATAGCTGCTGGCCTTGTCTAGATTGCATAGGAACAGTGTTCAAATTTTACATCAAATCTCATCTACGTCTGTGGTCTCTGCTGTAGCAAGCTCTCTCCAGCCATCCCGGTCTTGAGCAAGTCTCTTCAGCTGTCCCCACGTGTGGCCTGTCTTCTTTAGGTCAAGCCGCTAGGTGTTTATTGGCCGGCCTCTCTTCCTTTTTCCCTTAGTATGGCACGCCAATTCGTTCAAAATGAATGAGCTGAAGTAATCGTAGCATGAGTTTGGAGAGATCGTAGGGTGACCTGGAGCAATGGTAGGCTGAGCTTGGAGAGATCGCAGGGTCGAATGGAGTAATCGTAGAGTGATCTTGGAGAGATCGCAGGGTCAGCTGGAGTAATCGTAGGGTGAGCTTGGGGAGATCGTAGGGTGTAGGGTGAGATTGGAGAGATCTTAGGCTGAGCTTGTAGAAATCGTAGGGTGAGCTGGAGCAATCGTCGGTGAGCTTGGAGAGATCGTAGGGTGAGCTTGAGCAATCGTAGGGTGATCTACAGCAATCATGGGATGAGCTGGAGAGATCGTAGGGTGAACTGAAGTAATCGTATTGTGAGCTGGAGTAATCGTCTGGTGAACTTGATGAGATCGTAGGGTGAACAGAAGTAATCGTAGGGTGAGCGGTAGAAAACGTCCTTAATTGAAACGTCTACATTTCGATTTTAGATTCATCTCCCTTCGTGACTTCATTGGAATTTGTGATTTATTTGAAATATAATTTTTTCTTCAATGAACTGTTATGGAGAGAAATGAAATTAACGACTTTTTGATAGACCTCTATTCTTGTCTAAAAATGTTAATAGATTTTATTTGACACAAGATTTGTTGGGAATCGAATACCAGATAAGAAACTTTGATGACTACATCGTGTTACTAGCTGTCATAGAAATTCTATATATCTTGTTGAAAGAAGAGAAGTGTTGCACATTTTGCAGGAACTGGACTATTCCATGCGCGGAATACATTCAGGACTTCAAAATCAGCTAGTGAGTTCAAATAGGCAATCATTTTCGTATGAATGCCCATTTGAGGAGAAAACTCGACTTGGTCGACCACGTTATAGTGTTTCCTTCGATCAAATAGAATCATTACATGAAACGGGCATGACATGGGACAGAATTGCTTCATGTCTGCCAATTTTAGTATCTCAACATTATAAAGAAGAAAGATAGAAATGAATATACTGGACACATTTTCGGACATAAATGACCCTGACCTTGACAGTCAAGTTCGCGATGTATTGCTTAGTTTGCCTAATATTGGTGAATCATATATCCAAGGAAGCCTTCAGGTTTATGACATACATATGCAGAGATGGCGTTTGTGAGAAAGTGGGAAGAGCCCTGAAAGAAGGAACTGTATAAAAAGGAGAGTATATAATGTCAAGTGGCCAAATCATCTATGGCATGTCAATACCAACCACAAGCTGATACACTGGCGCATCAGTTTTCACTGAATAGTGGATGGCTTTAGCCGACTGATAATAGGTATTCATGTAGCTGCAAATAACAAAGCACAAACTGCATTAAACAATTTTGAGAAGGCAGTGAATATGTATTGTCTACCTTATCCCGCAAGAGGCGACAGAGGTAGAGAAAACATAGCAATCGCTACATATATGATATTAAAACGTGGAGGCAACAGAGGAAGCTTTATTGCTAGTCGCAGTGTTCACAATCTGCGTGTAGAAGGAATGTGGGGAGAACTTGAACAAAGTCGTCTCTAGGTTTTACAGTGATCTGTTCAAATTCATGGAGGAGCACATGTGACAAGAAAAATATGTTTGCGATACACTATATTTTTTACCCAGAATTCGCACATCAGTTTTCGAAATTATTGGACAGTGGAACTACCATGGATTAAGAACGACAGGAAATCGTTCGCCACTCGAGTTGTGGCACAGTGGATATTTGCGAGACCCCGAAGATATTTACGACCATGGCAACTATGGCCTAGACTTTGAGCAAATACAAGAGACATTATCAGATGATTATGATGAATTAGGGCAGATAATTGTTCCAGAAAACAGTTGTTTTCTGACTGAACAGCAACTTCTGATACTTCAGACTTAGGTTGATCCCGTAGCTGACGACAATAATTTTGGCATCAACAGTTGTTGCAGGACACTGTACTATGTCACATCAAATTTTAGTTACTAGAACAGCCTTCCCTTGAATATTGTGAAAGTTTGTATTTGTACTTGTTTGGACTTTTAGCGTAGCTTTAACAATTTTAATCATAATGTTACAATGTCTGCAGTGTGATAGTTTATAGTGACCTCTAGCGCTGGAGAATCATGCCGCAGATATGTGGCATCATGTCCCACCTAGTTACGTTATACTGACACCAGGCCGACCAGTATGGACCATTTAATTTGTATTAACAAAACTACATATCAGCTAACATTCTTATATTTCAAAGTGACCGAGTCAGCAGCTAAAACTGATTTTGAAATTGTCTGTTATTTCGTGTTTGTTTTCCTTTCATACAAGTTAAAGAATAACAACATACCCAGTTTGCATCATTTGACCTTAATCACATTTTGTATCCAATATTCCCAGCAAACGTAAAATATATTAACAAAGTAAGTATTGTTTAAACATACAGGATATAACAATCGTTCCCTAGGATTATAAACTATAAATATTGCACTCTGAATCGCCCAGTAACTTGGAACGAAGACCGTTTGACGTGGCCTTTAATTTTGTGAAAAATTAGAAAGATACATTAACACGAGTGGGATGTAACAGTCAATATATTTTTGGAGCAGAGACAGTTTATGCCGTTTCAGTGAATCAAAACTTGCAGTAGTCACAATGCAAGAAGATTTTTATTTTAAGAAAACAGTTTAGGTATGCAATACTTACATAGTCAGTCCTATAAGGAACTTTTATCGTTAAGTGCAATCGTATCAATGCATACTAAAACATACACAAATCTAAAAGCTGATTTTCTTTTATTATTTTTTTATGCTTTCGTTTGCATTTAGCATCTTTCTTTCTTCATTCCGAATGACTGACACAAAATACAAACAAAAGGCTACTTTCAAAATGTTCGTATCTCCATGTCTTCATAGAGGGAAATTATATGATACAAAACTGCTTGAAGTTCAAGCGTAATTTTAATTGTAGTATTTATTTTAGTGAATAACATGTAAGGTATACATTTATGGAATTCAAGCTTTCATGTTTCTTCAGTTTACCTGCTACAGAGGCATTTAAGTGAATCGATGAAGTGTATGAAAAAAGGTCGACTTGCTATTAGGTTTAAAAAAGAGACAATAGTTACCTGTAGAGTATCCCTGTAATGAAAGTTTTTGAATTTGATAAATGTTTGCTGTTGCATTTGAGAGACGTTAAGAAATAAATGTCCTACTAAAATATTTGCTATTTTATCACCATTCTAATTGACTAATTAAGACGTACTTCTTGACTTGCAATCATAATCCTCATGCTGAAAACAAATTATTCATTTCAATCAGGTGAAGTATGTTTGCTGTACTGAAAGAAAACCTCCACTGAGATGCTACTTGTTTATCACGTGATCAAAGTTTGGAGACTCTTATATCTCCATGAGCCAGTGTAAATAAAAGTTATAACATCGACCTTATGCCGTTTTGATTCAATGTCGTCCGTACCTGAAGCGAATCACTTCAACACAGGTTTATAAGGTGAAGACTGAATGACAAAGAAGGGCTATTTTTAACATTGAAGTTTCCAGTGATGTATTTTCTCCCTCAAATCTTAAAACTTTAACAAAGTTTACTTTACTGTAACGAAGGGTCGTGTCTTAAGGATAGAGACCATATATTGTCACAGGGACCATGTATGGTATATACAATCAGTATTTCATACTGCATTGTAAAGAATATTGTCATATGAAAAAACATTATAAATGAACCTCAAATATTCAGATTAATTCATACAAGAAGAGTATCTATTATATTAAAATGTGAACTTTGAGTTCTGAATGGTCTGAAATATCATGTCTGGAATGGTTAACATGATCATGCCCGGATGGTTAGAATTATCATATGCGACATGGTTAAAATGATGGTGTCCGAAATGGATAGAATTATATTGTCCGGAATGGTTATAATTATCATGTCCGGAATGGTTATAGTTTTTATGTCCGGAATGGTTAAAATGATCGTGTCCAGAATGAATGGAATCTTCGTGTCAGGAATAATTAGAATTTTATTGTCCGGGATGGTTAGAAGTATAGTCTTTTGAAGTCAATAAGAACAAATTATTGCAGACTTGTCAGTTTGTGCATTTCATTTCGAATGATTGATGTTGCCAAACAAAGCGCACCATCATCAATGTCATTATTACTGTCTTCTTCGTTCACTGATTTATTCATGAGGTCATTAAAACTTTAGGTTTAAACGTACGGGGTAGCATACATTTATCAAAATTAGAACAGGAAGTGATAAAGAGTTTATAAAGAGAACATTGAAAGTATTTTTAAATTATTGCATTCCTTGATAACGAATGATAATGACACCATCATCGCCCTCGTCGCCATCTTATTCTTCCTTTATCTTTTTTTCTAGTATAAAAATCGTTTTATTGGGAAGGATTCAAAGCATGTTGATTTGCTGTCAAAAAGCAACAAATACACCTTTTGTATAAAAGAAATGGAGCAATAGATTAACATACAAAACAACAGAATCTGTTTCCTTTGATTGTACATTTCAGCACGGGACTGATTCATTGACAACAAGCACGCAGAAAATGCTAACCTAATATAACAGTTATGTTAGATATAAAGATATAAAAGAGTTTAATATCTACATGCTGAGTAAGTCTTCTTAAAAATGTTAGAAAAGCGGTCAAATTTACATATCTAATTTCAGCATTTTGTTCACCAAATCAAAATTATGTTTTACTATACGTTGTTGCAATTGTCTTTATAATTTCCTAAACAATCGGCAGTGAGCAGGCTGGGGTGTGAGGTTGTGGCTCTGCAACATTTTAACAATGGTTTCGTCATGGGATGCTAATTTTATGACTTACAAAGATATCAACCAATCCTTTCTACGATCCAGCTATTCTGGAGAAGGTATCATGCACATCGTCACTTTACAAATGCCTTAAGACAATTGACAACCGTGCTAGAATTTATTTGTGAAAATAGAAAGGTAGTGTAGGTAATGAATCAACTGATTAATATGCTTTATATGAGATCAGTAGAAAGTTGCAGAATCAGGACTTTTATGCCATACTCCATGAATTACTTTTAAAAATCTCACCGAAGATTACACTTCCCAAGTATATATCGTCCAGTGCTTTGTCGCTTTTATAATAGTTTTCATCCAGTAAACGGAACAATAATATAATAGGGACTTTAACCTGATTTATAAATTGTTTCATTAGTTTATACATGATTGTAAACTTATCTTAAAGCAAGCATTTCCAAGACGTTACATAGGACGCTTAATTGAGTTTCTGACTCATGTGTGTGTGTCTGTGTGTCTGTGTATGTGATTTGGATATTTTACATAGCTTTAACAACGTTTCAGTCATATCGATACGATGTCGGCAGGGACTTTGAGAGCGATCACTCTCCTAGTTCTTGTTCAAACACAATTTTTCTTTTAAAAAATTAAAAAATGTTCGGAATGGGCTTCCTCGCGGCCTCTGGCCTCTGGGATATATACCCGGTTGTCCACTTCCCTTGCCGGCCCTGGAGGTCAGCAGTGTAACATTTGATTGTAACATCTAGCACCGTTGCATCATTGAAAACCAGTGATATAAAACGTTTTACACTGCTGAGTGAGAACTTAAATAAATTCGATAACGTTACGGATGAGTATGTTGAAATGCAAGCGTGGGTGAGTCCAAATCTGACCGATATTACTCTGCTGCTAGACAGCGTTAAAACCAGCATCGAGGCAATCGAGGTCATGTGGGATGAGATAACAATGACCAACCAGAGACTGGCCTAAATCACGCGACGATTTACCATCATTCGTGAGGACAGATCAATTGGAGAAAAGTGATTCTTCCACGCAGATACAACACTGCGGCACAAATACAGCGTGGAGATTCATCCTTTTAGTCAACTTTATGGAGGAACTGTGCACGGATGTTTTTAATAAAAAGATTGAGAGATCCGACTACAACTTTCCCGTGCATGATCAAAACAGCAGTATTGACACTTTATCACTTAAGCATTGTGTACCATGTGCCACGCATCGGAATCAACCGAATTATCGCGCTGTCATACACCTACACACATCTTTGAAAAAATGCATTCTACGTCCATCCTTGGTGAACACAAGATAAGCCGCAACTGAGAAGGATACTCCTTGGGTAATACGTCGAGTGATGCAATGATGTTATACTTATACAGGACTGACGAATAAGCGGCTAGGTTGATATACATATTGAAATTTACCACAGGGTGGTAAAGATTCTCCCTTCACCGTTCTGGATCGTTGAATTACTATTGTACGAGTTTGCTACTGATGGCCTACTCATGACGAATTTTTTTGTCGTCGTCTCCGTTACAATAAAACATTCACTTGACGCAGAGCAATACTGACGTGACAATATCATTCATCCAGAATCGCTGTTGCGTAACGCAACGAAATTGTCCCGCCAAACACTATTGCATCATCGATATCAAATGTAGCATCGCCGCCGAGTTTACGGTTGGGTAGGGTTAGAATGGGATTTCTACGTTGATAGCCATGGCATGAGCACTCGTTGGCATTGCCTTCGGTCTATTCAATCGAAACATATAAACTATAGGTGTCTGGTAAATTAGTGACATCTACGATACATGCACATATACACAGTCACAGAAAGATACTAGATATTGGGCAAAGCTGTCTTGGTCTGGCATTTCTTGTAATTCTCGAGCATCTTAAAAGCAGGTTTGACCATGTTTTTTATTCGATAAGTGTTCTCTGTCATTTCGGTCCCTGTCGGGCCGAAATCTTCTTATAAACTCACGCGAAATAACCGTGCGTTTGATATCTCTTTTGAGAAGCAGCAGCGTTATCGCGTCCACATTAGAATCAGTCGTGTATTGCTACATTTGTTTTACAAGTCCGCATACAGACGGCAAAATGTAATGACCCTTGTTGTTGAATTTCATCAAACTGCTATCCGGGTACAGTGTGTAGTGAGGTTTGTGACCATTACGCTGCATGAATAATGAACTCGATTTTCCCTACGTTCAGATCTGTTTGATGAATCTTAATCATTACATTTTCGCACTAAAAGGAAACATTTTCGCTAAAGTGGTGATTCAAACTATTTTCTTTGACATTTGTCATGCTGTTGTTAAAACTATTCCCATGCTTTCTTACGGTAAACCAACGTGTCTTCGGTCAGCGTTCGTTACAGCGAACTCCATTGAATTCCCATGGAGCCAAATGACATTCTACAAGGTTCAGAGGTTGGTTCAGACCTGTCTATCTCCCAAAGAATTATGCATTTTTATATCAGTACAACAATCCAACATCAGTTGTCTCCACAATTAATAAGGGAAACATTTTTGCAGCGACCTTTATCGAAACTGAAATATCGGAATTAACAGCTTAGTCCTCTAACCATTTAAGCCATTGAATGCTTATACACACAAAAACCTCATATATGAAGTTAACCGCGCTGTTTCAGACCAACATGATATACAACCCTCCCCCGTGTGCCAATATATAGAGGAATCTATTTTATCAACTGGCGTGCTCACTGTTTATAATATAGATTTTTTTTTGATGATAGGGGTGTTAAGTTTGACTCTTTCTTCATAACAAATGTTATCTTTGTGGTTTTAAAATGTATGCATAGAAAAGGTCTTTGTTAAACTGAGGTGTGCAGTATTCGACAATTGCCAAACTAATTGGTTGACTGGTTTAGTTCCGTATTACGATAATAGATAATAATAGAAGGGTCCTACAGCAAGGTGTAATTAATGGTCGTCTATTCGGCAAATCTGGATTACTTTCGTCATATATTTTTTCATGTACGTAATTAAAAATATTAATAGTTGCTCTTCACTTATCGCAAATGTATCCATTACTTTTTAATCATGATAATCGACATAATTTTTCGGTATTGTGAACACGTTTATTATTCGATGTCTGCAATCCCGTAAGTTGTTCCATTTAGTATGATAAAGTTCACGAATACGTTTTTTAATAACGATTGTTTATGTCAAAACTTTGGCACGTAATTCATACGAGATTTGTTTTTAATATTCGATCATGAGCTGTTATTTTCTATCAGATTCTTTCATGTTCACTATGTATAATTCTGTGATATCAGTTTATATTAATTGTCGTTTCCACAATTGATTGTTACCACACTAACACACATGAAAAGATCATGCATTTGTTCATGCTGGAAAAGTGTTACCTGAATTTTAAGCATTGAGTTAAGTCTATTGTATTCAGCTACACACGTGTTATCTCAGACTGACTGTGAAGAGGTCTTTACTTGAATCGATGAAGTTTAATGTATGAGAGTACGTCACACTTGTTATATGGTGTGCGAAAGAGTCAATATTTGACTTTGAACAAATCCAATCACGTGGGCCTTCAAAGTGTTTGAATATGTGCACTTGTACTTCAGCATTGATAATAAGAAGATGGTCTTCCCAGTATTACGTGTGGTATCTAACTATCGCCATTGTACTCAACATAAAACTAATTTCCCTTCTTGATTTGTAGTCATTTACATTACATTTCAAATTGTGCTTTTTTTTTCTTGTGCAGTAAGTCTGCATTATTGCAAGGATAAAATTCCCCGTCGTGAAGCCTACCACAGTGTTAATGTTATTGGTTTGTTACAGCAAAATATGGGAGATTTTCTGATATCTGTATGATTATGTGAACGCATAAGTTTGAGCTAAATATGTTTTGTTTTGCCTTTTCATTTGAAAACATTTAACGACAAATTTGTTACGAAGTGTGAATGATAAAACATCTTTAATTTTTTTTTAAAGAAGGAAGTCCATATTTTTCTCCCACCACTCGCTCCCCATCGGACAGCAAAATCTTACAATATTCGTTTTTCTGTGGAGGGGAATCGTGACTTATGAACAGTGTTCACGTGTTGTCATAGCAACCATTATTACATCTAGTAATATAAAATATGTTCTCACAGAAAACTATGAAAACTATATAAGCAGTGAACACAGTTACAATTACTTCTAATGTAACATGTAACATTCAGATTATAGCAAACGTTAAGTGCATAACTTCTGGACTACGAGTTCTGAAGGGTTAGAATTTTCCTATACAGAGTCTATAATTGGGGTAGAACGAAGATCTTTAAGGTTCACTTACAACTGGTGATGCTGTCAACATCTTCATTGGTCATAATCATGTTATGTAGATTTAATATGTGTTGTTTGTTAGCGTTTCTTAACGTTTATATGTTATGTATATATGAATTTTGTAATTAGTTCAAGATCAAATTAATGGTGTAACTGAACAGTGACATTTTGTAAATAATATAATACGTAGCAAATATTTCTCTATGGTTATAGCGTAAATATTCAGATCGTTATTAATTGTAAACATGTTTATTTCAGTTTGTATTAAAGATACATGGTATAGATTCTGACCTTAAAAAATACAGAAAATGAATTTTCATTACGCTGGCAGATTACTTGTATAAAATGGTAAAGCAACCTTGGTCAAGTGGAGGGGTATAGAAACTTGTTTACTTTAGCATTACTCATTCTTGCCTTAACATTTGTAGGGAATCAGTCTTATTGTTGTGTTCAGTTTTTCATTTGGGTGGATTTATTTATTCAAATTTGTATTTACTGGAATTACAAGGTGCTATGTAATATTCTTGGACTAAACCAATAATTTGGAACTATAATGAATTGATTCAAGGACATTTTAGATTATACGATTGTAATACATCAAGATACCCTACTGACGTTGCCACATTCAAGCCAATTGGCACATTAGCACACTCGAAGCTACACGTACACCAGCATGTTTAAGTCTGGAATTTAATTAGAACACCACTAAAATAAAATTGGAACTTCATACATTTGGACTGCATCGTCGACAAACTGCTCTAGATAATTGTTTGCTTGCGTAATATAGTAGAAGTACTAATAACAGTATCCTTCTTGTTATTTTTTTTCTGATATGCAAATTATATTTTCCTTCAAAGTACATTAGAACTGACATATTATCGAAAAGCAATGGATTAATATTTAGTATAAATATAGTAAAAGAAAAAGTTAAGTAAGAAACTCTTTAATCTGTCTAATTCGATTGTACAAAGCATCACAAGGTTTCCTCATCAACAAGCTGCCAAAATTACTTACATAAACAACATTTATGCTAAAAGGACAATTAACCATTACTCAGTTTAATACGTACAAAATATTATGGGATTATTAAATATGTCAAGAAAATAATAACGAAATTGCGTATGCAATTGGTATATTTTGATCACTGAATGTCAAAGTGATTGAATTTGAATTGTTACAGTTTGACGTCATATTATTTGTAACCAATCAGTCGTCATTGAGACCTGGGTCACATTCCAACAGGTTAACAATAAGTGGCTGCTGTCTTGCTCCATGGACGAACTCCTCCGGTGAAATTTTCTGGTCATTGTTACAATCCATAAATTTGAACAAATCGTCCGTCAGCTTTTTGGGTGATGACGTCTGACAGTTCATCATTTTATAAATAGCCTGAAAAACAAAATTCACTCGTACTTAATACAAACTGAATTTACTGAGAGTATTTTAATTAATATTTCCACGATATTTATCAATAATAAGCAGCACTCATTTACAATACCATTTATGGACAGCCAGCTGTTGACTGGTACGAGGGATACACACCATTTCACAAGTAATGCTTAATTTGAGAGAACGCCAATCAATCAAGGCCCCAAAATGTTGACAAAACATTGAGAGTATATATCAACTTTGAGACTGGAATAATAAAACCTATTTATTGATCTAATTTAGAATTTAGTTTGTTTTATTTAAGGAAAGGTAGGAAATAATAAGCGCTTCGATCGCAGTGAATTTTTGCAAAATGGCTTTTTATGTATGTATGTATGTATGTATGTATGTATGTATGTATGTATGTATGTATGTATGTATGTATGTATGTATGTATGTATGTATGTATGTATGTATGTATGTATGTATGTATGTATGTATGTATGTATGTATGTATGTATGTATGTATGTATGTATGTAGTCTGTCTGTATGTATGTATGTATGTATGTATGTATGTATGTATGTATGTATGTATGTATGTATGTATGTATGTATGTATGTATGTATGTATGTATGTATGTATGTATGTATGTATGTATGTATGTATGTATGTATGTATGTATGTATGTATGTATGTATGCATGCATGCATGCATGCATGCATGCATGTAGGTAGGTAGGTAGGTAGGTAGGTAGGTAGGTAGGTAGGTAGGTAGGTAGGTAGGTAGGTGTGTGTGCATCTGAATGTATGTATGTATGTATGTATGTATGTATGTATGTATGTATGTATGTATGTATGTATGTATGTATGTATGTATGTATGTATGTATGTATGTATGTATGTATGTATGTATGTATGTATGTATGTATGTATGTATGTATGCATGCATGCATGCATGCATGCATGCATGTAGGTAGGTAGGTAGGTAGGTAGGTAGGTAGGTAGGTAGGTAGGTAGGTAGGTGTGTGTGCATCTGAATGTATGTATGTATGTATGTATGTATGTATGTATGTATGTATGTATGTATGTATGTATGTATGTATGTATGTATGTATGTATGTATGTATGTATGTATGTATGTATGTATGTATATGTGTGTGTGTGCGTGCGTGCGTGCGTGCGTGCGTATGTATGTATGTATGTATGTATGTATGTATGTATGTATGTATGTATGTATGTATGTATGTATGTATGTATGTATGTATGTATGTATGTATGTATTGTCTGTCTGTCTGTCTGTCTGTCTGTCTGTCTGTCTGTCTGTATGTATGTATGTATGTATGTATGTATGTATGTATGTATGTATGTATGTATGTATGTATGTATGTATGTATGTATGTAGGTAGGTAGGTAGGTAGGTAGGTAGGTAGGTAGGTAGGTAGGTAGGTAGGTGTGCATCTGAATGTATGTATGCATGTATGTATGTATGTATGTATGTATGTATGTATGTATGTATGTATGTATGTATGTATGTATGTATGTATGTATGTATGTATGTATGTATGTATGTATGTATGTATGTATGTATGTATGTATGTATGTATGTATGTGTGTGTGTGTGTGTGTATGTATGTATGTATGTATGTATGTATGTATGTATGTATGTATGTATGTATGTATGTATGTATGTATGTATGTATGTATGTATGTATGTATGTATGTATGTATGTATGCTTGCATGGATATGTATATATGTATGTTTATATGGATATATGTATGGATGGATGGATGGATTCATGGATGGATATGTATGTATGTATGTATGTATGTATGTATGTATGTATGTATGTATGTATGTATGTATGTATGTATGTATGTATGTATGTATGTATGTATGTATGTATGTATGTATGTATGTATGTATGTATGTATGTATGTATGCATGCATGCATGCATGCATGTATGTATGTATGTATGTATGTATGTATGTATGTATGTATGTATGTATGTATGTATGTATGTATGTACGTGAACCGTTTAGGGTGCTTGTTACTTGTTACAGAGTGTTATATGCAATAATGAATTATTGTTTTTTGATTCCACCAGATAAACATATTATCTTTTTATTATTATTATTATTATTATTATTATTATTATTATTATTATTATTATTATTATTATTATTATTATTATTATTATTATTATTATTATTATTTTTGTTGTCGTCGTTGTTGCCTTTGGTTTAGGTCAAGGGCATTCATTATTGGAAAATAAGTTATATGGTTGTGCCAATATTGGAAAATAAGTTAAATGGTTGTACCAAAGCTGATATAATCCTGTAACAAGAAACATACACCGCAAGTTGACAAATAATGAGAATTTGAAAAGTAAAATAAATTATGCTGGAAATAACATGCATTGCTGTATATCAATAATATTCGTTCCTTTAGGACAAAGACTTTAGCCATATAGGATAGATTCTTGATGCAAACTTGGAGATGCTAAACATATATACATTATATAAACTATTAGGACATGTACATTTGTTTTGTAGGAACGATCATCTTGTCCGTGATCATACGACGAATTAATATCAGTTTTGAGGAGAAAATAAACAATAATATTTTTTTTTAAAAAAAAACAACAACAAAAAAGATATTTTCAAGCAAGCATATCGCTTTACATTTTGAGACGTAAATGAAAAAAAAGTTAATAAAAGGGATGATAACAGAGAGTAAATCTTAAATTAAGGAGATGACCAAAAAAAGATCCAATGCTTTAGATAAAGATGTCAGTGTGTTGAAAACCTCTCATTAATTCACATAATCAAGGGAATAAATTAGTCACAAAATTACAAATCTGACACGGCTTTAAATACATCTGATCGATGCATAAACTTTAAAAAACCCTGAAGTTGTTAATGGTAATGACCTCTACATTCATCACGCTATTGCATTTTCCTCTTTTGAATTTTCTACACGTTAATAACAATGACTATGTTCTGCTGCAAAAATTGTAGGTAGAAAATAGCACGCAGAACTGTGTATAAATATTGGATAATACCTTGAGGAAAGAGATAAAAGTAACCCAATAATAATGTTGAATCATGGGTGTTTGTTCATTTATTCATTGATGAAAGTTTTGAAATATATTTTGTAGTCTTGGCTTTCTATTACCTATTTATTGCACAATAAACAAGTACTTGTGTAATAATAACAACCAAAGCTAGTGTTATTATTGGTACCCGGTTAAAATCCACCGGATGTGCAAAAGCTAGTGTTATTATTGGCATCCGGATAAATCCACCGGATGTGCAAAAGCTAGTGTTATTATTGGCACCCGGTTAAAATCCACCGGATGTGCAAAAGCTAGTGTTATTATTGGCATCCGGATAAATCCACCGGATGTGCAAAAGCTAGTGTTATTATTGGCACCCGGTTAAAATCCAACGGATGTGCAAAAGCTAGTGTTATTATTGGCACCCGGTTAAAATCCACAGGATGTGCAAAAGCTAGTGTTATTATTGGCACCCGGTTAAAATCCACAGGATGTGCAAAAGCTAGTGTTATTATTGGCACCCGGTTAAAATCCACCGGATGTGCAAAAACTAGTGTTATTATTGGCAACCGGTTAAAATCCACCGGATGTGCAAAAGCTAGTGTTATTATTGGCACCCGGTTAAAATCCACCGGATGTGCAAAAGCTAGTGCTATTATTGGCACCCGGTTAAAATCCACCGGATGTGCAAAAGCTAGTGTTATTATTGGCAACCGGTTAAAATCCACCGGATGTGCAAAAGCTAGTGTTATTATTGGCACCCGGTTAAAATCCACCGGATGTGCAAAAGAGCTAGTGTTATTATTGGTACTCGGTTAAAATCTACCGGATGTGCAAAAGCTGTTGCATAATAAACCACTTACAGTTTTATGCAATGTTATTATAATCTACTAGTTTTAAATTTCAAACTGTACTAGGTACAGATTGAAGCAATCCATACTTTGAAAAAAAAACAACGTTAAAAACCATGAAGTATCTTATTCCATTTTGATTTCGTCGTTTCTTAATTTAGCCTATTATTCAAGTTGTCATTATGAAGAAAGCTGATAATCAATTTCTTTATACAATGAAATAATTGAAAATAAGTTTGGTTTTGACAGATCTAATGTGTACATAAATTTTAACTTTTTTTATTTACTTTTCGTAAATCTTTTCTAAATCGTTTTCCGTCGCGTTTTTTACGGTTATCTCTTTCTATGTTCTATTTTAAATTACTGGATTGTTTGTTTTTTGTACAATACAATGTTCAGATAACTGCCCTTCTGATAGAATTGTAACTTAAACTTCTTGTAAAGGTAAGTGTATGAAATTGTATTAAAATAAACAGGAAAGGGTAGTTGAATGTGGTGAACATTTAAAATAAACGACAATTAAGGTCCTGATGACTCCATTAGAGTTTACATACAATCATTTCAAACTAAATCTTTTCGACGAACTTAATTAGTAGACCATCTATAATATAAAACAAAATTATATTGCCAAAACTTATTATTAGTTCTGGTTATAAAAATTATTATAAATTCTCGTTACGAGTAAACAAATCTAATTCAGAGAGAAATATGTTAATAAAGTTTTTGTAAAAATCATCCAGGATAATGTCGCAATTTTAATACACCCAGAAAACATACAGACAAATAACACGGAATCTGCTTTTGTTAACAAATTGAGACATGAAGATAAACAAACTACTAGAATCTATTGAACCACATATGATTTTCAGCACAGATTAAATAGACTTATACAGATTTAAGGTGCTCTGCGGAAGCGGGAAGAGGACACAAGGCATAATGGTATTATATAAAGTGGCTCATCTGTTATTGCTGCGTAAACATTTTATTGACAACACCCCCACCACCCCACCACCCCACCACCCCAGTTAGCATAAGACAACCATGTTCCTTTGAAAATCCGCCAAAAATACACAAATGAATGGTTTAATTGCCAGGCATTTTTGCCATATTAAATGAAGAAAAACATCCAACGGTGGAGAAGAAAATATTTGCTACAAGAGGAAAAGGAATTTATAGGTTCGGTAAATGTTATAAAAGTTATAACAAAAGGACAGATTTGAAATAGAAGGCTAAAATGTGTGCTAAAACAAATTGTAAAAGTAAAAGGTCACACTAGACTGTAGAACTAAAACTCACAACAGCAAATAACAAGCCAAAACAACAAGGATTTTGTACAAAAAGTTTTAAACATTCGAAATTGTAGTTGAACATGTAAAACAGTTGGAAAGCAGTATTAAAGAATGTATTGGAAAAGCAATCGATACTTAGATAAAAAGGAGTCAATAGGTGAAAAGTTGAAAATTATTTCCAAAATTGAAGTTATGCTACTAGATACAGTTAAAACGATTGATTTACAATCACGTTCTTACTTCAAGGGTATTATGGTAAATTTTTCAGATTGTTTTCAAATTTATATCATACACCACCTATCATTCAACTTTCTTCAGCTACCACAACTTCAAACTCTACACCTCCCCTACCTCCTGTAAATTTATCGCCTAACCCTCCTATTCCAGTTGAATTAATTTTGGACTATATGAAAAACGGCTTGAAGAATCTAATTATTGTGTTAGCAAGTAACAGCAGCATTGTTCGGTATTACTGTACGATAAGCTGGTTAAACACATGTACTATACTAATAGTTTCTATCTTTTACCCAACAATTTTTTTGCCTATGTTATCAATGGCATGTTTGCTATTTGTATTGTTGATTAAAGGCCTAATCAAAGCAACTAACAATAGTGTAAGTTAGCAAAATATTTAAAAAGCATATATTATATCACAATATGATTGTTGTTTTGTTTGGTGGCTTAGTTGTTTTTGCTGCTGCTGTTTTTCTTTTTGTCTTAAATTGAACTTTGTTGTCCATAATTAGTATATCTAATTGAATTGAATCGTTATAGACTGTTTTTATGTTGAATGCACGAAATATTCACAATAATCTGAAATGTTGGATGTATAAATAACTAAATTTATCTATATGCAAATTATTCTTTATTCTTATGGAACTGCTTTGAATGACTTTCCAGTAATGGTATTGATGCTTGTCTCTCAGCTATGATCATTGAATACATTTATTGAATGCATTCTGAAATAGCGCATGATATCATGTTTTATGTTTGAAAGGACAAAATTATTAATAATGTTTTCTTGATTGTTATTTTTAAGTACCGGTAAAACTAGCTTTCATAGTATTATTCCATTTATATTTGCAAATAAATGCACGTATCCGTTGATACCGAGATTGTTGTTTTTATGTTAAATTCATAAAATGAATTATCACTATGTAGTATTATGTTATTATTCATTTATTTATTTACTTACTTTTTTATTTATTTCTTTATTTTTATCATTGAGAAGTCAGTATATGTGGTTGATTCAATTTCATGTGTCATTAATCAAGCAGCTCAGCTTCCTGGTAGGTTATATATGCAGAATGTTTTCTCAGTATGAATATTTAGTATGCATTGTTGATGAACTTGTAAGTTGCGGCATGCCGATAATATTATAATTTCCATAGACGAGGATGTTGCTCTGCAACAGATCTTTTACTGTCTCTGTAAGGATATGATAATAATGATAGAAAAAATAAATTTCCCTTAATTCCCACCCTACACTACCATCTTCTGCGAAAGGAGATGATAATAATAGCAAAAGAAGATAACTTACCCCTAAAAATTCCATCACCACTACCACCAGTGTTCAAGCAAGCTCTTATCACAAGATTATATCACAGAATTTAAGCCTTGAAGGTGGACAGCGCATGTCACAAATTATCTACTAAAGATCTTATTAAAATCATCCAGAATATAATAATCACTTAATCAGTTGTTTTAAACAATTTAGCAAGCTGATGTGAGGAAGTTAAACATATGCAATTTTTCTATTTTGGCACTGCCATTCACCAAATTTAATTCTTTTAATCTAATAATGAAGGTACATGGTACTAATGACGACATTTTTGTATCACAATCACCTTTCTCTTGACTTGATCCCTCAGGGAAAACAAACTGTACTCTGATTATTGCAAACTGTACTCTGATTACTACAAACAAACTGTACTCTGATTACTACAAACAAACTGTACTCTGATTATTACAAACTGTACTCTGATTATTACAAACAAACTGTACTCTGGTTACTACAAACAAACTGTAGTCTGATTACTACGAACAAGCATTACAATCTTTTCTCGAAACAAAACTGATTTAAACATTACTCTTAAGGACATGTACTAATTTAATTTTCAATTTGTGACAGAAGAGTGAATTGAAAATTAGAGAATCTAAATGCGATGTAAGATTCCAAAACTCGATGTTGTAAAATGTCTTAATTAAAAGACATGAGAATACATATGGGAAGTACATGTATAAATTGATACCAAAACTAACTAGTAAAATGAAAGATACAAGCACTTTAAATTGCATTGTATAAATGTCAGGTATTAATTGTTTTGGAGTTATTTGCATTGCAATTAGTGAACATAATAAGATAGATGACAGTATAACGCTTTGACGAGAAACAGTGACATCAATGAGATGACAGCATCACACAATGACTAGGGAGCTGTAGCATATTAGTGAGATGACATTATGACACTAGGATTAAGAAACTTTGATTAATAAATGAGATGATTCATCTTCACTCTTTTTTTATATTTCATATATGTATGTTCTTATTGCAAGGACATTAATGCAAATTTGCTTCCAGCAAATTACATCACTTCGAGGATGGTATATTATTATTATTATTATTATTATTATTATTATTATTATTATTATTATTATTATTATTATTATTATTATTATTATTATTATTATTATTATTATTATTATTATTATTATTATTATTATTATTATTATTATTATTATTATTATCATTATTATTATTATTATTATTATTATTATTATTATTATTATTATTATTATTATTATTACAATACCCGTATTATAGTAACAAAAATATTGTCTTCGCTGCACATAACAAACCTTCCAGCTCGTTCTTGTAAATAACCAAATAGTTTCAATTACTGACTCAATTACATATTGAAGCACACATTACTGGTCATTTGATTGGTCAGTGGATCCGTAAAATTAATATATGCTATATTTTATTGTCCTATACAAATGCCATCCACATTCTAATTTATCTTTCAAGCAAGTTTCTGTCAGGAATTTTCAAGCGTATAGTGTTTTAATAAGTGTACAAAACCACAAAAAATGACAACACTGGAAAAACAAACCAATACAATCCCAATGCGAAATCTCGTTTAAAAAAAGATAAAAAAACCAATAGGGAGACATTTTTATTCAAACTTGTTACTGCATTGTATTGAACTTCAAGACATGGTTAAATTACATCATTTATAAACACACATAATGAATCTCTATAACGCATAACTACCTGAGAGGGGTTGTCTTCAATCTTCTATCATTTCATCCAAATACCTGTCGAAACCCTGGAATCTCGTTGATTGAATTTCAATAAGTAAAATACATTAACCCATAAAGACTTGTTTAACCAACCAATATCGGGACTGCCCTTTACATGACGCGTAAAATGCTTTTTTTTCACATATATATTTGAGAGATAATCTTGTGTCAAATAAGTCTCAAAGTTTTGTATGAATCTTATATTCCCAAATAGTTATTAACACATACACCTGTGGTTTGTGAACCTTTTTATAAAATATAAATTGTAAACTTTCGTCTTAGCTGTACTACTTTGCATAATTTAGCATATACAGTTGTTTAAATATGAAAGAGAAGGAAAGAGAGTCTTGTTGCAGCTCAATCTACCTACTACTTTTGTGGTAGCAAACCATGCAACAGGTATTCTAAACATTGCATTTATTTAGTTTTTGTTAGGTTCGCTGCGCTGAAATCGAATATGAGCTGAAATCGTTACACAAGCCTCACCCTGTACATGACAGTATCTAGTAATGTTCGGGATTACTTTGTTTTTTTCTTTTCTAAAGATATGTGGTGCAAGAATAGTTAGTATTAGTAAGTGTATTTGGCCTGGGCAGAATTGACAGGTCTAATTTAAGCTTATGACGGAAAGTTTTGGAAATACAGTACACATTAATGCAATGTAAATGTTCCCTTTCCAGTCGGATTAGAATATAGAACTTTAACATGACAGAGTTCTGACAGGAATCAATATCTGTAATGTTCAGCTGACCAATGGAAGTCCCTATATAATTATTGAAATGGCCTTGCAGATAAAGCAGTGCGCTACTAATACGATAGGAATATCGTTAGTTACTATTTCGAATGACCCTTTCAACGGTATTAAATATAAAAGCTGAACTTTGATTGCTGACTCAGAAAGGTCAACAAAGCATTCTATTTTACTAAGATTCAGCGGATTAGATCATAATTTTAATGGAAATGATTTTTTTTATAAAAATTATACAGCTACTTACAGTATAGATATAATGCAAATAATGCTTAGTATTGAACTGGACTTTACAAGAAAGAAAGAAAGAAAGAAAGAAAGAAAAAAGAACGAAAGAAAGAAAGAAAAAAGAAAGAAAGAAAGAAAGAAAGAAAGAAAGAAAGAAAGAAAGAAAGAAAGAAAAAAGAACGAAAGAAAGAAAGGAAGAAATAAAGAAAAAATAAAAGAGGAAAATAAATCAAAATATAAAAGCTTGGTGCCATATTTATGTGAGTTAATCTTGGTCCCAGTATTATTCAGTCGTCAAAAAAGCTATGTTTTACATAATCAGTTCTTTAACTCACGCAACCTTACAAAATTGTCCTTAAATATATAACCAGCCCAAAACATTTATTTCAGATATTATGACCAATAAGATTTCATTTGATATCAAATAAAGTCTTCTTCTTCGCAGCATGAAATAAATTGACTTGACTAAAGCATTTTCAATGGTGCGTTGACAAATTGGTTCATTGAAAAGCAAACCCACAAACTGTAATGTAAAAAAAAATTAAACAAGTTTGCGAATGATCACGGCTGTCTTTCGCAATCGTGGAGTTCAAGGTGAGAATGGATATTTTACAAATCAAACAGAAAGCTCATATTTGCAATTAATTCATTTAAAGAAAGGCAATGCCTTAAAATATAAAAGATAGCTTACGACTAATTAAGGGTTCATGTCTAGTAAGCGTGATCAACAGTTACCTAAGTACAAGTGTCACTAACAGTGTAATAATAACAATACGAAACAAAAGACAAAACTATATCAAACTTTAGAAACAACGATTTAGAAAAGAAATGGAAAAGAATAAAAAGAACATGAAGATAGGAAGAAAGATGATTTTACAGACAAAGAGAACCAATAATAATTAAAGTACAACGCAAATAAAGCAAAGGAATACGCCGATTCTATGATACGCTAAACTAAGAATAGTTACAGGAAAAAATCAATGCGAGTTCGAAAAATCACAAGCACTGTTATGTAAACGTTTCAAGGTAGTGATGGTTATGTAGGCTCTGATTGATCTAAACATTTGCATCTTTTGTTGTCGTTGGTACATGGGTCACTAAAAAAAGAGTGGACCAAAGTTCTACACTGGAAGCAACATGAACATATTTACTATATATATATATATATATATATATATATATATATATATATATATATATATATATATATATATATATATATATATATATATATATATATATATATATATAATCTTTAAAACTACTATAGTTGTATTTCAATTGGGTCTTAATAAATGATTTATGTTTCGTCAATTCCAAAGTAGATCCTGGAATTTTGCCAATTTGTTTGAAGTAGTCAAACAAATTAATTTCAGTAGTCATCAAACTAGAAGGTAAGTTGTTATTACTAACAAAAGGAAAAAAATCACAAAGAGTATTTTCAAGACCTAGTTTAGCCAACCATAGCTATCATCGGGTGTATATTCCATACTAAGCCAACCATACCTATCATCGGGTGTATATTCCATACTAAGCCAACCATACCTATCATCGGGTGTATATTCCATACTAAGCCAACCATAATTATCATCAGGTGTATATATCATCGGGTGTATATATCATCGGGTGTATATTCCATACTAAGCCAACCATACCTATCATCGGGTGTATATATCATCGGGTGTATATTCCATACTAAGCCAACCATACCTATCATCGGGTGTATATATCATCGGGTGTATATTCCATATTAAGCTACTTCTGTATCAAAAAAGTTGCATTCAGCAAGGAAGACCTGTGAGGTTGCCTGTTGTTTGTGTTATCTATATATATATATATATATATATATATATATATATATATATATATATATATATATATATATATATATATATATATATATATAGATATATATATATATAGATAGATAGATAGATAGATAGATAGATAGATAGATAGATAGATAGATAGATAGATAGATAGATAGATAGATAGATAGATAGATAGATAGATGCAACAATAAACTAGTAACTATCCTGAGCGCTTTCTACACTTAATGAGTCTTTTTTCAAAGGCAAATACAAAACATATATAAAACAAAACAAATAAACACAGAAACGTTGTCTTTGTAAAAATCTACATGGCTGTCTCCACATGAGGTAAAACTATAAATACAACCAGCTTGTATAGACTTGTTGCGGATACTGAAAACTGTGTATAATTCCCTAAAAGTCTACAAGCCAAAGCGACATCTATTACTTTTTTGTACATTAATGTAACGCAGATTATATCCAAAATATTTGATTCTATACCGGATATTTTTATAGTAAAAATTGAAGGATACTAAGAAGATTTAGCAAAAGTTTAATTCTACTAGTGCATAGTTTTCTTTTTCTAGTCTTCTTGGTTTAGACCGCATGGTTTCAATGTTCTAAGGCGGCGTATCCAAAATGATTCCTTTTCCTTCCTGGATACTGAATACGCCGCCTTAGAACATGTATGTATGTATGTATGTATGTATGTATGTATGTATGTATGTATGTATGTATGTATGTATGTATGTATGTATGTATGTATGTATGTATGTATGTATGTATGTATGTATGTATGTATGTATGTATGTATGTATGTATGTATGTATGTATGTGTGTGTGCAACATAAGGGTCCCACATAAAGTCCTAAAATCGAGATCCTAACGAACACTAGTTTGAGTGATTTTGTTTATATAGGTTGATTGTCAGACCAAAGACAAGATAAAGCAGTTTATGGATCAATGGAGTAACTTGCTTCCTACGGTGTTAGGCAGAGAGGCTGTGAATACCTAATTCACATACTCTGTGTGTGTTTTAAAATGTATGTTAATGTGACAGACTCTTCCAACAATGTTTTGGGAATATATCAAAAGACTATACATTCATTATATCTATAAAAAAAATCTTTAGAAACTTCACATATTTGTGATATGCTTTAAATAGCATATAAACAGTGGAATTCAATGATGAAACCAAACTGGAACTGATAAACAACATAATTACACTTTAGGGGTTTCAAAACGTTTTTGAATATAATTCTTACCAAGATTTTATCAAGAACACTCAAGAGTTTTTTGACAAATGAGATCTATCACTATTTATGAATATAGATATAATAGTGGTTATTTTCCCATTTATGATGATCTTGTTGCATTTTGAGGCAAGTAAATGTAATCACTGGACGACAAGGCTTATAAATAGCGTTAATGGAATGTTGGAGTGTCAAATGACAGCGTTACTGAAAGGTGGACAATACGTGATCCTATGATATATATTAAAATTATTTCCTTTAATGTCCAGTCATATAGTTTCAACATCACGGCATCCTATATTAAATTTTCTTTGAACCGTTAATTTAGTTCTGAAAAATAATATAAATACAACCATCATGATGTTGTTATTCAAACTGTTTAATCATCAAATTGATCTCAACTAATTAAGTTGAACATTCTCTACAACGTTTCTATCTGGTATCGCTTCTTTCAGTTTTGTTCAGTCATTTTGTCATTACCAAAATTGCATCATTTTTTCAGCCCATTTATTGGAGTAAGAATTCATTAAGAATTCATTAACTCAATAGCACGAGATCTTAATCTACAATGGAGTAAATATATACTTCCCCAGGTAATTACTTATTGTGTTAGGTTGTAGATCGTATTATTTAAATGTAGAAGTGGCTCAAAATTGAAATATCACTATGGCTAACAGACTCAAGTGTCTTTAACAAACCATAGGTGGCTTAGTAATTTGAGACTATTTTCGTTTCAACAAAATATTAGTCCTTGAGCTGGTACAACACATCCGGTTTCGTTTGCTTTAATCTGGACGATCGGCTCAAAGATTTCATTAAATTTTCCTTCACGGATATATGATTTTCTTAGGAATTCAGTGGTAATTTTTGTTATAAAAATAATAAAGATACTGTTGTCTTTTTTTTTTAATATTGATGGAAATATCTATCTTTTAAGGTAAGTTACAAATATATTTGGGATGACCTGGCCAGTGTTATGAAACATATACAAGTTTCAAACAGATTTGAAATGACATTGTTACAGTTTTATTAAACATAAAAGTTTCATACTCAAACCGAGATTGTTGGAAAGCCACAGAAAATAGATGAACTCAAGAGCCATTTTTCTTAAGAATAGTGTCGAATTGTGCCTGAAAATAATAGTATAACTTTCTAACAATAGAGGAATGTCGCGACTCTTATTTCAGCACGAAATACTTGGCCAGAGGTAAAACATAAACTCTAGCTATTATCATTGTTATTCAATCTTTCCTTTTCTGCACAAAATAATGTATTTTAGTCTTGAAAACATGGACATTTTTATTTTCTATCAGTTGAAAAGACATTTACTGAAAACCCGTATCAAGTATCTTCTATCCATCGTCAACACAATTATTTTATTCGAAACTGAATTATAACAATCAACTTGTGCTAGAAGAAACTTAAAATATTATGTGTTATTTGCTGATTAAATGTTAGTGTTTCGATAATGGTGTTGTGATTTAAATCAACACAATTGTTTCAAATACTTAGTCTAAATAAAATTGTCAGTTGCTATGTGTTTCAAAATTCAGTGTCTGTTTATGTTTTGTTTTTGATAAGATATGTTAATCAAGCCAATAAATAAAAAGAGAGAAATAAATAGACTGTAAAATATGCAAAACAGCTCTCATGGAAAAATTGGAGATGTATATCCCTAAAAGGATAGCAAGACAGAGCCCGGATTTAACTACTGCAAATGTTCAATGATTTGAAACTGTATAGTTGTCATATGCATGACTGCGCCCATCTTGTATAAACTTAATAAAATGTACAGAATTAGAAAGTTAATCACCTAGAGAAATCTACACCTTGTGATTGATTTCGTGAACTAGTGGGATTAAAAAAATGTATTAAATTGTGAAAATTAATAAATGTATTAAATATTGGGATTTAACAAATGTATTAAATAGTGGGATTTAATACATGTATTAAAAACGTCAACTAGCTTCGTGATCCTTATCGAAAGCTTTTGATTTTACTTGGAAACGTTTATTTGTTGCCAATAGAATACATTTTGGAAGGCTACCAAATCAGATTGAAATATTTACCTCGATAATTTGCTCCATCTCATCCTTTGTAATGAACCCATCTCCGTTAATGTCATACATATTGAAGGCCCATTTCAACTTGGTTTCGAAGTCAGTACTTCCAGAAATGCAAAGTCCGAGGATGAATTCCTTGAAATCGACCATGCCGTTTCCATTCGCATCGAATGTCCGGAATACATGCTCAGCAAAGTTAGAAGCATCGCCTTGAAATACAGAATTATAGACCTGTACGAACTGTTTCCTGGAGAGTTCTTTTTGTCCGGGTTGTAAGCGGGACTGATAGTCATCGTACCATTCCTTTATCTCGTCCGTGGTAAAGTCCACGTTGACGTGGCTCTTGAGTTCATCTATTGTTTGTGGCTTTAGACGCGCGACCCTTCCAGAGTTTGCTCCCATTTAGTCTTAATAATAATTCAGCAACTGAAAATAGTGATAATGGAAACTTTAAATCCACGACATATTACCTCTCTCTCTCTCTCTCTCTCTCTCTCTCTCTCTCTCTCTCTCTCTCTCTCTCTCTCTCTCTCTCTCTCTCTCTCTCTCTCTCTCTCTCTCTCTCTCTCTCTCTCTCTCTCTCTCTCTGCCAAACCACCTTTAAATCTGTATACCTCCACTTCCAAACCTACCAATAATAATTGTATCGTTTTCTGTCTGCCTTCCTACTGATTTCCAGTATGTAATGTACCTGCTGTATTTCCCTACTTACTTGCCTATGTGTTTATCTACATGTCAACCTACTAATCTTCCTATTACTTGCTTACTTGCCTATGTGTTTATCTACATGTCAACCTACTAGTCACCATACTTACTTGCCTATGTGTTTATCTACATGTCAACCTACTAATCTCCCTACTTACTTGCCTATGTGTTTATCTACATGTCAACCTACTAATCTTCCTATTACTTGCTTACTTGCCTATGTGTTTATCTACATGTCAACCTACTAGTCACCATACTTACTTGCCTATGTGTTTATCTACATGTCAACCTACTAATCTCCCTACTTACTTGCCTATGTGTTTATCTACATGTCAACCTACTAAGCTACCTACTTGCTTGCCTACATGTCAACCTACTAATCTCCCTACTTACTTGCCTATGTGTTTATCTACATGTCAGCCTACTAATCTACCTACTTACTTGCCTATGTGTTTATCTACATGTCAACCTACTAATCTCCTTACTTGCCTATTTACTTGACTATGTTTTTATCTACATGTCAACCTACTAATCTACCTACTTACTTGCCTATGTGTTTATCTACATGTCAACCTACTAATCTACCTACTTACTTGCCTATGTGTTTATCTACATGTCAAACTACTAATCTCCTTACTTACTTGCCTATGTGTTTATCTACATGTCAACCTACTAATCTCCCTACTTACTTGCCTATGTGTGTATCTACATGTCAACCTACTAAGCTACCTACTTGCTTGCCTACATGTCAACCTACTAATCTACCTATTTACTTGCCTATGTTTTTATCTACATGTCAAACTACTAATCTCCTTACTTACTTGCCTATGTGTTTATCTACATGTCAACCTACTAATCTCCCTACTTACTTGCCTATGTGTTTATCTACATGTCAACCTACTAATCTACCTACTTACTTGCCTATGTGTTTATCTACATGTTAACCTACTAATCTCCTTAATTACTTGCCTCTTTACTTGCCTATGTGTTTATCTACATGTCAACCTACTAATCTACCTACTTACTTGCCTATGTGTTTATCAACATGTCAACCTACTAATCTACCTACTTACTTGCCTATGTGTTTATCTACATGTCAACCTACTAATCTCCCTACTTACTTGCCTATGTGTTTATCTACATGTCAACCTACTAATCTCACTACTTACTTGCCTATGTGTTTATCTACACGTCAACCTACCAATCTTTCTACTTACTTGCCTATGTGTTTATCTACATTTCAACCTACTAATCTCCATACTTACTTGCCTATGTGTTTATCTACATGTCAACCTACTAATCTACCTACTTACTTGCCTATGTGTTCATCTACATGTCAACCTACTAATCTCCCTACTTACTTGCCCATGTGTTATGTGTTATCTACATGCCTACCTACTAAGTCTCCCTACGTACTTGCCTATGTGTTTATCTACATGTCAACCTACTAGTCACCCTACTTTCTTGCATAGGTGTTATCTACTTGTCGATATACCAGCCTCACCACTTACCTGCATATATGTTTATCTTTAAATCCTCAGTAACCTCAATAGCGAGGAAAATAAAGTTCCTAATAGAAAGCATGGAAACATTTCGACTACTTTCACTTTGTGGGAATGACCATCCTAAAATAATCGTTGCTTTATATACGTTTGATTTTATTTGTTTGTTTTACTCAGTAATCCATCATTAGGAAGACAATAGTAGAATTAATGCATTTTCTCGAATCAGAATAAAGCGTAAAAGTTCTGATGCATATTAGATCCAAGCAACTTAATCTGCATGAATTAAATATTCTTTTCGACTACCTTTCACAGTGTGTGTCGCGTTACCTGTACATAGATCGCTATGTCTGTTTAAATATATAATCCCCTTATGGTTGTTTTAAAGAATGCTGTAACAGTTTTATATACATACCTTCTCAGTGGAAACCAAGTTCACATTCTTTATAAAGATTAGTTTTTAAAAGTTTCTTTGTGAAAAAATAATAGTAATTATACCCACCTACCAAATGAAGAGTAAAGATCCGAGAAAAGAAGTCCTTTCAGTACCCACTCCAATCGTCTTTGAGAGAACTGTAACGCCAACAGAGAATGTGCACTATTTTTATACATCAGCGTGGTATATTAAATTATACGGGAAGTCTTTCTTTATGTGTAGCCCAGACGTCTCTGCTTTGTATGTTTGTTTTATTTAATGTACAACTAGCGTTTTTAAACGGAAATCCAGTGGGTTTGTTCTTATGCTTTATAAAGTGAATTTTTGTCTACCTCGCTTCCTTACCGGTTACCCGGGTTCCATCTGTATTTGTCCTTATGTGCATGGCATTATGTGTTAGAATCTTGGTGTGTTTGGTTAAAACGACAGGTGCTGTTAATCACGAAGGGTTAGAATCTCTCTCTCTCTCTCTCTCTCTCTCTCTCTCTCTCTCTCTCTCTCTCTCTCTCTCTCTCTCTCTCTCTCTCTCTCTCTCTCTCTCTCTCTCATAAAATTAGGGCATAAATTTACGCATATAGAGTTCATTTATATCATTTACAATAAGGTTCTGGCCGTCATAGTTCCCTCATTCAATGTTGAGACTCTTCCTTAGTTGCTGACTGAATGTACCATTACAATTCCTACTTTATCAAATACAGCGACCGCCCTTACATCGATTTGATTTAATCTCTCACCTGTTTGCATTTTCCCTAGTTATTTTTGTGTTAGATCACTAAGTAATAGGTCATCTATAGCTGTCAGTTTTCTACAGGATCATTGATTTCTTTTTCATCAAGGATACTATATGAACGTTTGTGGTCAGCGTACGAATCGACTAATTACAAAAAATTCGAATATAAAATGCAAGACATATTGCACCGTCTGCGGTATTTATTTGTAGTTTCCCACGACAAACTGACTGTTATGTCTTGAAAACTCAAGTCATCAACTGTGCCGGATTAAACCCTGTGTAGGCCCCTAGGCTGTCAAAATCTCAAATCCCCCCTCGCAAATTATCTCCTAATACGTCTAGACCAATCAATTCAATATTATTTTGATCTGTTGTCTCGGGGCCCCTAAAAGGCATGGAGCCCATAGGCCCGTACCTTTTCTGCTCCTTGGGTAATCCAGCACTGTTCATCAACTTAAAGTATTCTGTACCTTTAGAATGGTCTTATAATGAGTACTATGTGTGTAGTAATTAATAATTCATATTACTCTGTAGCGAACTGGAAATACGTGAATAAAACGGTGTTTAATTTGAAATACAGCAGTACAGGTTGAGAAAAGTGCTCGGCATAATAGTGATTGGATAATGTGTAAAGCATTACATTATTTTGCGTTGGTCTCAAGAACAAATAATTAACATATATATTCGATTTCTGTGAAAAGGAACTAAAAAATCTTAATGACAAGTGTATATTTCCAAGAAGATAGAGTTTTTTTTAATTAAAATATATTACATACGCTCCTCGTTATAAATTCAAGAGTATATTTATTATAAGTGCTTAGAGACCATATCGAAACTGCACTTTTGTATTAGCTTATAATAGGTGACTTGATAAAAGGTATTACAAGGAATCTGTTTGTCACTTGCACCCTTCCAGTGATGTATTTTCATTCACATCACGCTCAACATCTGGCTTAATACTAACCATCAGGGTTTCTTGTCATACGTAAAAGTGTATCAACATATCCTCGATTGTCAAAAAGTCCTATAGGCGAGTAAGTTTCTTTTGTTTCAGCTCTTTTGTTGTACATTAGTCTCTTTTTCTTATTTTTTTATATCATATAGAATGAATGTGTGTGAAAAAGCAAAAAATATATGGTTGTGCCAACATTGTTTTACCCTAAATTTTCAAGACGAGATAATTGTAGAAGACAAACATGCCAACAAATTAGACACAACCTTCATTTTAGTGCTCTATTTCATAACCATAGGGCTTGTTGTACCCTTTCGATTTCAAGATCTTTATATGACGAGGAAGTCGTATACACCTGTGTATGTTCTCGCATGGAAATACGTCACAGGTAATATCCACTGTAAGACATAGTCAATATTTAACTTGAAATAAACGCTTTATGTGAAAGTCTTTGAATCTCTTGAATCATGTAATTCAAACACGATGATCCGTGGAGCAACTTCCTAGTGCAATTTTTACCACCATTATACTCCCTGACTTTTAAATAGAGGTTATGTCGCCATCTGTACGCTGTTTATTATCAACTTATCATTCTGCCATAATAGTGAATCAATGAAATACCTTATTATACAAGGTGGTATGAATGATTAAAAAATCTATTCTTATAAACGGAAGTAGCCTGCCCTGTCCTGTCCCACCCCATTAACACCTTTACCAAATTGCATTGCAATGAAAAAGAATCACATATTACGGACAGGTTCCACATATATTTATATCAATCATTATTTAGTTCTGCATTATGACGTTTTCTGTCATATGAAAAGATAATATCTTTGACCTCAGTTAAGTATTTAGCATACTTAATTCATGGTCATGATAATCGCGATGAGGATGATGATGATGAGGAGGAGGAGGAGGAAGTGTGGGCACTTGTTCACGTATTATTAATTGTATCGTTTTCACTTGAATTTATTTCTGTAACGTGGGCTTTAAAATGATCAAGTTAGTCTTACTGTATGAGATTATTTGTTCATAAGACGTGGACGGGGAATACTAAAAGTAAGCGCACGTGATCAAGTGCCCACACTTCCTCCTCCTCCTCATCATCATCATCATCCTCATCGCGATTATCATGATCATGAATATTTTCTTCTTCATCTTCATACATTACGTGAATTCTCTTAGATTGGTTAAGTGGTTTAATTGGAAGGTTTTAAAGCATGGTAAAATTTATTTACTGACGAAAGCATTACATAATCATTTTGAATAAATCAACTAGTGTCATAATATATATTTTTGACATTTATTTGTATTCTGGGTCACAGCCATTATCCCTTCCCCCACACACAAAGAACTTTACTTATTTTAACATGCAAGTCAAAGACGTTGTACAACCCGTCGATTAACAGCTGTTAACAGCTTTAATAATCAATGAACGTGAATTGTCCCAACATGTTAGAATAATCATACAGAATTTTGGTTTTGTTGATGAGATTGTGATCATCGAGGTAACACTTTGTGTTGTATTTCAACAACATGTTGCATCACTCTAAAGATTTTGGGTAGCACATGCAGCGTCTTGATCGTTTCAGAACTCATCATTTGTGCTGTCTTAATTATCACTGATATCTTCAACAAGTTCATGTATCAAAGCCCGATATGTTTTTTCTGTATATGATGTCTGCTGATAAATCACTTCAGCTTTATTAACAATTTCTGGTATGCACCAACGGATCCCATAGCTATTTCTAATTGATCAGCAAGATCGTTATGGTCATACAGTCCACCATTCTTTTCCTTGTTTTTGCTGGTGCCACTTTCTTTTTTCTTCACCTGTTCATGCGTATAATTCTTTCTGGGTACGAAATTTTGTTGAAGGCTGTTGTTCTTGTTTTTGCCACATTTGAAAGTGTTCGTGTTCTCTTTTATATTGTTCTTTTTGGCGATTTAGCAGAAGATGATAGCATGTTAACTGGTTTACAGGTACACTTATTTCTTATGTTTGTTGCTCTTCGATTTTGAGTGCACGTGATTCACATTTTTGTTGCTGTTGTAGAAGGTGTTTTAGTCTTCACCCTCATGTTGTTGTTGTTCATCATATACATGTTGCTAGTGTTCGCGATATGCACAAAATTGTTCTTGCTTTTGCTCCTCAAGCTCTCTTCGTTGATTATACATTTGTATCACTTCTTCCTCTGTTTTTAATGTCGGGAGAGGTTGGTGTTTGCAAACTAAATAATTGCTTTGCCAATACATTGCAATAATGTTTCACCTTCGGTATTTGTCCGCTCCAAAATGCATCAACCATTTGTTGAGACGAAATAAGAAAGATCTGTTATTCAACAAAGATGTAACAGTTAATGGACAACGAGGTATGATTGAACACGTGTACTCAGTGTTTTAAATAAAGAGGGTTCTAGACCCCTAGAACATACAATCGCCAGAAATTTTAACTCTTCCCTAAAACAATATTTTCTGTGATCGTTTGGCAGTTGTACCAGAAAAAAGGGATCATAATTGGCGCGTCTGAATTCAAGACAGTATTTGCTGAAAAGGAAAATCGCTGACAGATTCCGAGCAAAGATAAAGAATCGTTTCCTTGCGGATTTACAGACAAGAGAGGTCGGAAACAAAGAAGATTTGTCATAGGCTCAGTGTTAAATGAATGACTCTAGATGCTTGCTATTCACTTTCGTGAATTATTAATGGTAATAATCCAGGAATTATTTGGCTTGCTTGCTAAGAAAAATAAAGTCATGGGGAAAGAGGCTGTCACCTAGAAGAATAATCAATACCCATAAATGTTTATTAATGACACTACTAATGGAGAAAAAAAGCAAATGCGTAAAATATCAAATTCTTCAATCTGTTCAATCCAATTGTACATTGCATCACGGGGCTGACTTAAATTTGCTTACACAATATAACAATTATGTTCAAATGGACAATACGATATAAAACAATCGAATATGTTCATAATAAGTACGTGTTTATCAAAAATGTGAGCAAAATAAACAAACAAACATTACGTATCAAATTGCAGTATTTTATTCACCAAATTTTAGAACCAGCTTGAATTTAAATTGTTTCAATGGGTTAAGATCTCCGGTGATGAGATGAGATCTCGTCTTGGATACAATCTATACATCTGAACATCTACGTTAGCTGTACTGGAGAGGATGTCACTCTATTAGTCATTTTGTAAACAGCCTGAGAAACAACACTGAATCAAAAGCAGTAGGAGCATAGCATTCCATTCTATATTATCCACGAACAGTGGCGAAATTATACTAGTGTTCATTAGACATATATCCCGGAAATCGCTATTACCTTCTGTGACAAGGTATTTAAATGGAGAACAGAAACTTGTTGCCAAAGGCAATGGGCTTCAGAGGAACAACAACCAAGCTCGACAATGCATACAGCTAAACACATCCCTAAGTGATTCATTTACTTCCAGTCAATTCATAAATGACAGTAAAACATTTTGGAACAATGATATATATATATATATATATATATATATATATATATATATATATATATATATATATATATATATATATATATATATATATATATTGAGGGTTAATAATATGTACATGACTATTACGTGGAACGAACATTCCGAAAAGTGTGTATGTGTGTCTGAGTGTGAATGTGTCTGAAGTTTCCAGGAGTTTCGTAATTTCGGTAGGAAACACTACAAATCTGATCTCAATGAAAGACAATTCACGTAGCCTAAGATTTATGCTTGTTTGTTCAGTCCAAAGTGCAGTCAAATGTAAAGATTTGTACTTCTAAAATGTTTTTGTTGGGTTTAATACTATTTTTTCAGCACATGACAGGCCACACACGGTGGCCAGTATTATGAAGGAGAAAGAACTCGAGAAAAACCCGGAAAGAATCACCGACCTACTGTCAAGTTTTCTCACATACCCACATTGGACAAATCCGAGACTAGAACCCACGCAGACATAGGTAAGATGGCAGTGATCCGTAACGGAGAGCGCTTTAGACCACTCGGCCACTCGAGGCCCCGATCTAAAAAGTACATAAAATAGTTGTGTTCTCTTCATTTAATAAGATGGTGCTCTGTTCGGGAAAATCCAATATTACTTCTTACAGGAAACTGCAACAGAAATCTGAAGAGTTCCTAGAAGGAAATAATGGTCTTCTGCTCTAAACGAATTTTGAGATTTCGAGGTAAGACCATTTCTTCTTTTTAATTGTTGAATGCTGAAGCTATTATATACATCAAGAATAACACAAATTTCACAATAGCTTTTTTGGTACACATATTGACTTCAACTTGTTATCATTTTCATATACAACCAAGCAAAATTTATTTATTCGTTCAAGGGAAGTTGTGACAAAATTTGAAAGAACGTCCTGGCAGCCATTTTGGATGTGCACTTGGCACCATTTTTATTTAGGAACAACTATGAAAAAACATTAGCATCATATTTGTTTATGGCCAGCAAATCATCAAAAGAAGGACTTTAATGAAAATCCCATGTTAATATGGTCATCCATATTAGAGAAATTGCAATAAAAAGATATTTTCAAGGTAGCCACTGTGGTCTAGAGACTGGACCATAGTGGACATTAAATCGGCACCATTTTCCTTTCGGATCACCTAGGAATTCTTTTAGTGCAACTTCCGTGTTTATAAGGCCATTTACGTAGGGAGAGTGGAGATGCCAAGATTTTCAAGAAAGCTGCTATGCCGGATATATTAGACGTTGGACGGCACCATATATTGGACCAACTAGTGAAAATCACATGTTGATATGACCATCCTTGTAGAAGAAGTGGTGATAACAAAATTTTCAACATGGTTTGGCAGCTACTATAAAGGTAACAGAATGACACCATTTTCATGTAGGATCATCTCAACATCGAAAGAAGTATAGTAGTGGAAACCCCATTTTTATATGATCATCCATGAAGAAGTAGCGATACAATAATTTTCAACATGGCTGCCGTGTAAGAACAAGACCATGGGATGAAAGTGTGTAAAGTTTTGTATGGCAATCTTCCATTTAGTTTAGGAGGATAACAAAATTGTGGTAACGAAGACACAGATGACGAACAAGAGGTCATCGAATAAGATTGTCTGGTTTATGACCATTAGAGTTAAAACAGATATGCCAAGGTGATTTTAAAGGCAAAATATATTGTTAAATCAGCGTCATTTCTTTTCAATACTGTTAGATGCAAATTAAGGATGTTATTATTTTCAGAAAAAGTATTTTTCACTTTCGTTTTCTTCGTTACCTTAGCAGGAAGTGATGAGGGATTGGGATTTAAACATCAAACCCCTCCTCCTTTTATTCGTTAATTAGGAAATGGTCTCGCGCGGTGTAATTTGCCCAGTGTGGACGGATAAATGGAACGATTCAATTATCCGAGCAAAGTATTCAAAGAAATAAAAACAACGAAACCCCATTTCAATAAATAAAGATATAACATTTTAATCAGTTAACATATGATCAAAAGAAACAAAATCAATTCCCATACAACGTATTTACTAAATTGCATATACTCAATTAGCATAGCAAAAGTTCGCCTTCCAATTTGACTATTAGTGACATAATTTAATTACAGAGAAAGACATTCATCATAGTGTACAAGTGGTGACATAGAGCACGATTCCAAATGCTTTGACAGCATCACCTATCACTGGTCTTCTCACGACTTGTTTACCACGTGTAACCACGTGGTTTGTACTCTTCCGACCCTCGCTATTCTGACATCCCATAGATGTACATTTCCCCATTTTACTCATTGGATTCCTTACGTATTCTTCCATCTCTTTGTCTCGTTCGGAGTGCGAAGTACGAAGTACGAATTTCAAAGTTCGAATCTGTCTCCTTAAATATTTAGTATGTTTCACGCTAGACAAATACCTCTACTCATCTACATATCAATACAAACTATATTTCTCGTGCTCAGATTTAGGTAGTTTACGCTGCACGATCTGACCTAACGTGATTCCTCACATATTCGGTGTTTGCAGTAAGAATACCGTTACATTGATACACATGACCTTAGCTCAAAATCCTTCGAATCAGCGTGCAAGTCATAAATTCCCACGTGCTTACTACATACAAAGTGTCCATATATGCCAGCATACATTACAACACGACCTATTATTTACATTTGGCTATTTATTGCAGTTTAATGCTCAATCATCTATGGCATAATATCCACTAAATCTAACTATCCAAAAAAAAACTTGCGTGAGCAATTAAATATTGCTAACTCATATAAAAATACACTTGTCATTAACTCGCAAGAGCAAATACACAGAGATTCGATTCATATATCCTATGTATAATATATAACATATTCGTATATTAGGGTCAATTCATTAAATCCCTATGCCATTCTACATATCGAATATTTCTTTACATCAGATCCGTCAATTCTCTCAATGAATTGATCATTGCAAATCAGAGAATTAAATGGTACAAACTAACATGTCAATAAAGTCCTACGAAATGAACACGATACATGTGTGCATCATATCATATCATATTTGCAAACAATCAAGTGAAATAGCATATTAAAAATTAGAAACTAACATTGCGTACCATACTGCCGTTTTTCTCTTTCCAAACAAACAGTCCTAGCCTAGTCTGTCTCCTTTCTAAGACAACTATCTGGCCCTCTTTGTAACTTCTCGAAGAAAACTACTTCATTAGCGTCGACTAAGTCTTGTCGCATGAAAAATCTGATTAAAGGATTTTTCATGAGATAGATCCTAAATTGTTTATCAAAGTGTACGCCCTTAAGTTTCCCTGGCCAATCAGAAATAACTTTTCGTAAATTTTGCCCTCCAAATAACGTGTCACTATCTTAAAATATGATGCAATCAGCTTCCTTTTAAAAATCGGATATTTGGATTGTTTCTAGTCTCAGTTTTATTACGCGTACTATATGTGTACTACAGAAAATGAACGGGTCAGATTATATTCAAGCTTGACGTAGTTACTTTTATGTTTAGAGATGAAATTAATAAATAATCATTGAAATGTTTCAGACTTTTCTGATTAGATTATGTTAACTTGAGAGCACAATTCATTTAACCTTGAGTTTCAACAAGTTTCAAAATTCGATACATGACAAAAGACAATGTCTTAGTTTTTCGAGGTTCGTAAGAAACATTAGCACAGACAGTACATGGCAATGCAATGATTTATGTCTTCAAGTTCTTAAAGAACATTGCACGTTGAATACACGGGGGAGTGACCGTGACGATTTATAGCTTCAAACAAAAAATATTGGACATAATATCTTAAGAAATTTCCTTATTTCTTTAGTACAGTCTTATGAAATAGTTTACAACATGATATGAAACAAACACGCTTCATTTCTGCTTTAACGACATTACATCCCTGCAACTATTGTAAGGGATATTCCTGATTTGATAAGAGCATAACTTATATGCATGTTAGCTCTAGAATATCAATGCGACAACTGTATGTCAAACCGGTCAAGTCATACCAAAGACTTTAAAAAATGGTACTAGTAGCTGCCTTTCTTGGTGCTCAGCATTAAAAGACTAGTGCTAGGACTGGTCAGATTTGTATCATGATGATGTGGATGGAAGAACATAATCCTATATATCTGCAACATCCCAGTACTAGACATCACGAAAAACTGCCACATTGTAGACATCATAGAAATATGACTGAAACATTGTTACAGCTACGGTAAAAATTAAAATCGCACACACACACACACCCGCGCGCAATTTATTTTACTAATTATTTGTATACTTACATTACCATAAAATACAGTCTAGATAATTATGTTACCATGGATAAATATAGAATATATACGCTGACTGACGCCTGACTGGCCGTTTAATTGGCCAGTAGTTTTTCAATTCCTTTCATGCGATTGATGACTGACATGTACAGATGCCAACCAACGAGTTTTTCTTTCTGTTGAAGAGTTTACCAGATTTCCAGGCGTACACATTTTTTCCTGGTGTGTTTCAGTTGCATGCCCCAAAACCCTCAAGACTGACAACAGGACAACAGGGATATAACAAAGACAGTGAAATGCAAACGATATTATATATATATATATATATATATATATATATATATATATATATATATATATATATATATATATATATATATATATATATATATACTGTTTAACATAAAGGTTAATAAGTATCATAAGGAAGTAATTTTACCCACCCACCGTTTCACTCCTGTATATTCAATTTCAATGCATAATTAACATTTTACCATTTGTAAATACCCTTAATATACAACGCTCCACGTTAGCCTTTAATCTTGTGTTGGTAGAGACTGTATACTATAATGACTACACTCTTGATTGCATCATGGTTATTTCTGTGGAAATCTTGGGCTCAAGTGGCTTGATATACAATTAAAAATCTGCATCAGTCTCATAAGAAAGTATCTGAGTCAACCAATATCGGTATTGTACTTTAATTTGACACAATTATCGGGCGTGTAGGTATGTCCTCGCGCATTTACCTGATTTTGACACATGCGTGAATGTCTTTCTATTTCCCAAATTCATTTTAACAATACCTTTTTAAAATCAGTTAAAAGATTTTTTACAACTCTCACCTATTCAAATAATAATAATAATAATAATAATAATAATAATAATAATAATAATAATAATAATAATAATAATAATAATAACGAGGACTTTATATAGCGACTAATCTTTAGTAGCTCTAAGCAATTTACAACATTTGACAACACTTAAAAAAGATTATAAAAACAAACCATATATAATGAAATGATTACAAAAATTAAAAACAAACAACACAAAATTAGAAACAGAAAACATGTAAATTTTTAGGGTAAGAATACGTTAAAAAGAATACATTGGTTACGTGTCGTTATGCAATGTATATCAGATAAGGCATAAAGTTCTTCACACACATACATACATACATACATACATACATACATACATACATACATACATACATACATACATACATACATACATACATACATACATACATACATACATACATACATACATACATACATACATACATACATACATACATACATACATACATACATACATACATACATATATATATATATATATATATATATATATATATATATATATATATATATATATATTCTAGGACAACGTTGATTATTACCTCCCATTAAATGGTATATCTCTCTTCAGCCAGTAACAGGTTGATAATTTTATCTAAACAACCATGAGTCGAGTTGGTGATGGTGGGGGAGGATATTTCAAGAATTTCATCGTTTTAATAAGACTGACGTTGTTATGCAGATATATTTATTCTCATGTTTTGTCTCTTATGTGGCAAGACCTAGAATTAATCCGTCATGTTATGGTGTTAAATGCGTCGTGTGGATTTTTGTTTTATTCAATATCGGTTGAGGAAACATAGTTTGGTGGTAGCCAGGTCAAACTGACCTGTTTGATGCAAACCTGAACAGACAACTAGTATGCCTTAAACTTTGTGCAGGAAGGGCTTTTGCAAACTCAGGACCCGTTTGGATCGTTTTTGCTGGGCTCACTAGATTTACGAGCGTGCCCTCCTGCGAGCAAGGCATTAGCAAATAAACTTTTAAACAAGTTTCAACTTAAAATTTTCTTCCATCTCTTTAAAACTGTCCTCTCTCTCTCTCTCTGTATATATATATATATATATATATATATATATATATATATATATATATAGATATATATATATATATATATATATATATATATATATATATATATATATATATATTAAGCAAAAGTTATTAACGTTAGTGGCCAATATAAGCGCGAGCCCGATTAGGCCAAATCGGTCCATTTGGTCTAAGGCCAGCTATGAGTTTGGTCATCCATTACACCGTAAAACGATCTTTATGTGCTTCTTGTTTTCAACCGGATTAGAACTGAGATCACGGATATAGCTATTATTTCATTTTTTTGGTTTGTATTTTCTCATGTTATTTTAACTACATTTCTGAGAAATAGTTTTTGCAGGCAGTCCCTAAATCCGATAGTAATAGTCTTATTGGGGTTTAGTATTGTGGACAAATTCTATGAATGTCTTGCTCCGGTAAAAAGAATCGGCAATTATATCCAAAGCTGGTTTAACCGTGTGTATTTAATTCCACTGTTCGTGCATGAGTTCTTCAAGCTTAGCTTCTCTATACAAACAGCCAATCCGTCTTTAATATGCATTTGTCAAGTCTATTTAATTTGATCTTTTTATATGGTGTGTCGTTATCGGAAACAGAACATAAAGTTTTCTAAAACAACAAGCAAGGACACGCACATTTTCATTTCTAAGTGTCAGATAGAAAAAAATGATTTGGTTGTTATGTTTTTTGGGGCACCAGACAGATGCCCCCATTCGATTGATAGAGCTATTTTTGTAGGCTCGGGGGATTAGACAAATCGTATTACTCATTTCAATTATACAACTTTTACCTTGTTGCATTTTCTGACAGGTAATATTTAAATGCCGTTTAGACTGATTGGATTTTAAAATAGTTTCAATAGACTGTTGCAGTGAAGGTCATGTTTCCCTGTTTATTGGAAAGTGGTGTATGGATGACGCCATAAGGTATATTCACAATCTTTTATATTTTAATTTATTATCTCTTCCAGAATCTATAAACAGTGAGACCCAATCAGTTCAATGAAAACTAAAGCCAATAATTATATCACTTTGCTAAATATAGTCACTGAAACCATTCGTCTAGCATTACAAAGCCGGATCTCTATTCAAAGTCATACAATATTTAGCCATGAAGGTGTCAAGTGGATATTGTTTGAGACAACTTTGTTGTGGAGGCTTTTAAATAGATGGAGTAATGTAGATATTATGACAGCGTGATTAGTGTGCTCTTTTACATGAATGCATTTACATTCTTTTAAATTTCAAAAAAAATATGGAAAAGAAAATTAACACAAGTAAATTAGAAAATAATGAATGAAAAAATATACAGACACTAGTTGGTCATTCACAGGATACACAGTTAAAGCAACAAGGCCAGTTGAAATTAATTTAATTCCAAAATGTAGCATGTTTTATGGTTAAGAGTTTCATGAAGTAAACTAAACACTAAATTATCAACTTTTGATTTTTTCTTTAAAACACAAAATGTGCACAAGTTTTCGTGAATGTGTGTAACCAGATCGATAAATTTTTCTTCAATATTTCTTATGTTGCATAAGATAATGTGCATAACAAAAATGTGTGTGCATGAACTGATTGTAATTTTTCGTGGATCTAATACTATCTTTACAAGCAATTCACGATAAGGTAAGTTTATTTCGGTATTCTGTAAACGACCAATTCTTTAAATCCTTAAATAAGGCAGATAATATATAAAGTGATTAGCTATGAGTGTTGCGTCTTGACCTAGCAGAGCATTTTGAGTACAAAACTGGGATAAATTTGCAGTAAATTTAATTGTTTCTTCATAGATGACCGTAGAATGCATAAGTAGCATTTTTAATTGTTCATGTCATATCTTAAAAAAATAACTAACCATTATTTATAAGCACGAAATGAATGAAATGAAGTCAGCTCTCGTTACAAAATCAGCTTGGTTGCAAGTAGTTTAGTTATTATATTACATTTGCAGCTTCATCGATTTAGGCATATTTCCGCATCGAATAACTTTTTTTGTTGGCCTGTACTTAACAAGTGGTAACAGAGAAAGGAGCGGAAAGATTATACGCAATTTTCTGCATCAGTTACCTTTTATGTTTGGCTCTACTTAAAGTAATATGGAACGTGCATGTTGGTTTATTATTATTTGATTACCTGTCTTGCAGAATTATATTTTTTCTTATAACTGTGAAAGGAGCGGAATCGGAGAGATTATTGCTTGTAATTAGTAATTATCTTAACATAATATTACAATTGACTAATATATATTTAACGCGGCTTTCAATCCTGACATTATATATATATATATATATATATATATATATATATATATATATATATATATATATATATATATATATATATATATATATATATATAATGAACAACGAGATTTTAGTAATACATTAAATTTATAGAATACAGATCAAAAAACTGTTTTGATAGAAGGTTAAACTTTAAAATGGAACCATTTTGGCGCTTATGTGCTAGTAGTTGTAAATTAAGAGGTGTGGCGCCGAGTGAAAGACATTTAAGACTGGAAATTGAAAATAAAACTTGAAAACTGAAGATAAAAATGGTGATACTGAAAATGAAAAATGGTAAAGATGTATTTTACAAAATATGTGCTCTCTTTTTGTGGAAACACTTAAACGGGGAGAAACAAAATCAAAAAAGTTTTAAAATTATTTCCACGAAAATATTAAAAGAATAGAAAATTAGAAAAAGAAAATAAAGAGTTACCAAATGAAATAGACGACTAATAAAAAACAACTTATTTTTAACTTATAAAATGCAAAATTAAAATTAAATAAGTATTATTAAAAATGTTTGATAATATTTCTTAATTATTTCGGAATTTGACTACTTTGAAAGTGTACAAAATTTGTAAATGGATCTGATCATATCATTTCAATTGGAAATATATTCTACTCTATTTGCAACGGATTTGAAGATGAAAATCAATTATGCTCAATTGCAAAAGTTATTTTCTGTCTAAAATTAATGACTTGGATTGCGGATTATGCATCAGAGGAAAGAAGGGAGAAAACTCTTACTTCTGTTACTGTACCTCACCATGCAGACATTTAAGTGCTGTGATAAGTCAATAAACTCAGTATTCTAAAAGTTGAACAACAGATAGAGAGAAGGAAAGGTTAAAGGTTAAAGCATTCCTTAAATTGAAAATTAAAATTAAAATAAGAGGCAAATATTTAATTTCAAAAGATACGTGAGTTCATTTTAGTAAATAGCTAGTTAAATACAATGTCATTATAGAGGATAAGACCTTTGGGAATGGAGACAAAACTTGCAAGGAAAGTTAGGAAATCAAAATAATGTTATAAGGGATAAACGTTATGAGATTGTTATCAGGACATTTCAATAGAGTTAGCTATTACAAGCAACATTGATTCAGTTCCAAGATTCAAAATAAATGTTTAAATCTTGTCAGATACATATACAATGTTATATACAGTCACATGAATCATTTCGAAAATACTGCTCTGAACCAGTCTCAGGTGAATGATTTATCATCAGTATTCTAAGTCAAACAGTCTCAGGTGAATTAAATATAATTATTATTCTTAGTCAACCAGCCTCGGTATGACCGATTTGTCATCAGTATTCTTAGTCAACCAGTCTCAGGTGAATGATTTATCATCAATATTCTTAGTCAACCGGTCTCATCAGTATCCATTGTTAAGACAAAGTTTAGATGCGATAAGGTTATCTAAACCTTGGCAGATAATTCAGATATTTCGCTACTCCGGGTCTGTGATTTCACCCGATGGGGCGGAAAGCAAACCCATAAAGTCCATGTCAAGATTTTCAAATCTGAATACTGTTCCTTCAAAATCGAAGCAAGGGGACCCCAAAGCTGAATTGGACTCATAAAAAAGCAATTTTCCACTTTCGTGGCATAAACTGTCAGTTGTAATTATTTACAAAGTTATTTATTTATTATTGATACTTTGTTGCTTTTTCAAAGATATCTCTTATTAGTTTAAGAGCATGAATTCTTCGTGCGGCTGCTACGTAGCGTTTTACAGAACAGGGAAATCTCCATCTGTTACGTAATAGCTACGTCAATATGAAACAAACTCATTCGACCAATGTTAGGTTATCTAAAGTTTTGAACAATAATGCATGGACCTAATCTTTTATCTCAACTGGCATATGTTTTCTGAGTAGAAGGTCAATATTCAAAGCAAAGGATGTATTGTTTTGTTTAGCATAAGAATGACTTGGATTTTGACGCGAACAAGAGTTCATTGTGACTTGTTAGTCGTTCTTGTCCATACACGTGAGTACCTCATTTTGGCGTCTTATAATATATTTTTCGTATTGATTAACATCTTGCAGGTACTACTTCCAAATGAAATTATTACTATCGGTAAATGGTTATAGTGACAGGGGTCCAATAGTCAATCAGTGCAAGACATAGACACTACCATCAAGAGTTACGATGGGTGATGTAGCCGATCTCCCACCCAGACCTCATCGTAAGTATCAAGGTCTACGTCTAACACATAGGACTGTGAATCCAGTTGTTATAATGTTAGTCTTTTAATACAAAATTCTCCCAATCATTATATCCATTTACCTATAGTTTGTTAACGAGCTGCATTTGTAACGAGCTGCAATTGCCTCCCATGAAATCCATTAGATATCACTTGTCCATTGCTCCGAAATATCTGTACAATCCGCCAAGGTTTAGATAGGGTTAACACATCGGAACCTTGGCAAGCGAAGATATAGTCAACCGGTCTCAAGTGAATGAATTATCATCAGTATTCTTAGTAATAAGTGTCAAGACGTTTATTAAACTCATTAAACCAAAACATGATATATGTTTATCAGCATGCCGCATAACGGATTTTAAAGTGTGGGTAGAACCTACGCACATATATAAATAATAGTTAATAGTTTTTCATACCTTCTCGGGTGTATGGTGCACTTTTATGGACACGGATGTCGTCTGCTTTATTTGTTACATATGTGAATAAATGACACAAACGGTAGATTAATTTTTTTAGCTATACAGAACCGTGGGTGCAGACTAGGTAATTAAAGCGTGGGCATGAAATGGAAAACAGGAGTGGACGTGTATAAGACCGATTAAAACAGAAGTATTCCGAATTTTACAAATGTACTGTCAATCCTATCAAGATGATATTTTCTATTTTCAAAGCATTTTGACATCAGGCCAGAAGTTTCAACCAAAGAGAAGAAGCAAACCTTTCTTGAATATCTGTAAAAGCAAACGTTTTATGAATATTATTTTATACCACAGCTGATTGGTCTGGAATGATTGAAAAATTGGTAAAAATACATGTATTTGAAATAATCGGAACATCTCAAACAATAAAATCAGATAAGATATAAGTAACTGCTACTTTATTGTGGTGCGCTAAAAAGTTTCCCCATGACATTTCTTATATAAAATTTAGATCCCAACAATTCATTGAATCGAAATTGTTGTTCGAAAGCAAGATTTGGCCTTTACTTTTACTGAAAGCAATATTTCGCGAAGACAACGTCGTCAGGCAAATATACCAAAGAAATTATTTACCTTGCTGGTTCATCTGTCTGAAAGACTGATTTTTTCAAGTACTTCGAAACAATAGCTAAAACAGAGCCAGTGATAAAATGAAGTATTGCTGGTGTTCATGCCATATGATGGGAAGACTCAAACTGCACCCAGATCTTGATACAAAAAAACGAATACTACACCACCCCTACTCCACCCCAAAAGCAAATTCTTATACAATAGAAATTAGTGCATTTTCATTTCTGAGTCACTTATACTGGTGATAATATGATTTCGTATAAAGGTTATAGAACCGTTCTAGGCCACTTGTAAATTGAAATTAGTGTGATTTCTTTTATTTATGGCAAGGTGTTTCGGAAAAAATTTCCCGAACACAGCGGATCGAATAAATTCTTTGCTGAAACAAGACAGATACTGAGTCATTGGGACACTAATAATTTGTTCAACACAGACACAAATCCTGGACTATTAAACTAGAGTAAAGCATATTAACGCGATTAAAGCAAAGAGTTGTTTGTATGTAATACCAACTCTTAACTTTCTCACGATAGTATTTATGGGTCTCTCGTTTATTATTCAAAGAAAACTGCCGCAGACTCCTTTGAATATAATGATGTTTCATCTTTGGGCCACTTCTTAATTAAAAATAGTACGATTTTCAGCCATGCGCACTAAATGATCTCACTTTAGACTTGCGTATTAAGTACCTACGCTCGTGTAACTCTATCATTTTACAACAAGAAGCGACAAAACAATGCAACTATAGCACTGAAAATACACCAAACTAAATGGACACATAAGACACCAAGGCACAGCTCATTTTGGAAGCAGCTTATTAATGAAATTCCAAAGTGTATTTCTACTTTTCGGAAGAATTAACGTGCCTTTTTATTGGAACCATCGACAGATTTATTACGAGCAATGATAGACCCAAAATACAACTTTCAAAAAGAAAGAGGTATTAAAAAGTGGGAAAAAAAAGAATGATGGCAGAAAATTGAAAGAAATTTATTGGAGTCATGATAATTATTAAATTTAGCACGAATATCAAAGTTCATGTAGCATGAGCGATAAACTTTGCATTTAGTTTATAGTTCAACGATAAATCGCTATAATTGTTGGTTAAGTTGGGCAAATTCGTTAGACAGTAAAACATTTTGGTAGAATGACTTTATCAAAGCGCGACAGTAATTGCACCTTCATCTGGCGAAATACATCTAAACATGCAAATATGTGAATAGCTTTGTAAAGAAAGTTTAATGATACAGTTATGCCACACAAAGAAATATTGTATTATTGTATTCATCTCTTCCCTTATTATTCACCGTTTTCAGTTTTCAACACAGACACAAGTCCTGGACTATTAAACTGGAGTAAAGCATAAAAAAGTTAAGAGTTGGTATTACATACAAAAAACTCTTTGCTTTAATCGCGTTGAAAACGGTGTATAATTCCCTTATTATACACCGTTTTCAGTTTTCAACACAGACACAAGTCCTGGACTATTAAACTAGAGTAAAGCATAAAAAAGTTAAGAGTTGGTATTACATACAAAAAACTCTTTGCTTTAATCGCGTTGAAAACGGTGTATAATTCCCTTATTATACACCGTTTTCAGTTTTCAACACAGACACAAGTCCTGGACTATTAAATTAGAGTAAAGCATAAAAAAAGTTAAGAGTTGGTATTACATACAAAAAACTCTTTGCTTTAATCGCGTTGAAAACGGTGTATAATTCCCTTATTATACACCGTTTTCAGTTTCCGCATCTAATCTACACAAGCTGGTTGTATTTATAGTTTGAACACATGTGGAGACAGCCATGTAGAGGTTTACAACCACAACGTTTTTGTGTTTATTTGTTTGTCGTATATATATTTTGTATTTGCCTTTGAAAAAGACTCATTAAGAGTCGAAAGCGCTTAGGCTAGTTAGTTACTAGTTTCGTACTGTTCGTCGTCAGTTTATTGCACACACACACACACACACACACACACACACACACACACACACACACACACACACACATATATATATATATATATATATATATATATATATATATATATATATATATATATATATATATATATATATATATATATATATATATATATATATATTGAAGGTTAATAATATGTACATGACTATTACGTGGAACGAACATTCCGAAAAATGCGTATGTGTGTCTGAGTGTGAATGTGTCTGAAGTTTCCAGGAGTTTCGTAATGTCGGTAAGAAACACTACAAATCTGATCTGTACAGAACAGATTTAGCTCATGACGTCGCTTTAAAGATGTTCAATACTGTAAATGAAATCTTTGACAGAATAGAGCTCGTTTCAAATGATTGAGAGCGTAATTAGAGGTGGAATGTGCATGATGCCAACTCGATACACAAAGGCTAACAACTAATCCTAATGAAACATAGATGGCAAGATTAAATATAGTTACGAATGTGACAAGTCAAGGTCATTAAACCTGTAACTAGCGCCTATAATTCATATCATCGAACCATGAGCCACTACATGTCGATAAAACTCTTAAAACGGGATAATGATGAACGAATTAGATGGGTCGAAAAAATCTGCCCCAGATATATGATCTTATTGTAAGGGGCAAGTTTCGTCTCTTTGAAACAACTATGGTGATTCTGGATTTATTGCAGAAGCAGACTGGAAGACTCAAAAGATTCGGTTTGCTCTTTTCAAGGAATATCCACTTGCTCCATAGAAATTAACTCCAGATGAGAATGATCTTTTGTACAAGAAATAAATGATTACAAGGGTACAAAATCAACTGAAATTAAGTTTTATTCACCCTGAACAACGCATTTAACGAAATTCGCTACATTACATAACCTGATAATGTATGAAACATGCTATCAGAGGTTGATCAATGTATATTGTTTTAGCAAGAGACTTTTCTAGGGAAATGTCTTCCAGATCTAGTAAAACAACAATCATGGAATCGAAACGTTTAGGTTTTGGATCATGTGTTCCAAGGCAAATTTCATGGCTAAATGCATGCAGCTGCCTACAAGCTAAGAAGCCAACATTAAAAGAGACGATGTTTTACCTGTTATGTATATTTACTTTGCGTTGTTTGCTGGTTAGTTTTGTATTTCATTATATGATATTAATAAAATATGATTTTGTATTTTGTTCAAATTCAAGGTCAATTTCTACCTGATCTGAATAATAATAATTTTGGATTCGTAAGCGACATGTTTATCTTAATCGGAGACTAGAACTTGGGAAATTCCGGATGAATTGCCAGGTCGACCTGTTGTTTGCAATATTTTTACATAATAATTGTAGTAATATATTTCTAATTATAATTAGGACTTAATTTTATAATCATGATGAACCTTCTTGAAGGAAACGTTGTTTTTCAGGTAATTGTTTTTAGAAAATGCTAATTGTGACATAAAATCAGATAGAGGTCTATATAATATTGATTTTAGCAGCAGGGAGGGCGAACCCTACAAAATTTTGCGACAAAATCGATTAAAGCCTCAGAATGCCAAATGGAGCCTTCCTACGAAATCTCATATTTTAACCAAAAAAAAAAATAAAGACCCCATTTGTAAAATGGAGCCTTAGCGATTTTGTCGTAAATATGTTGTCATAACCACCCTCAAAATTGCTGCCAATTGCTATCATCTACGTCGCAAATATGTTGTCATCTCGCCCTCCCTGCTGCTAATTAATACAAATTATTTAACCAAATATTTGTTAGCTTTTCACAAAAAGACTAACCGATAATACTTCACCACGTAAATCAATTAAATTATTTGACTGATCGGTGAGTGTAAAATTAATTCTAGTTAGCAAATCATTTTGACATTGCATATAGACTGGATTAGTCGGATTTTCAACAATTAAAAATCCTGGAGGAGCTTTCGGAGCAAATGAATAAAAAATGTAACCTTGTCGGGCTTGATTTGATTGTTCCATATTAATTTGATAACTTCCTTCGATTACATCACACGTAAAATTAAGCGCGATCACCGATGAAATATCCACATTGTTCGGTGCGATATGTCTACCGTCGCCGTCGGGAGAATTATTATGAGTGAGGATAATAGGATTTGGCTGGCTATCTTTCTATGATTAATAAATTTTATTAAATCCTTCGTCGATGGCAGTTCTGAGTTTTTTAACTCGGGAATGTTATATCCTGGTAATTTATAATTTGGATTTTCATTTATATTTTTTTATAATCTTGGGCTGAACTAGTTTTTGAAATCGGGTTATTTTCATCAGTAAAAAGATTAGTAATCCTCGAATTAAATATTTCCATGTCATCGATGATTTTATTACCCGCAGCGACTACACTAGTAAACTCAGCTTGTGTAAGAAGGCCAGATCTTAACGAGGGTAATAACAACAAAAAATCATTATTCATTCTATCAAGGATGTGATTTTTAATATCTACGAATGTTGGACTTGTATCATGCATTTCCAAAATTTCGTCCTCTCGTATAATATAATCATTAAAAAGTGGAATTATCCATGCATCCTCACCATATTGATCCTTATATCGATATCTTTTTGTGAAGTTTATATCCTCGAATTTTTTATAAGTTTTTGATGGATTTTCAGGTCCTATTTCATCAGTGACGTAATCAGATTTTACAGGCTCGGGCGTGGAATTACCAGCATTTCTAGGTGGATCTTCGGGCCATCCTAACACTGTTCTTATTGAACTGTTATAAATATCTACAACATACCCAGGGGAGCCTATTTCAATTGTAGATGATAGTGTTGGTTCATGAACTGTTATCGCAATTTTTGATTCCCTTCTAGTAATGGATTTTATTCTACGTTGTAATTCATTATTAATTTGCTCAATTTGATAGGACCCAGTTGGTATTGAAACAACGTTCCAATCTGGAGTGTCATCTTTTTTATTTCTATATGCAAATACCAGAGAATTATTAGGTCTCTGACCACCAAATGGAACCGATCTAATATTAGGCCAACTATGATACACTCGTAATTTTGCCAACGCGATTTCCTTTACTGAAACAGGGGAAGGAAAATTCACACTGAATTTAGGGTTTGTTGACGATATTGATATCATGCTTGTTTTCCGCGGAGTGGTATTTTCTGCTATCCGCTGAAGTAGTTGAATCTCTTGCGACATTATTATTATTATTTACAATGTCTAATTTTGCAATAGATGAAAAAACGCTAGCGTTTTTAATCGTAGTATCATAAATACGTATCATCGCGGAGAATTCGTCTTCGGTAATTATCGTATCATCAATCGATGATGACATCAACGAGGATAATTGTGAGTAACCGTTAGATACTGCTTGATGTTTTACTATATAGTCGTTAAGTGTTTCTTGAGAACACGATGATATTTTTTTAGTAATAGCATTTGCAATTCCAGCAAATGTTGTCACCGCGGAAATAGCAATTGGGACAGCAATCGGAGCTACCATTGTTACTGAAGATAGTATAATACCAGCACCGGCCATTATACCAGATACCGAGTATACTGTAACATCAATTGCGGTAATTCTCCTGCGATACTTTTTAATTTTTATTTCATACTCATCAATGAGTGTTTTGAGTTTCGTTAAAAACTCTTTGACGGTATCATAGCGATATTGCGATGACGGAATCATATTATTTTAAAATCTCAAGTGGTTTCTAATTGTTAAAAATTCTAATTTAGATCAGCTACAAACTCCATGTACCATACAAATGATGTCTTATTTAAATTAGGATCAGTGCTTGTTATTGTAAACCGTTTGTATTCACCCACGTCAATAGTCGTTGAAATCACGTTGTTGTATCCATATGAAGTCGATGATGATATATTAAACTGATTCAGTGATATTATTGTTAATCGATAAATACCCTTGTTTGACACAGTGAGAGTTATTGTATTCTTTTTAGGTTCCCAATCTAATGATCCAGAGAGAACTGTGTATACCATATTTATGATATTCCTCTCATGAGGAATCTTTATTTTTTCAAGTAGCGGAAAATTGTATGTTTTAAATTTTGTAATATCCTCGATAGATTTTTTAATATTACTAATGCTATCTCTAATAATATTAAATCCAGCATCATTAATATTTTTAATATTAGCTTTAATTTCATCAAAATTGGATTTAGTTTCAGAGAAAGATGGAGAGGTTACCGCTGGTGTTCCAAAAAATCTATTAATCCTGTTAATTTCATCAAAATTGGATTTAATTTCAGCGAGAGATGGAGAGGTTACCGCTAGTGTTCCAAAAAATTTATTGATAATATTTCTACGAAGGGAAGTATACGTTGTTATATGTTTTTCAAGTTCTTCATCTAAATTTTTTAATACATCTGTGATTGTAGAAACAAGTACACCTGGTTTGAGTTTTCCATCATTTGAATATAACACTATTGTATCTTCAACGACGTCATGTCTTCGTATTAAGACATCATCCAATGAAACATTACTAGATTTCAATTTGCCCTGTCGATCTTGAAATACAACTATTTCCCCAGGATCTACACTTGACAAATTTAATGTCTCGCCGATTTCATCTTCGATTACTTTTTTTACATTTTCGACAGCGAATTTACTATCGGTTTCCTTTTTATTTTTGACTCTGATAAAGGTCGTCCCCAAATATCAATCATTATACGAAAACGCTAACGTTTTTCTAAATCATAACGCTATCGTTTTTGCCATTGCCTGCTAGTATATTCATTAACAACAACTTGTGGTGGTTTCCTTGGAAATCTAGATATCTCTGCAAGGACGTTTAATACTTCACGACCGCATATCGGTGGATCATTTAACCGTTGTGTTGGTAGCGTGGAATAAAAAATTGGAGATGATTTTGTTATTGTGGATACATATCGCATGAATTCTTTTGGTGGAGCTAAACCATATGAATCAAAATATACAATTCCACGTGGATCAATTGCATATGCGACCCAATGAGTTCCTTTTCCGCTGCTGTTATCAAGATTGATAATACCCGTTTCATTTTTCATTGGTTTTGACGGTAATTGATCTCTCATGAAAACTCCTCTAAAGTTTTTTATTGATAACGATTTTACAGCATCAATTAAATCAAAATTGGACATTGGTGAAAATCCAAGGGATTTTTCCACTAATAAGCCGTTCCTGGTATTCTTAGGCCCGTGCCCTTGTACCAATTGTGTGGAGTTCCTGGCAGTCTTAGACCCTTTCCCTTTTTTTATAGCCATTCCCAGTAGCTTTTTTCAGGGCCATTCCTGCAGCAGTACCAACAGCTCCTAACGCTGCCGCCTTCGCAACCGCTGGGGCAGCCGCTGCAATCAATGCTGGAATAGCAGCTAACAGCGGGAATATACCACCTGATTTTATCATACTGGCGATTGCTGCTTTCGAACAATCATTTTGAACTCCTCGTTTGTTCTTTAGCGCATCATTAAAATGTTTTATTTGACGATCTGTCAATGATAATTTATGTGCACCACCGGACATTTGAGTGGGTTTCAGCGTTATTGTAGTTCCACATTCTTTAGCCGACTTTGATTTCAATTTCTTGACCTGACCATCAGTCAACTGGACATTAACAATACTATACGTCATTCTATTCTAAAACGTAATTTACACTTTTAATTGATCTTATTGTGAAAATCCTAACTACATGTTTGGAAAATCAAATGATTTTTGAAAACATTACATGTTTTCTACTGGTGCATCAATAAGTCTCATTCGTCCGCCAATTCCTTCTAACAACATTGATTTGTCACTGAGAATGACAGCAACTGCTCTATAATCAGCTATAGCAACAGAGCGTTGTACCCGAGCTTGGAAGTATATATCAACAACAGATTGTCTCATCATGTCAAGATGTTCCAATGAAAAGTAATAAATCGGATAGTGTTTTTCAAAATCAATTTGCGATATTTGCAAACCAGTATCAACATTTTGATCACGACCCATATACGACAATATTCTATGATATACACGTGCTACGTTGTTGTTAACATAATCAAGCAGTACAATCTCTGCTGGCTCTTGTTCTCCGTTTATTCTCAATGAAACTTCACTAACTTCTATTTTATCAAATATCATATGACTAGATACTTGATGACCCACCCGATCTACATTCTGTAACGCTATAAAGATATGACGTGGAGCTGAAACACCTTGTTTTGATGCTAAGTGCCATGTAAATGTGCCATCCATATTATTCTGCTTTGTATCAGTCGTTGTTGTTAGCCAACTTAGCAATGATTTTCCACCTGTGTCCATAAACGATAGTAATTGTTGCTCTATTGTAACTGCTGGAGTCAAGACGGGCATCCATAGGACCAATTTATTTAACATGACTTTCCCATCATCAACACCATCAGCACGCCAGATTGTATCATTGTCATTTTCTTTTCGCACTAACACGACTGTATGCTTTGCTCCATAGATGACTTTTCTGACATTTCTACAAAATCCGAATATGTGATGTAACGGAATAGCACATGAAAAACGTCGATGCTGTCCTTTTAATGCTTCCTTTCGTGTTGCAAATCCTAGATTAAAATTATCAATGACCTTTTTTAAAATTTCAAATTCAGCGACTGGTCTAACTTCACGGTCTGGATGATTTACAAGTTGTTGATCATCCAATGCAGTAGCTTGCGGAGTTCGTACTTTAACAAATTGATAATGGTTCGGATGATCAGAAGTATCCTTAGCAAACATCATAGACGGACCAGCCGACCTTGTATAATCATCAGAATATCTCGCAAGTCCGATTATTGTTGTTGCAATATCAACATCTTGCTCTATTGATTCAATTTCTTTTCCATCAATGATATATCTTGCACTGTTAAATAGCGCCATAATGCCATTATTTACAAAACCAACTCGGATATTTGGGTTATCCCCATATGGTGTATTAGCTGCTACATTTGTTACAAGCTGTCCTTCTACTTCAATAAATGCCTCACACGGCAAAAAGTATCTACTTGTATCTTGAACTTGAAGTTCGACTCTCCCCCGTTGATTAGGCTCTCTTGCAGGATAGGCATAATACTGATAGTTAATTTTAGAATCATCTTTATTCACCGGTGCTGCCATATCAAACGCTGGATCAGCAATTTTTTTTAATGCCATTTATACTAAAACGTTATCGTTTTTCTAAATGTAGTAATGCTATCATTTTCTTTTTCGTCTGACATTTTTACGATTTCCTCCAAGACCGCTTCCCGCTATCATACTTACAATATTACTACTATCTGGTGAAGTCATTGCTAATGATGCGAGTTTTTGTTCCACTGCGTTATTTATCACTTTACTGACATTTGCAGGCATCATTGTTGTTGACGGTAGCGGTGTTGAAACCATTTGTGGTGGTTTTCGTCCGAATCTAGATTTCACCAATGACGTTATTCTATTCTTTGCGGTAGAAAAGGCCGTTCCTGCAAGATCTCCAACAGCGTTAATTCCCTTATTACGAATAACATCAATGGCTTTCATCGCTAATTGTTTAGCAATTGGTGCTACTTTTGGGGCTATTCTTGTGAATAAACCCGCTATGGTATTTCCAAGGCCGTCTCCATAGTATGCCTTATAAACGGGCAATCTTGAGTTTACCACATACACGTTTGTTGGTTTATCGTGATTATAGTGTACTATCATCTTATTTGAAATGACTTTGTAATTTCTAAATGCAGGCATTTCAGAAATTTCAATCGCTATAATAACCACTAAATTCCCCTGGAATTCCGTCCATTAACTCATCCAAGAGTTCTCGATACTTATGAATATCAATTATCCCACCTTGGAATAATCGTCTGCAAATATCAAATGCTTCATTAGTTATTTCGACTGAGTTATTCCCAGCTCGCTTACCTCTCATAAGAACCTCAAGTCGTGATATATCATTAATGATATTACTAGGACATATATGAGAATCATGATGAGAACTTCCATAACCCCATCCTGAAGTACTTGCTAGTTCGGAAACGTTTTGAATTTCTGGAGATTGTCGACCTTGACCTCGACCTTGACCTCGACCTCGTCCTCGACCTTGTTTTTGTTCTTTTCGTTGTTGTTGTTGTTGTTGTAAATATACTTATTAACTCCCATTTTAAAAGCATTGTACTCCAATGTATCCCTTTTTAAATTGCCGGAGATTTCTTTATTAATTTTAAGTAACCAATCCACCCAGTCATCTCGTTTTATTGTGTTTTTTATACTTGTCTTTTAAAAATTCCCCCCCCCTTGTATAATAACGTTTGACAGCGAAGTCACCAAATGACACATAGTCTTCAAGTTTCAGCAATGGAAATTGTCTGATTTCTTCTATAGCTTCATCAGTGAATTTCTCGTTAAAAGGAACACTTTTTTAGTGGAAACTTTTTCAATGGAATCACTAGCATCTTCAACGGGGTTATCATCAATATCAATATTACCCATTTGTTGTATTTCTCGCTGAGTTTGTAACTCACCTGAAAGCTGTTTTATTTCCTCCTTGGTTTTTTCAGTTTCTGTAGCAATCTTTCCCAATACATCAATAATAGGTACTGCTCCCTCTTTAGGGATGTCGCCGTATATAGCACGTTCTGTTGCAAGTTTCATATCTTTAGCGGCTTTAGTTACAGGAGCAAAAAGCTGTTCACTCCCAATAGAAAAGTCAGTCTGCGCTTGCTGTCTAAGTTGTAGTTTATCTCGCACGTTATCTCGAATTGGTATATACTTTTTCAGTAATGCTAACCTCTCGCGGGTTAGTCTGGTAGTTAATGCTTCTGATGTCATTATTGAAAATGCTAACGTTTTTTCAATTGTGGGTTTCAATGCTTGCATTTCCAGACTCATCAATCAAACGTCTTATAGATTTCACTTTCAAAGCAATCTCTGACCGAACTTGGTACTGTTCCCCGAGTTTCTTTCTAATTGCTTCAACTATACTAAATAGCCGAATGAATAAATTAATATCATTGTTATACAAAGAAACATTAACCGCTTTTTGGATTCTTTTATCAGTGAATACATTTTAGGTAGGACATATCTTCCATGTTTCAATTGTATATTAATTTGTTCAAATTCATTCAAAAGTCTGTCTTCATTTAAAAATTCAGAAAGTACGATTCCTTGATTTCTTAAATTTGATATTTCTGTGATGATAGATGTAATATCTTAAAATTCCATTTATTGAATATTATTAATAATGTATTTTCTTATCTTTAAAATATTTTTATCGATTTCCAACATACAAAAAAAACATACAATGCCTGTCTCTTCCTCATTCGAGTTCCGAGGCAAGGGAGGCACATACATTAAAGACTTATACAATACCCTAACCCCCCAATCGAGTTCAAGGGCGGGTTATATGGGCATTAGACGTGAAATCCAAGTGATTTCTTTACAAACATTGAACATATAACATGAAGCCTCATTTGGAAACCTCTTTCGCGCCAAACAACGTCAAAGAGGCCCAGAGGGGGGACAGCACATTCTTGGAACTCATTGAGTGCCTTCGCATTAAATAAGCCCAAGGGCCACAAACATAGATCTCCCAATTGGAAGCTCTAACGTAACAAATGCTATATTAGGTCTTCCGGAAGATATGTTGTGGGGGGGACAGTACGTTACATGTACTTAATTAACTTAATAAATGAGGTATATACGTTACATGTACTTAATTAACTTAATAAATAAAGGTATATACCTTTATATTATTATTCATTTACAATGAATGAATATTTACAATGAATGAATAAATGAAGGTATTTACAATGAATGAATATTTACAATGAATGAATGAATGAAGGTATTTACAATGAATGAATATTTACAATGAATGAATGAAGGTATTTACAATGAATGAATATTTACAATGAATGAATAAAGGTATTGTAATATTTACAATGAATGAAGGTATTGTAATATTTACAATGAATGAATGATAGGGACAGTACAGGACGATACAAACATGAAACGACGGGGCGGACTTACTACACCCAATCTACCAATCAAAAGCAACCCAAGAAATTAACCATGGTTGCAGTTGAAAAAAATCAACCACACACCATGTCAATGGCGTGGGAGTTTTGATTGGCAATATTGGGCTTCGTTTAAAGCCCCAAACTTTTACGGCTCATATTATATATAAGGTGACTAATAATGCAGTGTCAATGTGTAGGTGTGTTATTTTTACCACTAAATACTTAATAAATAACATTTCATGGCGTTAAATGAAACTAAATACTTAAATAAACCATTATTTTAAAGAATACAGCTGTTATATAATAATAAATATTTTTTATGTTTTTTCATTAATTTTTATAATAACCGTAATAATAATTTGGATTCACGGCCATACATAACTCTGTCAAATTGTCTACCCTATACAGGTTTTTCCAACAAAACCCTAACTGCTGTTCTCAATACAGTCTTTAGAAACAAGAAACAATAACACAAAATCAAAGTCCGTACATGCCTGATACGTATATATACCGAGTTAACCATTAAATACGTACATGAGATCACATATCATTAATTCAATCTAATTTTACATGTGTTTTCTACGTTTATCTCGCACGAATTACATATCCGGGAACACTGTTCTATCAATATCTAAAGTAGGATAGTCACGTGACGATCAGTAGTAATGAGGGGAAATACGGAACAAAATAAAAAATAAAAAAATATATTTCATTAATAGTAATTATTGAGAGTTATTTCATGCGTATTAAAACTTTATTCTATGTCCATTTTTCTTTGAGATAGCTGTTTGATAATTCCCTTCAGCAACTTTTCGTATAGAGGAACTACATATTCCAAAATATTTTCCCGCAGCATTCATTGAATGAAAAACTCTTTCTTCATTCGTCGTTGTATCAAATGATTTAACTCCCTTGCGTCGTTTTGAGTATTTTCCTGTCTTTCCTCTTTTTGTATTCTCTCTTTGAGAAATGCATTGTAAATTGGAAATCGCGTTGTTTAAAGGATTAGAGTCAATATGATCAATAACATTACCATCTTTAATCAATCCATTAAATGCTTCATAGACAATTCTGTGAACGTAATAGTTCTTTCTTCCAGCAGCAAATTGCAAGTATCCTTGATTATTAACAAAACCAATTGGCTTTTTCAGCCTGCGGTTTCTGACATCACCATCAGCAGATATTTCATAATTAACGAGTATTGGATGTGGTCTGAATTCTTGCTCCATTTATATATAATAATACTATTTGTCTAATTCATTATTTGCTTTATTTATAAATTTATTAATGTAGTCTTGAGGGGTTTTTATGATTTTGTCTTTGACAGAGTCATGGTTAGGGTCAATGATAGCGTTTTTTATTCGTTTATCATAATAACGTTTCAATTCTCTAAACCGCTTACCCCCACAATTGGTACATAATTGTGATTTTCCTCTCACACCCACCCCACAATTTATGCATGGGGATGGGCCTGTCGAATTATTTCTGACCCTTTGTAAGTGATGTCCACAGAATTCACCTCTACACGATTTATTGCATGGGGTTACTGATCCAATCATAAGCCATTTGCAATGATTCATTATATATAAACAAAATTTTCTATTTAAATGTTTGCTTTATTTATATGAATGAAGAATTCAAGAGATTATCGGCAATCAAGCCTTGGAAAATATTAAATTCAATCTTGATAGAACCCTCGAAGATGTACCAAAAGAGAGAATAAATAATAGAAGTCTGATTAGAAAAATACGAGATTGTGTTAATGAGTTTAAACAGGACGGTGCATCACACACCTGGTCAACATTTAAAATTGATGGTGTTGTTGATGCTAGAATGAATAATGAAACAGAAGCTATGATACTATCACAACTTGACAATAAACGGTATTTTCTCAGAGTGAAATTCTTTATCAATTTAGAATCGGGCGATTGGGTTATAAGAGACAAGTTTGAACCAATTCTCAAAGATAGGACAACAGTCATTGTTAGCCGTGATTCCAGACCAGGGCTGTTAACTGGAATTGATAAACCATACTATGAAAAAGCGTATTCTGAAACAGCAATTGTTTATGGGATGTATCCGTTAAATAAGAAACCTGACATTGGAAAACTAGCACCAATGAAACAGTCAACGTCAGTGGAAAAAACCACTCAATTGTGTGGCACAACGTGTCATAGAACACTTTACAAATGCACTCCGTGGGAATAAATTAACCGATCTAAGACGTAAAAAAATAGATCAATGGGAGCTAACAGTGAAAGAAAACGGAGCAACTATTTCCGATATAGCTAGATTGGAAAAGTCGTTGAGATTTCCGATAACCGTTTCAACGATAACTGGCGAAGTATTATACGAATCGAAATACAATAAAAACGGAGCTTCAATCAAAATTATTGATCATAACAAACACGCATGGACATCCGCGGTTACAATATTCCCGCGAGGCAGAACAGTGAAATATATCCCAGAAGAATTTACCAAGGATGGCATTCTCACTGAAGAAAGATTATTCGATGCTATTGCTAGTTTGTGTAAAAACGACCCTGTATCAGTATGGCTACTTCATAGTTTTGAAGATGAAGAATGTCAATTCAATCAATTTGTGAGACCTAACGGTGAATTATATCGTACTGAAAGTCTACATAATAGGTTGAAAAATCTAGCAATAAGTCTCAGTGAAAACGCTAGCGTTTTTAATGGAAAATCCGACGATTACGAACAGTTACTTACAAATTGTTTTACAATTCCATCGGTTGCAGCTCATTTTGCAAGAAAGAAAAATAATTGGAAACCAACACGAAAAGAGTTTTTACAGGATGTTCAATCCAGCTGTTTGAATATTATCATGGCGGTCTATGGAATGTTAAGTACAATCGTGAAAGTATGATATCAGTTGATATCGTTGCCTGTTATCCAGGAAGTTTTCTAGGATATGGATTCGCTGGTGAGTATTTTAAACGGTTTGGACATCCCACACATGAAATGACTCGCGTTGCTATTAATGGACCACTGCCTGATTTTGATTTGACCGGTTTTGCTCGCGTAGTATCATTTGAATTCGCTGAAGGACTTCATCCGTGTTGTTATGTTTGGATTGGTAGATACATGGCTGAAAGGATGTGGTTACCAATAGTGTTATGGCGATATATGATTGATTGTAAAATGTTAGTTTCGTTGATTGTCAGCGAAGCGATTATCTCATATCGAAAACAAACCAATGTCTGGTTACCAGAACCAGAATGTCTTGATAGTATAATCGATAAGTCTAGAAAACATATTGATGCTGACGAGGAGTACATCATTGAATGGTCAAAAAAGATATTTAATCAACGAAATAGTGAAGCAAAGGATCTCAGCCGAAGAATAATCGGTAAATTTACACAAGGTGGAAAAAAATTCAACTTTAAAAGACAATCCTCACGATTGATTATAGATGATGCCGAATACGACTTCGTTATTAAAGATACAGTAGAGAAAAATAGATACGCAAATTGTAAAACAGCCTTCTTGTCCAATAGAACAAAGTTAGGTAGAATTGTTACTTACAGTGATGGAGAAAGCTCTGCATATCTACATTTGAGGGCTTCTATGCTGGGTTATGCATCTATCAATTTATTTGCAATGATAAATAGATTTCCTAGTATAGCAGTTAGAGTTGCAATTGATTCAATGTATGTCGATAAAAAATATATCAAAGAAGTAACTAAATTTACTAATAGCGAAGAGACTTGGGGAACATAACGAATTAAACGTGAAATACAATGCGATTATTCTGAATCAGCAGACGTTGAAATTAAAAGCAGTTACCTGAAAAACGATAATTCTATCAGTGAAAAATCCGAAGGATTTTCTATGTCTAAAGCACCACTGATATCAGATCCAATTTGTAGATATAAAACAGTTTATTTAAACGGTTGTGGTGGATCTGGAAAGACAACACGTGTGATAGAATTATATCGAGAGAGAACGTCCATGATTGTACTCACACCAACCCATAGACTAGCGAGAGAGATAAAACAACGAAATGTTGAAGCTTGCACGTATCATAGCTTTTTTCGATACAAGGGCGATGCTTGGACTCCTGAGCGAAAGTGTGAGAAATTTATTCCTTCGGTTATTATTTGGGATGAAGCATGTACTGTTTCAGAAGATGTATTAAAAATGTTTCTTGATTGGTTATTGCAAAATAATACAAAAGTTATATTGTGCGGCGATCATGGTCAACCACCACCATTTGTTGGTAGAAGTCCACATAATTGGTTAAAAGGATTTGTTGATTATTACGAAGAAATTGATACTGACTATAGAGCACTCGATGAGCAGTTACGTGAGTTTAAAAAACTAATTAGATTACAACCCGATAGAATTCAATGTGAAGTAGCGCGTGAAATAATTTCTGAAACACCTATGAATGATTTTTGGGAAACATGGAGACCAAATGATTTTGTAGTAGCAAGTAGAAAGATAGTCAGAGACGCACTTCAGAAAAAGTTTTTTGAGCTACACAAGAAAAAATTCCCAACGTTTCCAGTACCGTTGTGTTATAGACCATTGGATACACGAAAGCAGAATATTGAAATTGAAATTCCAGGCCAGACGGAGAAACAGATTCTAGTGTTAAATGATATTGTGCTAGTTGATATCAATGCTGTAGAAGATGCATTATGCGCTGATAAATCACCATGGACGCTTGGTTATGTAACAGCAATACACTCGTCACAAGGATTGACCATCACGGATACAATTGTTTGGATAGTTGATAAGTGCATTGAATGGTCAAATTTAGTCTATCTCGCAGTGTCCAGAGTACGACGAATAAATCAACTACGAAGGATTGTTTTCGATGATGATTTTAATGCAAACGATGATAACACTGATATTAGCATCATTAATAAAAAAACTCTCTGGTTACAAACAGCAGGACAGAACAACAACGAGAATTTGATATTGATGCTGAAGTAATAATCGCATTAAAAGAACAACAGAATAATCACTGCGCCAGTTGCAATTGTATAATGCACTGGCAGTATTCGGATAAAGACCCTCGACAATTCACCGTAGACAGAAAAAATAACAGTCTTGGTCATGTCAGAAACAATGTGATGTTGACCTGTCTTGAGTGTAATAGACGTAACGGAGCTAGTTAAGACCATGTGGCGGTAATTGAGTATCGTCCGGAATGACTTGTAGTTGTTCGCGTGTAAAACCACGCTGAGGTGCAGTTGAATCCAATCTGTAGATTGGAGGTCTGCCAGTTGATCGCGTTATGGTTGAAATTTTATGCGTAGTAACACTCCATATAGGATCAGTAGCTCTTCTTTTACCACCTTCAAGTTCTCCTGGTTCGTATAAATATCTCACAGTAACATCACCGAAAAGTGGCTGAGTGCTAACCCGCTGTGCTTGTTCGGGTATATATTTTTTTTATTGCAATATTTGGTTTCATATTAATAATTCGAGTAATCTCGTTATTTAACGCTGCAACTACACTCGGTAACCTTTGGACCCATTCACGAGATCGTTTTTCTTGGATGAATTCTTTTGCATATTGATATCCAACTAACCGTTCTGCAAGAGTTCAATTAAATCGTTCTACAATTGCCTGATCACGATGTAACGCAGTATGTCCCCGTCGTATTGTAACATTATGAGTTTTCATTGTTGACAGAACAACACCTTGAAACTCTTTGCCAGGATCAACTTGTAATAGATTTGGCCATCTTAGAGGACCTCGTGTATAAATCCTTTCAAATGCAGAAACGACTTCAGAAGCTGACTTTGTTTTCAATGGTTCTGCTTGTTTAAATCGACTCGCAATATCAACTACAGTTAGCGCGTATTTGTAACCATGGTCATTTGGTAAAAACAATAAATCAGCCTGATGAACTTCATTGGGTACGGTAACATCAAAATGAGAATAATTAATTTGTTTAGGCGGTGGTAGATAAATTTGCCATATAGCTTGTTTGGATAACCAATCTTCCGCAGTGGACTTTTTCACTTTTGCAACGTTAGCGAGTTTACTGATTCCTGCTTTACCCTTCCAGTATCCTTTCGGGAAATAATAAATAGATTCCATACTATAAAAACACTAGTGTTTTTAATTACCAGCACCTAACACCAATTTGCCTTTCATAGCTGATTTGACCAACCATAAAGCCAATTTTTCTTTGAAGGATTTATCGGGAATAGCATTTAACGCATGAATTAATTTTACATCCGCGAGATGTCTTTGTTGCAAATTATTACTTTTATATGCACCATCATGAGCATGACATGCCTTATCAATAGCATTTATCGGATACTCACCAGGCCGGGGCTGATTTTGATCATCAAGTCTGAGATCTAATCTCGTTCCGGGACCACAGTAGCTATATCCTGGAAGGTGTTTTTCTCCGGGGTGTTTTGCCCATGGGGTTCCGGAGAGTTTTCCAAGTTTTGCGGCAATATCACTTCCGAGTTGCTTTTTTTAAAAAACTAAAATTTTTTGTACCACATGTTACACACTTTCCAGTAAGCGCTAGTCTATTGATTTTAGTTGTAATGGTTGTCTGATCGGTTGTATCAGTACGCTGTTTACATTTAACACAATATAAATCCATAATTTATATATAGCGTTATGAATATAATTGATTTTTCATTGACTAAAAGAAGAGAACCGGTGAAACACCACGCAGCGCTTCCAAATTCTGTCCGTGCCATTATAATCGGACCATCTGGATCGGGTAAAACACAATTGCTTCTTAATTTGATAATGCGATTTATGAAGTGGGATAAATTATATTTAGTTGCCCCATCCGTAGATGATCAACGGTGCTATGAAGTGCTAAAAGATTATAATGAAAATGCATCAGAAATTAAAGGTGAAAGTGTAATTGACTTTATTACTGATATTAATGATGCACCATCAGTAGAAGATCTCGATGGAGACATAAACAATCTTGTAGTGTACGATGATGTGATGTTAGATAATCAAAAGAACCCTGCTAGAATATTTTCCCGAGGTAGGCATAAAAACACTGATGTGATATATGTCACTCAACGATACACTCAAATTCCAAAAGTGATTCGCGATAACTGCAATATTCTTGCTGTATTCAATGGCGTTGATACACATACGCTACGAAATATTTGGCAGACATGGTGTTCCGATATGGACTTCAATGGATTTAAAAATTACATTAGTCATGCTCAGTCAGTCCCATATGGATTTATAACAATAAATTTACACGACCCTCGGTCACGATATCGTATTGGTCTTGATCAAATATTTGGTTAAATCATTTGTAGTAATTAGAAGCAGGGAGGGCCAGATGACAACATATTTGCGACGTAGATGGCAGCAATTTTGAGGGTGGTTATGACAACATATTTACAACAAAATCGCTAAGGCTCCATTTTACAAATGGGGTCTTTATTTTTTTTTTTTTTTTGGTTAAAATATGAGAGTTCGTAGGAAGGCTCCATTTGGCATTCTGAGGCTTTAATCGATTTTGTCGCAAAATTTTGTAGGGTTCGCCCTCCCTGCTGCTATTTTCTATCAATTAATAATTCGTACTATGTTAATTTGAGGCATAATCAATTGTATTATTATTATTAATATTATTATTATTATTATTATTATTATTATTATTATTATTATTATTATTATTATTATGTTCAGTTATTCATTTATAATGGAATATATTGATTAAAACTACGTAATTGAAGTGAGTCTTCTCTGAAAATACAAAGTGCTCTTCAATAAAATAATTTTTGAAAACAGAAAATTGCATTTATATTTAATTTCAAATACTAATATAGTCATAGATTATATTATTGTGATTCAATCAAACGCCTGTTGGCACATCATCACTACACGGGCAAAAATCATCACATCAACACTTTCAGCATTGGATTTAATTTGGTTTTCCACTAAATTTTATTCAGAACTTTCCTCAGATGGGCTTGTGGTTAATTCAGTGATCATTTGGGATTTAATTCGCGATACTGTATGTTCCTATTTAATCTACACACGGTTTTCGTGGGAAATAAACTATTTGTTGAATTTTGCAAAGGTTGATGCTTCTCACTCCTATTGCATATTTTAATACTACTTATTTGTAATACTACCGCTCACCAGCTGCACCTGTGGCATTCATTTTCTTTGATTCGGAAAAATGTGCAATCCGATCTCTGCGTCGTCTTTAATTCAGGGATTTCTCATGGGAATCCAGGAAAGCTGTTTCCTTCAATAAATAAAAATGTCTCGCAATAGACAATAGGTCACATTCCCAAGTATATCTATATTTTTATATTAATTCGGCTCAGAAAACAGAAGGCATAAATTCTTCCGCAGTAACTTCTGTTAGCTGTTATGTTTACATAAACGGTCGATGATTGTCCTGACCTTAATTCGGGTCACGCTAGGGATGGTCAATTAAATTCATCTCAGCCGTATGAACCCGTATGTAACCCCCACTCGACTGCTGACTCTACCAATCTAGCAGTCTTAAGTTACATATGCTTAGACCCTCAGATCTAACTATTCTAAAATAGTTTACTCGACCAGTTAGATATTACAAACTAGCATATAGATATACACTGAAGTGATCAATTAAATATTACAAACTAGTATATGAATATACATGTAATGTTAGGTCATACTCATTTTAGACAGAGTTAATCCATAAAACTATGAAATATTACCCATCATTCCTTAAACTTAATTCATTTAAATTCCTAATCACTCCTATGTATTAAAGATTCAATTACATGCAATCTTTTCAATTAATCTAATGAAGTTTTAATTACATTCACTCTTGCCAAATCTCCAAATGAATTGATAATTACGAAATCAAAGAATAAAATGCCATGACTAGCATTGCACTAAAATCTTGCAAAATGAAATAATGCATACATACATCATATCAAGAATACAATTGCAAAATAGATCAACAAATGAAATAACATATTAAAATCGGGAAACTAAGATTGCGTACCTTTTGCCGTTTTTTTATAGGTTTCCACGAATCCCACGTATAGTCCGTCCCCTAACTGAGACAACTATCTGGCCCCTTACTCTATAATGAAGACGTACTTTTTACGAACTCAAAATGTAGAGTTTGCCTACTTGTTGAGACAAAACTCTCGCTTTACTGCCAAATCACGAGATAACGTCTTACACGATCCCGGAATCATTTAACTTCCCTTGCGAAAGATTAAAGACTACTGAATTTTCCTAAAGTAAAACCTTTAATTTCTTACAGAGTTACGCCCATAAATCCATATTAACCAATCGGAATAGACTGTTTCCTAAACCTGTTCGTAGATTGTTTGGATTGACAAGAAAACTAAACAACTAATCATGCCGTAATTAATCATTTCTTTGAACTATCATCTATAGCCAGCTGCTGCCTTTAACCGGTCGATTTTGGGGAAAGGTCTTATGTCATTCTCTTGTACCATAGCATCTGACTCAGTCATGTTACGTCGGCTAGAACGAATTCCCTTTTGACGTTCAGAGATGAAATGAAAAATAATCATCTAACTATCTCTAGCCCTTTCTACTTTAATTAAGTTGACTTTGATACAATTCCTTTAAACACAGCTTCTAAGAGTTTTCAAAATTCGACACATCACACAGACCTATAATCTCAGGTAACGGGCACCCCACAGAAAGGATATCATAATATTTAGATCATTTTATGAGACCACATGTCCACAAATTACAATCATATCTTAAAGACACGAGAGATTATATCATAAAAAGCAAAGGTAGTGAACCATTACTGCCAGATGCATTACTTGTTTCCTTAGACGTCACATCTTTGTACACTAACATACCGCACAACGAAGGGTTACAGGCATGTATAGAATCATGGTAAACAAGAACTGTAAACAGTCCACCCACACACTTCTTAGTCCAACTTCTGGAGCTTGTCCTAAAACTCAATAACTTTGAATTTAATGAAGAAAACTACCTACAAATCAATGGAACTGCAATGGAACTGAAACTGGCCCCTTCGTATGCTAACATTTGTATGGGAAAACTGGAGGGTCAGCTCTTATCATCGGTTGAGCGTACACCATATCAGCGGGTACGCTTTATCGATGACATAGAAATGAAGTGGCAATAGGAAGAGAAAGTCTGGATGACTTCATATCAAAGGAAAACAACTTCCATCCTTCAATAAAATTTACGGCAGAAATTTCCAACTCAAACCATGTTTTCCTAGACACAACAACCAGACTGGTGGAAAACAAATTACACACAGACATCTACTCGAAACCAACCGACAAAAACCAGTATCTCCTCCCAACCATCTGTCATCCAAAACACTGCATTAGGAACATTACATATAGCCAGGCACTGATGAGCTGGCTAAGCATTCAATTTACCGAGGCAACGACAAAGATCTGATTGCGGAGACAATCCAAAGAGCCAAACAAACAAACCGTGATGACCTACTCCAATATGGACAGAAAGAAAAAGCTGATAGGATACCATTTATCCTGACATACCACTCAGACAACCCCAAAGTAGGTAAAAGCATCGCAAAACACTGGTCCATCGTGCAATCGTCGGACATACTAAACCTAATACTTCTGAACAAACCTGTAGTAGCCTACCGGAGACCAAAAAACCTAAAGGACATCCTAGTCAGAGCAAAGCTAACGCCAATCGCTAGTCAAGACCAACTTAGTTAATCTGGACTCTGTGGCAATAAAAGATGCAAAACCTGTACATATGAAAGAGACCAGGACATTCACTAGCACAGTGACTAAAGAAAAACTAAACATACATGGTCCAAACAAAACGTGCAAAACAGAGAATGTGATTTATCTCATCACATGTAAGATCTATAGCTTTCAGTACGTCGGAGAAACTGAAATGCTAATAAAAAGGATAAACCTTCATAGATCTGATTGGATGACAAAGAAGCTGTACAGAAGCCCGGTCGCAGAACACTTCTCCCCTGGTCACACTTTCAGCGATAAAACACTTATCGCAATTGCAAACAACCACAGCTGGAGTTCCAAAACCAGGAAGGAAAAGGAATCATACTGGATACGCCGCCTTAGAACATTGAAACCAAGAGGTCTAAATCAAGAAGACTAGAAAAAGAAAACTATGCACTAGTAGAATTAGTCTTTGTAGCCGACACAGTTTCTTTTCAAACTTTTTCTAAATCTTCTTAGTATCCTTTAATTATTACTATAAGAATATTCGGTATAGAAACAAATATCCGGGATGTAATCTGCGTTACATAAATGTACAAAAAGTAACAGATGTCGCTTTTTCTTGTAAACCTTTAGGGAATTTAAACAGTTTTCAGTATTCGCAACAAGTCTATACAGGCCGGTTGTATTTACAGGTTTAACTCATGTGGAGACAGCCATGTAGAGGTTTACAAATACAACGTTTTTGTGTTTATTTGTTTGTTTTGTATATGTTTTGTATTTGCCTTTGAAAAGGACCCATTAAGTGTCGAAGGCGCTTAGGCTAGTTAGTTACTAGTTTCGCACTGTTCGTCGGCAGAGATCTCACGTGTGCAATGAAATGTTGGTGATTTGGATTTTTACCGTTTCAGTCATATCGATATGATGCCTATAGTGGCAGTTTGTGGTGATACTTAACAATGGGGCATCACTATAATGAAGCTATGGTGACTTTCCGTTCTGCATCTAGTGTGATATTCTCGGATCAAGCATAATGAAAATCTCAACAACTGGAAACATCATCTAATATTATTCAATGGTCCTTTACATTCCAACTGCCACAATGACCTCAGCATTTCAGTTTAAATATCGAAAGATTGTAATGGAATGTTCCTTTTCCGCTATTCTGACGGTCACTTGATCGCATTATCCTGGCCTGCAGAATTTCACGATTCGAACGAAAACACTTACTCCATGGCTTATTAACGATCCATATCCTACTTTGGCGGATGCCATACTGTCGGGTAGATAGTGGTGCTACTCAAGGAAGATCCTGTTTTTTTACAATAAGGGTAGAGTCATTGACTTGATGCATACTCTGACATCAATAATTTTCATTTTCAAGTTCAACATATTCCAGGTTTACGTTATAGTTGGTACTTTGTTTTATTCACACATGCTCGAATTACAAGAAACTGGCCCACAGACGAAGCGCCCACAACTTACCTGACGCCTGAACAAAAATGAGGCTTTCAATACCCCCTCACCCAGCCACCCACACACACACCACTTGCCGATGTGCAGTGGAACTCGGCACTAAATGGTAATACTCAGTGAGCGTGTGAAACAAACGTGGAAATTTTCAACCTATTCATCATTCCTCGCTCAAAGCGACGTGACATTAAATACTAGGCACGTGTCATTACTTACGGATGATATGCAAATCTACCTTGTTTTTCATTGTTATCATAGCTTGTAACTTAAGTATGCAACAATAAATATCTACTTTTGTGACATAAGGTTTATTATATCAAAATCGGTGTTAACACTATTTTGGATTCAGAAAAAGGATACAATTTTCATCGGATCCATTTACAAAATGATCTTGACGGACATGTGTAACAACTTGATAAAGGGGATCGTTGATGCATAGTGTTACTATTATGAAATCTACGTGAACCTTAGTGTTATCGTTTTTATTTATTATCAACAATTTACAGTCACTGACGACTTTAATAATGTCACATGATTCTGTATCTTAGATTCACGCATTAATGTGCTTGTTAAGTTATCTCTGAGGTAGGTTAAGATGTGTGAAACTGAAAGGACCTATCTCGGACTCTACGACTCCTTAAAATAAGTTTGGGTTCCTTCTTGTCTGTATATGCAGATGATAGATGGCAATAACTTAATGGGGAAGACGTTATAATTGTTTAAAGCAACAAAAAAGGAACACGAAGATTTACAATATGCTGTGACATGAATGAAAAACGATTCTCGTTGCCTAAATTTATGCTTGTTTATTCAGTCAAACGTGCAGCCAAATGTAGAGATTCGTACTTAGAAGAAAATGGTACAAAAGTTTAAACTGTCATTGAAACCAACATTTTAATTATAATACTGTGTCCGTGGAAAACACACACACACACACACACACATATATATATATATATATATATATATATATATATATATATATATATATATATATATATATATATATATATACAAATCATATGGCGAATAACAACCCTTTCAAGAGTACTGGATCCACCAAGGGATCACATGTGTCAGGGATTAATTAAAATAGATGCAATAAACTGACGACGAACAGTACGAAACTAGTAAATAACTAGCCTAAGCGCTTTCGACTCTTAATGAGTCTTTTTCAAAGGCAAATACAAAACATATATACGACAAACCAATAAACACAAAAACGTTGTGTTTGTAAACCTCTACATGGCTGACTTCACATGTGCTAAAACTATAAATACAACCAACTTGTATAGACTAGTTGCGGTAACTGAAAACGTTGTATAATTCCCTAAAAGTCTACAAGCCAAAGTGACCGTGACGATTTATGGCTTCAAACAAACAAAACAAATTGGACAGAGTATATTAAGATATCTCCTGCTTACTCTGGTACAGTCTTGTGAAATAGTTTACAACATGATATCAAACAAACATGTTCCATTTCCGCCTTAATCGAAATTACATCCATGCAAATATTGTATGGGTCATTCCCGATTTGATAAGGGCATAACTTATGTGCGTTATAGGTCTAATATATAAATGCTAAATGCGACAACTATATGTCAACCTTGATGAGTTTTCATTAACTACATTTGTTTTCTTTCATGTGCTAATTGTTAATATTGCTGAGTTTATTTAAGACTACTCCGGTGTCCTAGTGGTTGAGAGTCTGATTCGAATGCGGGAGGTCGTATGTTCGAACCCTGGATGAATCATACCAAAGACTTTAAAAAATGGTACTAGCAGCTGCTTCTCTTGGTGCTCAGCATTAAGAGTCTAGTGCTAGGACTGGACGGCCTGGTGTCTGGATAATGTGAGTGGGTGGGATATCATGCTATATGTCTGCGGCATTATACCCCATTGTTAGACATTACTAGAAACTTCCACATTGAAGACATCGTAGAAATATGACTGAAACATTGTTACAACTATGGTAAATATCCATATCATGCACACACACTTTATTTTACTAATTATTTGCATATTTACATTACCATTATATACATTCTAGCTAATTATGTCACCATGGATAAATATAGAATAAATACCTTAACTGACGCCTGACTGGCCGTTTTATTGGTCAGTGGTTCTTGACATTTACAGATGCCAGACAAGGGGTTTTTCTTTTGATTGAAGAGTCTACCAGATTTCCAGGCGTACACCTTTTTCAGGGTGTGTTTCAGCTGCATGCTCCAAAAATCCTCAAGACTGACAACAGGGAAGGAACAAAGACAATGAAATGCAAACGATATTTGTTTAATATATTTTATAATATAAAGATTAATAAATATTATAAGGAAGTAAATTGACCCACCGTATCATTCCCGTATATTCAATTTCAATGCATAATTAACAATTTACCATTTGTAAATACCCTTAATGTACAACTCTCCATGTTAGCCTTTAATCTTATATTGGTAGAGACTGTATACTATAATCACTACGCTCTTGATTGCATCATGGTTATTTCTGTGGAAATCTTGGGCTCAAGTGGCTTGATATACTAATATAAATCTGCATCAGTCTCATAAGAAAGTATCTGAGTCAACCAATATCGGTATTGTACTTTAATTTGACACAATTAGATATCTGGCGTGTAGGTATGTCCTCGCGCTTTTACATGATTTTGACACATGCGTGAATGTCTTTTTATTTCCCTAATTTATTTTTAACAATACTTTTTAAAAATCAGTTGAATGTTTTTTTTTTAAAATACTACCACCTATTCAAATAGTATTTACATTTTAGTCTCATGTCGTGTCTCTGTTAAGCCAGTAACAGTTGATACTTTTGTGTGAACAACCATGAGACGGGATGGTGATGGGGGTGGATACTGTCCCGAATTTCATCATTTTATAAAGAATGATGTTGTTATGCAGATATATTTATTCTCATGTTTTGTCTCTTATGTGGCAAGACCTAGTATTAATCCGTCATGTTATGGTATTAAATGCGTCGTGAGGATTTTTGTTTTATTCAATATCGGTGGAGGAAACATAGTTTGGTGGTAGCCATGTCAAACTGACCTGTTTGATGCAAACCTGAACAGACTATTAATATGCCTTAAAGTTTGGGCAGGAAGGGCCTTTGCAAACTCAGGACCCGATTTGGATCATTTTTGCTGGGCTCAATAGATTTACGAGCTGGGCACCCTGTGAGCAGGGCATTAGGGAATAAACTTTTAAACAAGTTTCAACTTAAAATTTTCTTCCATCTCTTTAAAACTGCCTTCTCTCTATAGATATATTTTTTAAAATTACTAACGCGAGGGGCCAATAAAAGCGCGAGCCCGATTGGGCCAAATCGGTCCAATCGGTCTAAGGCCGTCTCTGCGTTTGTTATTCATTACACTGTAATACGATCTTTATGTATTTCTTGTTTTCAACCGGATTAAAACTGAGATGACGGATATAGCGATTTTTTTCTTCTTATGTTTTTAGATTTTCTCATATTTGTTTTTTAGCTTCATTTGTGAGAAATGATTTTTGCTGGCTGTCCATAAATCTGACGGCGCCATACAGTAACAGTCTTATTGGGGTTTATTATTGCTGACAAACTCTATGAATGTCCTGCTCCGGTATAAAGAAATGGCAATCCGGAGCTGATTTAACCGTGTGTATTTAATTCCACCGTTCGTGCAGGAGTTCTTCAAGAGTAGATTCTCTTTACAATATGCATCTGTCCGTCTACAGTATGCATCTGTCCGTCTACAGTATGCATCTGTCCGTCTACAGTATGCATATGTCCGTCTACAGTATGCATATGTCCGTCTACAGTATGCATCTGTCCGTCTACAGTATGCATATGTCCGTCTACAATATGCATATGTCCGTCTACAATATGCATCTGTCCGTCTACAATATGCATATGTCCGTCTACAATATGCATATGTCCGTCTACAGTATGCATATGTCCGTCTACAGTATGCATCTGTCCGTCTACAGTATGCATATGTCCGTCTACAATATGCATCTGTCCGTCTACAGTATGCATATGTCCGTCTACAGTATGCATCTGTCCGTCTACAGTATGCATCTGTCCGTCTACAGTATGCATATGTCCGTCTACAATATGCATATGTCCGTCTACAATATGCATATGTCCGTCTACAATATGCATATGTCCGTCTACAATATGCATCTGTCCGTCTACAGTATGCATCTGTCCGTCTACAGTATGCATCTGTCCGTCTACAGTATGCATCTGTCAAGCCAATATTTATAACGGCGCGGCAATCTTTTATATTTTAATTCAGTAGATCTTGCGTAATCCATCAACAGTGAGCCCAAGTTAATGAATGGAAATTATCGTATTACTTTGCTAAATATAGTCGCTGAAACTATTCATCTTGCCTTCCAAACCGAATCTCTATTCGTATTTACCCCTGTAGGCGTAAGGTGGGTATTGTTCGAGATTGGGTTGTCGAGGCTTTTAAATAGCTTGAGTCAAGTAGAACAGACAGTTAAAGTAACACTGGCCTGTTGAAATTAATTTAATTCCAAAATAATGAAGCTCAGTTAAGAAATGCATGAAGTAAACTAAACAATAAATTATCAACTTGTGCTTTTTCTTCAAAATACAAAATGTGCACAAGTTCTCGTGAATGTGTATACCCATAACAAGGATTTTTTCTCCAATAAGCAACATAAGATAATGTTCAGCGTAAAAATGTACATGCATGATTTAACGAACTGACTGAAATTTTTCGTGGCTCTAATATTATCTTTACAAGCAATTCACTATAAGGTAAGTTTATTTCGATATTCTGTAAATGACCAGTTCTTTAAATCTTTAAAGAAGGCAAGTAATATAAAAAGTGATTAGCTATACGAGTTGATTCTTTACCTAGCAGCGCTTATTTAGTCCAAGATTGTGATAAATTTGGAGTAAATTTAATTGCTTCTTCCTAGATGACCGTAAATTGCATGCGCATCATTTTGTAAACCAATAATGAATCCGCATTCTATTTTGAAAAATCACTAACCATTGTTGATAAGCACGAAATGAAGCATACAAAGTCAGCTGTCCTTACAAAATCAACTTGGTCGCAAGTAGTTTAGTTATTATATTACATTTGCAGCTTCATCGATTTAGACATATTTCCGCATCGGTTATCTTTTTTGTTTGGCCGTACTTAATAAGTGGTATTAGTGAAAGGTGCGGAGAGATTATACGCATATTTCTGTATCAGTTACCTTTTATATTTGGCTGTACTTAAAGGAATAGGGAAATTGCATGTTGGTTTATTATTTTTTGATTGCCTGTCTTGCAAAATTATATTTTATCTTATAACAGTGAAAGGAGCGTGATCGGAGAGATTATTGCTTGTTTTTTGCAATTTTCTAAACATAATTGTACAATTTACTAATATATATTCAACGCGGCTTTCAATCCTGACATAAAATAAATATTATCAATAAAAAATGAACACAGAGATTTTTGTATCACATTCAATTTATAGTATAATGTACATGCCAACTGAATGTTTTTTCTCTACTGGTTTTTAACAAGGTTGTAAACTTAAGAAGCGCTCTCACGTGAAATTATCGCTAATACAGATTAAAAAAATGTTTTGATATAAGGTTGCACTTTAAAGAGAAACATGTTGGCGCTGATGTACCAGTAGTTGTAAATTAAGAGGTGTAGCGCCGGGTGAAAGACATTTAAGAATGAAATGTGAAATTAAAACTTGAAAACTGAAAAAAATAAATTGGTAATACTAGGGAAAAAATGGCAAAGAAGAAAATGGTGAGATATTTTTTGCAAAACATGTGCTCTCCTTTTCTGTGAAAACAATAAAAAGGCGAGAAGCAAATTTAAAAAGTTTTAAAATTATTTCAACAAAAAGTATTAAAAGAACTGAAAATTAGAAAAATGAAAATAAAGAAAAAGGAAATAAAGAGTTATCAAATCAGATAGATGACTAATAAAAACAACTCCTTTTTGTAACTTATAAAATGCAAAATTAAAATTAAATAAGTATTATTAAAAATGTTTGATAATATTTGTTAATTATTTCGGAATTTGACTACTACTTTGAAAGTGTACACTTTATAGTAAATGGATCTGACATCTCATATTTCAATTGGAAATAAAGTCTACTCTATTTGCAAGGGATTCAAAAGTTGAAAATCAATTGTGTTCAATTGCAAAAGTTTTTTTTCTGACTAGAATTATTGACTTGGATTGTCAATTACGCGTCAAGGGGAGAAAACTCTTACAGCTGTTACTATACCTCACCATGCAGACATTTAAGTGCTGTGATAAGTCAGTAAAGTCTGTAGTTTAAAAGTTAAACAACAGGCAAAGATTTAATTGCAACAGATACGTGAGGGGTTTTTTTTAGTAAATAACTAGTTAAATACAATGTCATTATAGAGGATAAGACCTTTGGGAATGGAGACAAAACTTGCAAGGAAAGTTAGGAAACCAAAATAATGTTATAAGGGATAAACGTTATGAAATTGTTATCATGACATTTCAATAGAGTTAGCTATTACAAGCAACATTGATTCAGTTCCAATATTCAAAATAAATGTTTAAATCTTGTCAGATACATATACAATGTTATATACAGTCACATAAGTCATTTGGAAAATAGTGCTCTCATTCAGTCTCAGGTGAATGATTTATCATCAGTATTCTTAGTCAACCAGTCTCAGGTGAATGATTTGTCATCAGTATTCTTAGTCAACCAGTATCGGGTGAATTATATAAAATTAGTATTCTTAGTCAACCAGTCACGGGTGAATGATTCATCATCAATATTCTTAGTCAACTAGTCTCGGGTGAATGATTTGTCATCAGTATTCTTAGTCAACTAGTCTCGGGTGAATGATTTGTCATCAGTATTCTTAGTCAACTAGTCTCGGGTGAATGATTTGCCATCAGTATTCTTAGTCAACCAGTCTCGGGTGAATGATTCATCATCAGTATTCTTAGTCAACCAGTCTCGGGTGAATGATTCATCATCAGTATTCTTAGTCAACCAGTCTCGGGTGAATGATTCATCATCAGTATTCTTAGTCAACCAGTCTCGGGTGAATGATTTGTCATCAGTATTCTTAGTCAACTAGTATCGGAATAATGATTTATCATCAGTATTCTTAGTCAACCAGTCTCATCTGTATCCATTGTTAAGACAAGGTTTAGATGTGTTAAGCTTATCTAAACCTTGGCAGATCGTTCAGATATTTCGCTACTCCGGGTCTGTGAATTTTTCCTATTAGTTTTAGAGTCTGTTTAAGAGCATAAAATCTTCTTCCGGCTGCTACGTAGCTATTTACAGAACAGGGAATTTTCCATCTGCAAAGTAATAACTACGTCAACAATAATTCTACCAATGGTAGGCTATCGAAGGTTTTGAACATTACAGCATAGTCTTGATCTTTCATCTCAACTGGCATATGTTTTCTGAGTAGAAAAACAACATCCAATCAAAGGATGTATTGTTTTGTTTGACATAAGAAATACTTGAGTTCATTGTGACTTGCGAGTCGTTCCAGTCCATACACATGAGTAACCCATTTTCGCGTGTTTAAATCTATTTTTGTACTGATTAACATCTTGCAGGTCCTACTTGTAAGTCGAATTAAGACTATTGGTAAACGGTTATAGCGACGGGGGGATCAAACAGTCAAACAGTGCAAGACATCGACACTACTAGTAACAGTTACTATGGGTGATGTGGCCATTCTCCCACACACTCCACATCGTAGCAATCAAGGTCTACGTCTGTCATGTAGGACTGTGAATTATGTTGGTATAATGTTAGTCTTTGACACACACACACACACACACCCTTCTCCCAATCATTATATCCATTTTTCTATAGTTTTAAATTCATTTGTAACGAGCTACAGTGAAAGTGCTGCATCCCCAATGTTCTTGGCAGATTTTGAGTTTTCTTTTTCAATGTATCATTTTGATGTCAATTGCCTCCACCATTTTAAGCAAACATACAACGCACCGCTATTACACGCCATTTGTTAGTTGGCACTACATACTAATGGGGATAACTCATGAAATTCACTTGTCCACTGCTCTGAAATATCTGTTCAATCCGCCAAGGTGTAGATAGAGTTAATACATCAGAACCTTGGCAAGCAAAGTCAACTGGTCGTATGTGAATGAATTACCATCAGTATTCTTTGTAATGCGTCTCAAGGCATTTATTAAAATCATTAAACCAAAACGTGATAGATGTTTATCAGTATGGCGCATAACGGATTTTAAAGTGAGGATAGAAGCTACGTAAATATAGAAATAATATTTTATATTTACTCCTACCTTCTCAGATGTAAGGGGCGCTTTTATGGACATGGATGTCGTCTACTTTATTTGTTACATATGGGAGCAAATGACACAAGCGATAGAGTAATGGCTTTAGCTGAAGAGAACCTTGGGTGCAGACTAGGTAATTGAAGCGTGTGCATGAAATGGAAAACAGAAGTGGGCGTGTGTAAGACCGATTAAAACAGAAGTATTCCGAATTTTACAACTGTAAATTAAATTCAATATACTAAAAGCCGACGATCAATATAATTGTCAACAGAAATATACGAGTAAACCATATTGTCAAGCCTATCAAGATATAACTTTCTATTTTCAAAGCATTTTGACATCAGGTCAGATGTTTAACCAAAGAAAATTAGCAAAACTATTTTGAATATCTGTTAAAAAAAAAAGTCTTTATGAATATTATTTTTTACCTCAGCTGATTGGTCAGGAATGATAGAAATAATTGGTAAAAATACATGTATTTGAAAGAATCGGAACGTGTCAAACAATAAAATCAGATAAGATATAAGTAACTGCTACCTTAGTGTGGTGCGCTACAAAGTTTCACTTAAACAGTTATTATATAAAATTTAGATCCCAACAATATATTGAATCGAAATTGTTGTTCGAAAGCAAGATTTGGCCTTTACTTTTTCTGTCTGAGAGACTGATTTCTTCAAGTATTTCGACACAATAGCTGAAACAGGGCCAGTGATAAAATGAAGTATTGCTGGTGTTCATGCCATATGATGGCGATGCTCTAACTGCACCCAGATTTTGATGCAAAAAAAAAAACGAATGCTACACCACCCCTACTCCACCCCAAAAACAAATTCTTATACAATAGAAATCAGTGCATTTTCATTTCTGAGTCACTTATACTGGTGATATTATGATCTCGTATAAGGGTTCTAAAACTCGAAAAAAAAAAAGATTTCCGAACACAGCGGATCGAATAAATTCTTTGTTGAAACAAGACAGACATCGAGTCATTGGGACACTAATAATTTAATCAAAACAAACATACACATTTCCTGGACTATTAAACTAGAGTAATGCATACTAACTCGAAAAACCAGACAGTCGTTGTAACTCTTAACCTTTTTACGCGATAGTATTTATGGGCCACTCGTGTATTGTTCAAAAGAAAACTGCCGTAGACTCCTTTGAGTATAATGACGCTTCCTCTTTGGGCCTCTTCTAAATTATACATAGCACGATTTTCAGCCAGGCATAGTAAATGCTCCCACTTTAGACTTACGTTTTAAGTACCTGCACTCGTGTAGCGCTATTATTTTACAACAAGAAGCGACAAAACAATGCAACTATAGCAATGAAAATACAAAAAAAACAAAACCAAATGGACACACAAGACACCAAGACTATATAGACTGCTCGTTTTGGAAGCAGCTTATTGATAAATTCTATTTCTACTTTTTGGAAGAATTAAAGTGCCTATTTATTGGAACTATTTATAGATTTATTATGAGCAATGATAGACCCAAAAATACAAGAGGCATTAAAAAGTGGGATAAAAATAATAATAGCAGAAAATCGAAAGAAATGCTATGTAGATGTCGACCCAGAAAATCAAACAAATGAGCTACAAAAAGAGAACATATATGCTAAAATTTATCTTTATCTTATCGCTAAAAGATATTAAGTTAACAGTCAATCGGGTCTCTTCTTTCCTTTTCGTTTATCAATTTATTAGCCTCATAATCAGAGCATGTTGTTGTGTCCATTTAATGCAGTAGTAAGATGTTAATATCACGAAACTAATGGCTTCACTTGAGTAGACATACATTTTCCTTTCCTGCACAATATGCACGAAAGGGTAATGTCATGGGCTGTTGAAAGCGATAATCCAGATCGATAACTGAAATGTAAACTCCTCTTAATCCAACTATAGTATGAAAATAGAAGAAACGAAACGTTAACGAAAACCTGACTTCGAATATTCTTAATCTGCGACCTTGACTCCAAGATCTGAGGAGAGATGGATTGTGTTAAGGAAAGAAACATCTTTTCGTTTTAATGAATTATCCTAAGGATGAACACAATCCATCAATGAGTTAAGGAAGTACCAGTTAAGGGGTTAACAAAATATGAGAAAATTAAAAAGTGTACAACATGTTGACGCCATCGTTTGTCGGAAAAGTTACTACTTTGTTAAACATTCATTGAAGTGGGTTCGACGAAAGCTAGAACAATTCTGACAGCTTACTATTTCAAATTTCCCTGCATACTTAATGCTTCTAATGTAAAAGGAATGCACACTGTCTGCAATATATTTCTCTTGAAATTCACTTTAAATGTCTTTTCTCTGCCCCGTTTGTAACCCACTGTAAAAGTCATTTTCACTGCCCTGTCTGTAACCCACTGTAAAAGTCCTTTCACTGCCCTGTCTAAAACCCACTGTAAAAGTCATTTTCACTGCCCTGTCTGTAACCCATTGTAAAAGTCCTTTCACTGCCCTGTCTGTAACTCACTGTAAAAGTCCTTTTCACTGCCCTGTCTGTAACCCATTGTAAAAGTCCTTTCACTGCCCTGTCTGTAACTCACTGTAAAAGTCCTTTTCACTGCCCTGTCATTAACCCAGTGTAAAAGTCCTTTTCACTGCCCTGTCTGTAACCCATTGTAAAAATCCTTTCACTGCCCTGTCTGTAACTCACTGTAAAAGTCCTTTTCACTGCCCTGTCATTAACCCAGTGTAAAAGTCCTTTTCACTGCCCTGTCTGTATTTTATTCAAAAAGTCTTTTACATGAATGTTAGAGTACTATAATCCCAAACGAATGATTAAAAGCAAATGTGCCAATCCTCTCAATAACTCTTACGAGACCTGTAATACCATTATGAATGAATGATTCCGTGTAATAAAATAGAAACGAAATGCAATAATATGTCTTTGAATGAAGGATCTGGTATTTGGAAAAACTTCAAACTAGGATCTCGTTGTGTGCATACGCTTATCAGATAATAGGTCAGTTGCCTCTTTAGGAAACTCGCGAACACCATTCCAAGAACTCATGTCTTTATTGGAACACGTGATGTTTATCGTGTATTACAGTACATCTCAGTCTTGAGACTTATGAATAATAAAGTAATTTGCGCATTTGATACATGATTCACCCATTCAAACCATGCACACGATATCAGCACCACAGCCATCTTAACGCCGTCCCAATGATTTTCTTACTTATTCTCTTTTCCAATGTCCACCCCAAAGCTCTAAGACCGGGAAGATAACCAATTTATTTTCCATGTATATTAACCGTTCCTGATCAGTTTTAATAAGAGCCACGGCGACTTCGTGGAATCGCAAACTAATGATCGCATATTCGAATCCTGCCCAGACTATTCCATGTATGCTGTTGACTTTTCTGTCCGGGGAATATAATTTTCTTCCAATTTCGTCGGCGCTATATAATCTTTCATGTGTTAGTGGGCAGCTAAACACACACGCTCACACACACACACACACACACACACACACACACACGTGAGCGTGCATGCACACACGCATGCAAACGCGATAAACGTATAATTACAGCAAAGGTAATGTCAGCACCGACGTAGACACCCGTGGAAGAGCAGAATCAACGTGTTTTCTCGTTATGATCATTAAATTTTGTTTTATTTATTTTCGGTGTGGGAATGGTATATGGAATCTCCATACTCAAATCTTCATTTAGCGCTTCTTAATTACGCTGGCATCGTCCTTAGTTACCATTTCTAAATTATCTTCAGGCAGTATTTCTCTATATTATTAAACATTCAGAATCGTCAACAAGTGAATATTTTTATGTAGAGGTTTAAATACTGTCAATTTTGGTACATACATACATACATACATACATACATACATACATACATACATACATACATACATACATACATACATACATACATACATACATACATACATACATACATACATACATACATACATACATACATACATACATACATACATATCAAAGAAAATGTGTTGACGCAGATCACTTATTTGTTTGCCATTTCCATGTGCTGTTACAACTTTCTTTGATCGTCTACACAAGTAAATCAGTTTTTAAAAAACAATAACATCCGAGTTCCAAATTTATCTTCATACAATGGCGTGCATTTCTCGTTGGTTTAGTCACTCGCTTCTCAAATATGCAGCCCTATGTTCAAATGTTTATCAAAGCGTACAGAGTTAGAAATGCTTCATCTGGTCCTATGTTTTTTATTCCAATACAATCATTTTAAAACTGATTTTGGGCTTGAGTATTTAAATCATTTAAAACACTAAAACTAAGTCATTTTTGAGTATTTGTTATGACCAATCAACAAAGAATGTTCAGTTGGACAGAAGAAAATCAGTCTAAAATTCACACTGAGTTTCTTGTCTCCAGGCTTGAAGTTTTCTCAGGATTTTCTGAATAAAACACCTGTCACCCCACCATACCCCCAGGATATATGTTTTTTGTTATTGTAATAATTTGAACAAGCGACCGACTACAAATGATAATTATGTTGTAATGTATATTGTTTTATGCATTCAAATTACACAACGGTTTGAAAGATCAGCTGAGCTTTTCTCCCTGCTGTCGTACGAGCACCAATCCATGACAATCTTAAACAATGAAGAATCTAATATGCTTGCCCGTTGCTTAGATTGGAATAATCAGCTGTCTATTCACGTCTTCGTGCGTTGATCTTGATTCATATTAGTCTTTGTTAGTATAGTGTTGATGCACACGGATGTGGTTTTGTGCAAATAACTAGATGGTACATTGTCTGAGACACAGAACAAAAACTTAAAAGAAATGGCATTAGTGATTATTCCATGTGTAAAGCAGGTAAAATAATTTAATGTTGCATTGAATCATTAAATAATAATTGAAACATTACACATTTGTCCGACCAAAGAAATATAGTATTAATTCTCTTCAATTTGTTATCAATAAACTAATTCAGCTTAGATCATACTCACAACCATTAAATCTTTTAAATTCATTTTCCTGGGTATTATACTCATTTAAATCTCGTCTAACATTTGTACAAAGTAAGTACATATGATTCAGAAGAAAATAAAGTAACACAATAAACAGTAAACAACTTTACTTACTGGCATAGAAGTAGACAAATCTCGCAGCTTTAACTCCGAATTTCATGTTAAAAGCGTAAACTTACAAAGGATTTATACATAGATGTTGACGTACTTGTTGACAATTACTAATAATGTGATCATAATAAAAATACGACTTAATGACGACTTTGGGTTAATTCTTTTTGGCTGATGGGTTTTGGATGGTTCGAGAAGAATTTAGTAACCTACCATTATTATATTGGATTTACTTCATAATACTGTAAGTTCCTCTCACATGTTCATTTATAACATTGAAAATTAAATAATTTGTTGTTGATAATTAAATAATTTGTTGTGTCTGTGTGTGTGTGTGTGTGTGTGTGTGTGTGTGTGTGTGGTTTAGATTTTTAACATAACTTTAACAATTTTTCAATTATATCGCTACGATGTCTGCAGTGTGGCAGTTTATAGTGACGTCATGCCACAGACATGTAGCATGATGTCCCACACAGCTACTTTATTCTGACACCAGACCAACCATTCCTAACACTAACCTCTTAAAACTGAGCGCCAAAAGAGACAGCTGTTTGTACCATTTTTGTAAACCTTTGGTATGACTCAGGCCGGGATAGAGCCTTCGACTTCCTGCATCCGAGGCAGATGCTCTAGGTCACCGGAGCGATCAATGGCTTTGGATGGTAAACTTTTACAAAACTTGTTGGTTTTTGTTGGGGTTTTTTTCTGTTATTTAGTTTATGGCCAGAGAGTCGTAACAATTCAAAGATTATTCATAATATTTAATATGAAAGAATATTTGGTTTCGTAAATACAATAATATAAATAATGATAATGACCATAATGGTGTAAAGTATACCACTGATGATGCTAATGATAATTAACAACGACAGTTATCACTATTACCGGTAATCACTAGTATGTGGCAATTGTTGTTTTTGTGCTACTTGAATAATAATCACTATTATTATAACATGAATATGCTTCAGAAGCGACAGTCGGGATTAAAAAATTTGAGATATCAAATTACATTATGTTGTGACCAGTTTGAGTTGAAATTTTATTTTATAGAATTGAAGTGATTCTTTTCCCTGGAAATGTAATACTCTTACAAAATTCTTGGGCAAAGATATTCACTGAAATTTACATAGAATTTAAAACCGGAATAATATTTCCTTTGATTCTACAAAGAACTATTGACATAACAGCAATTAGCAGATTACAACATATGTCACCGCCATCCATTTTTGATTTTTTCGGGAATCGAACTCAGATTCATTAAGGACTTTTTAATGCTAGGACTTCTATTTTTTTAATTCTTTGATTATTTTTGGATTTGATTCATAAAGAAGTAAGTTATTTTTTTCCCAATTGTTTATTTTTTTTCTCTATGAAATAAATTATTTGTTTAATTTTACAAAGCTTGTTGTGTTCACTCTCTTCTGTGACCTTTTGTAATGTATTTGTCGGGGGAGGAGGCCATATCCCCCCCCCCATCTAAATGAAGCATCTGCTATATTATATACTCATTTTGTTTTCCTATCTGAAAGTTAATAATGATGTTCACTGGAAGAAACAAAGTTAATGCTTTATTCAAAAAAAAAAATACAAGCGTAACTCATTGATACACAATAACAGTAATCATGTTCTTATTGCTTCGCCTAGCGGCCTTTGAATTTGAAAGCTTGCCGTGCGCTTAGTCACTCGTTTTAAAAATAAATCCCGTTTTGCTCCATCTAAAATTGTAATTTAAGGTCATATTATGAATGATTGCGTCAATAAAAAAAAATTCGTAGTTGGTCATGAATGTAGCGATTTAGTTTTCCTGTCAATCCAGCTTATTCGGACTCTTTTTTTTCTGAGTAAAATCCGCATTATTTACATGTTTACTGGCGTATAAAGCAAGCTGCATATCTATTTATGTTCTGTCATTGATAGATTGGAATCGTAAGCTGACAAAAATATGAAAGTTTTAATTTAAGCTCTCAAGAAGTTGCGGGATTAAACATTGATGTTTAGTAAACAATAAATTCTTTTCGTTTTGGAATGCATTAAATTATCCATAGGAATGTGATTTCGGTTTGAAATGAAGTCTAGATTTCAGGCTGCTTTGGCACAGTATTTGGATCTTACTTGATTATAAATAGCAGAAATAGCTACAAAATACATTTTAAGAAGATTCATGATGCGCAAAGGCAAGTAGAATTATTCTCAGTTGCATTTTCTTTTCTCAAATGGGCGGTCTCTCAGAGATACGAAATACTCTTTAGTCTTTATATGTTATTTTTGTATAGAATCGTGTAATTCACAATATTGGCCAGTCTTGGGCAGAAATCTATTTTATCACTTAAATTTCTTGGCGATAATGATAAATTGAATTAGAAGGACTGCAAATGTTCAGGGTAAACAACTTACCCCGTGACTGGTTTCAATACAGACAAGAGTTGTTTCCCTTGAGGGTCTTCTTGAGCGCCGCTACATTAAGTTTGGTGTGTTGTCTAGAGAAAAATTATGTTCGCTTGACAAAGAAAGTGTGATATCTGAAGATAAATATATACATTCAATGATCACACATAAATTTATAAAATTCAACCAGTGTGATATGAGGAGATAATTATTCTCATACTTTGATCACATCATATGTGTGATTTTATCACACAAAATGTGTGTGATCACACAAAAGCATGATTTGTGAATAGACAATGGACTAATTCAATGACCACATGCAGATAATAACAAAAGGGCGATATGTGGTGAGAACACGTCAGCAATGATCACCCAAATGAAGTTGTTTAACTGCAATGTATCCCGATGTTAAGGTGAACTCTTGTCTATTTATACAACTGGGAGTTGAAAACAAATCTTTTTAAAGGACAGGAACTAGATGTTCAATATTACAGATATTTCAAACTCTTGAAAATGGATCCAAGAAGAAATTTTTGAAGTGAAGAAATTAATATTTTAGAATTATACTAGAAATTGAAGTGTTACTTTAGATACTGAAATAACAGCATTAGCTGTATGTGTCTAAAAAAAATAACTAGCAAAAGAAATACTAAGTAAATTATAGAAGTAACTAAGATCTAAATCTGAAGTAGAGACGCATGTCTTGCTATATTGACCGTTAAATATCGTCCACTGTCTTTGTAATGTTGAGGTTATTAAAAGTTTAAAAATAACCAGGCATCTTATTATCTGATCCGTCCGTCCGTCCGCATAGCATTAGAATTACTCCGGCAGTAGAGCGGCGTAAACTGCCGTCCGTATACCCGACATCAGTACCTGATATTTTTGTTTTCGACAACATCTTGTTGATATGGCGAGTTATTACACTCGCGATTACATTCTTGGACGGTTCCGTGACAGAATCAGAGACGACAGTAACGCCTAGACTATGCCACCCGGAATGTATTATATGCATATAGATCTCGATACCGACAAGGACAACCAGCATGCATGAATGTGGAAATAAATCTGATAATAGTTCATCTTTAAATCCCACCAAAGATCAGGCTGAAAATAGCTTTAAGATGGTAATAAAATTTATTGGGTGTTGCCGAATTCAGAATATCAACCACCCGCGATACTACACCTTCTTAAGGGCCCATGTTTCCAAATTAATCTAATGGAGATAAAAGCTATCGACAGAGACTTCCGTGTTTGGAGCTAACATCTTCAAAACGAGTTAATCGTATCGGACAGCTTGGTGGTGATGATATCCCTCCTCAAAAAGGGTGGTATCAAATCATTCTATCTCTACATTCTGGACTAGGAATTCGTGCTTAAAACGGAACATAAACACAAACATTAGGCATATTTCTAGCAGACTCAGTGTCTTGGTCGATTCTCTCTCAAGGAGGGAACAGATTCTCCTTACATAATGGTCCCTCCATTCATTGGCTTGTCATTAGATTTGCCAGCTATGGTGTCATCAGATGATCGACCTTTTTACAACCTGATGGAATCACAAACTGTCCCCCTTCATTTCCTCTTTACCGGTTTCCAAGGCATGGTCTTACGAATTTCTTTCTCTTAGTTTGGAATCTTAATTCTAACAATATAGAAAATTGAATGGCCAGGAATGCAAACTATTTCAGAATGCTCTTCTCCACTGGGACAAATCCTGGATCAACAAGAAGATCCTGGCCAGTCCAAATCTTCTCCAACTGCTTCGGACCAACACATTACATCTTTATCTGGACGGCCTTCTTCTTCACGTTTAGCACTTGTTTGGAGAGCCTTGCAGCAGAAACAATTCAACGCTTCAGTCATATAAATATATCCTCGAGCGTGAAGACCTTTTTTAGGGACTGGTGCAAATTAAGACCACCATTCCATTGAGTGCCTCTGCTTCATAAGTAACTGGGTTTTTTTCTTTTCTTTTCTTTTCCTGTTCGAATAGAAATAATTGGCTCCGATTATTATTAAATACACATTCTGTCTTAATGGAAGGGAGAATCTTGCTCATAACATAGACCTCTCTGATTTAATGCCCACCTTTGACCAGCAAAGGACTAAATCACTCGCAATGTTTCCTAAGTGGAATCATTCCAAGGTTCTGACTTGGCTAAATTCAAACAAATTCGAGCTGTCAACCAGGACCACGCTGAAGCTTCTTTCATATAAAACATGTACCCTGATAATGTTTGCTTCGACATGCAGAGTCCGGGAATTATATACCGTCTCTTTTGATCCAGTCCACAATTTGTTTCGATCAGATTAACCGGCAATAAAAAACAAATTATCACACGACATATCTCCTGTATTGACAAAACCTAAAACAGGACCCGATACGTTGGCACAGAATTCATATGAAGTGGACGGAGCAACACTTTGTGGACCTTTGACTCATCCTTCTCATAGTCAAGCCTTTGAAAGAGAACATAATCCCACAAGCCCTCTCATAAGTGGGTAATATGCACGGTTTACAATAAAAGACAACTAAAACAAAGTCTCCTCATGCATATTGCTGCTCAAGAGATAAGAGCAATCTCTGTAAATCTTTGTCTTGATGGTCATATCTCTATCAGAGATATCGTGGAGGCCATCGATTGACATGTATGGTCAGCCTTCTCGAGCTTTGTCTATGAAACGTGGCTCAACGGCGATAAACACTGGATATGGCAGTCGCACAAGCGTCTACCAGACCTAAATGACATGAGCATAATCTCTTGAAGGGGCCCCGTGCGAAGCTTTCTCCCATAATATTTACATGATATGAATAACCCGTTATTTATTCTTTCCAGCCTTAAAACACGGCACCTTACGTTGTGCTGTTTACAGTTTGGAGAGTTGTTTAACCTTCATATAGAGAATCCAGTTCTCCTCTTAGAAGCTCCCCGAGATAAAAGGCGGATACTCAACATTTTCTCAGCCAGGTATCTATTCTCCTCACGCTGTTGTGATTCGGTAACTTATTCAAGGTGAAATCAATTTTTTTTCTCTAAAATATGTTTCTCATAGAATACTTACTCAATCACTATACTTTAATTATCTCCCATCCTACTTGCACTTCGAGCATCCGTTACACGAAATTGCACTCTTCTTAAAACTAGCGTCAGCTGTACGTGTTATGGTAGGTAATGATAAGAGTTATCGCCCTTTGTCCATCTAATATGAACAGGCAAAACGAAATTTCGTCTTTAAGAGGTCTTCAATCGGGAGGTAGTCGGGCTTATATTCCTAATATTAGGTCTCACCGGACAGTTGTTTTGCCAAATTTTCATTCGACAATGACCAATTGCAGAAAAATGATCATAATTTTACAATAAAGATACAAATAAAAACTAACTAATGATTTTTGTTGAAAGGATGCTTGTAAGATTCTGACTAAGGTATTAAGGTTAATTCCTTATGCAATTGGTGGTTTTGATACTGAACCTATACTACCACCAACCCCTCTTTTTTACATTCATTTTTGACAGAAAAGAGCTATTTTCAACCTGTTTCTGTAAGAAGCAGGCTCACAGAGTCAGTATGTACCTTATTGATCTTGAAAGTTCACTAGTACTATAACAAATTAACATACTTTTCATCACCCCTCAACCATGTAGATTTTTAGATATTTACCTCTGAAGCAGACACATGTAAATACGTAAGCCAAGTCGGATGCACATTTGCAGACTAAGTTACGCATTTGATCTCCAGTGCTAGTCTAACTGTGACAGGCAGTCACCAACAAGGCAACCCATTTACAAGCCTAACTCAAAGTAAATGTAAACCACATTACAGATTTAGCTTATGTGTGAGTTTATAAATGTTAGGGTTGTGATAATCAGGCTCATGCCTTCTACCTTAAAAATTAGGGGGGGGGGTGTCAAAATACGAAACTATCCAGTGAGACCTTAATGAGACCAGGTAGGTATGCTAGGAGAAATGCCGTTATATGAATTAAATATACTCCGATAGAAGCCACTCATAATTTGGCGGGAATCTTAAGACCAGAATTGCAAGAGAAAAAAAAAAACTTCGACAAGGTCACTAAACTATTTGCTCATATTTTGTAAAAGATTACGGCGTCATAACTGTACGTATTTGTAGCATGTATACTTAATTACTGGAATTGTTTTAGTACGTATAATTACTTTGTCTTGTTTCATTTATAAGCGTATTTGAGACATGAATTTGAGTTTACGAAGAGAATTTTGTAGATTGCAGGTTCGTCAGAGCTAATATTGTAATTTGCTGGTAGGTTACTTCGTAGTAACCAGTACCTTTAGTAATGCATTATGTTAGAGTTTACGCATGTTTGAATTGAAGTTTAGAAAAATGATTGAAGTATGTAGGACTCGATTCATTAGATTTATGAATATATCAGAGCACGGATATTTGAATACTTGTATATTTGGTATGAGTTGTGATGTAAACATATGTCTTATTTTTGTTTATTGGTTGGTGTAGTAAAATTACGAGTATGTACTGATGTGAATCAATTTATTGTTGTATGTATAAGAGTAATTAATACAGTGCTGTTATTATGTTGTGTTATTATGTTGTGTTTTACCATAGAAGAATGTATGCGTATTTCGGTGTAAATGAATGTGTGACCGGTAAAATTTAATAGCCTTATCTGATGATAGTCTGTCTGTAGTGTGAGATGTGAGCGCTGAGGAAATTATTGTACCTTTCTTGTGTTTTCACAGAAAGCTTTTTTTTCGGGGGGGGGAGAACTTCTGGTGCTAGTTCATAGTCCCGAGTCACTAAGAGGGAGACGGAAGTGAGACTGGCATTGCAGTCGGAGTCGACAACGTGCAGTTGACATAGAAAAGAGGATAGAAGGAAAGGATGAGGAAAGTGATCTGGAGGAGGAAATAGAGGATGAGGAACTTGGAGGAAGTCAGGGAGAAAGAGAGGATATTAGGAGATAGAGGAATACACAGATGAGTATAACACAAGAATAGGTGGAAATCTCTCACACGACGAATCAAATGATGTCATAGGCTAGCAGAGGGTTGAGCGGAAGAAGTGTATTATGGGAAATTTGAATTACTGACCATTTAACTGTTATTAAATTGGTTTTATTGAACTTCACCCTTTTTGTATATTTAATCATTTAACAGTTGGTATTGCTGACTGGGGGCTCAGAGCTGGACATATGACTTTCACTAAATCAACTTCCAAACCAAAATCGAGCCTGGGTGGGTCTTGTACAATAATTTAAATACATATTGGAAGCACCCCAACCACAATCTCCACTACCAAAACCTCACAGTGGGGCAACCCTTTACAATGAGGACCAAGAAAGACACCTTCCTTTATCATAGCTGCACTTAAGCTTCGAAATTTTCCACGGTGGTACTTTAAATCTGCTTGCGATTTGTCCTTGACCTTGACAAATTTTTCATTAGACCCAGCATGATGTGCAAAAGTGGTAATAAAATCTTCCTTGATACAATAAGTGGTGGATGCTGAACACTTTTCCTTCCAGGCTCCAATGACTGTCGAAGTAGCCAATCTCTCTTGATGTAGCGGGAATCTCTTCCACGACTATCCCATTTGCAGAGAAAAAAAACAGTATATTGTGCATCCAATCTGCAGACCAAGCAAGAGAGCAAGAACCTTCAAATTGCCATAGAGCAGCCACTGATGTTGGTCATGGTTTATGCACCTCAAAAGTTGTTTCATGTTTTCATAGGTTTCCTTCGTACGCACTGCATGACCAACTGGAATCGATGGAAAAACATTTTCATTATCCAGCAAAACAGACTTACGACTCGACTTTGATGAATCAATAAACTGTCTCCACTCCTCATGAACGGTGTTGAGGGCTGCCATCACACCATCGATGTTGTTGCAGTCTAAAAGATCACCTTCCATGAAGAAGTATGGGGCAAAATCCTTTTTAACGGTCAAGAAACATGGAAACCCTAACATCACCTGCCAGGAAATTCCACTGCTATAATCTGAAACCCAACAGCTCTGCTTTACTCATGGATAGTTCCAAATCTCTGACAAGGTAATTCAGTTCACCTTGTGTTGTGAGGTATGGCTCTGAGGAGGAGGAGGAGAGAAAATAAGGGTCATGAGGACTAAAAAGTTCATCCTCTTCCTCCTCTTCGTCTGACTCAAGTGAAATGATCTTGGTGCTTCGGGAACGGCTTTCCTTCTCCGTGGAGTACTGGGTGTATAGTCGATGGAATGTTGCACAGTCCACTTTCTTCTTCTTTGACACACCTTTCCCAACTTGAGGCACCATAAAGAATTAACAATTGTTGATATGATCTGTTGGTTCTCTCCAAATCAATGGCACTGTAAAAGGCATAGATTTCCTTTTCCTGTTTAACCACTGGCGAAAATGTATTGCACAAGTATTGCAGCATATGTGAGGGGCCCACCTCTTGTCCTAATTTCTTATTTTACACCCAAAAATAAAGGTGATATGCATTCTTAACCATAGTGATCATTCTGCGCTTATGTGATGAACAAGTCACTTCACCACAAACATAGCATATTTTTTTTATTGTTCACACAAGTGTGAAGCATCTCTGCTCTTTTTTGCTAAACAGAAATGTGTTCCTTTGCAGAATCAAACACTGACGAAAAAGAGAGCACGACACCGTATGATTTCTAGATATGATATAGGTCAATTTATTCAGCACTTAATTATGATTGCTTCATCCATTACTTCTAGGAATAAGATGTCGCAATTCATATCATGTATAACGCAATACCAGCTTCTGATTGCATAATTCATTATTTTGCCTAAAAAGCAAGTTGAGTATCGTATATTCTGACCCAGTATCTTATCTTTAAAACTAGAACCGATTTACAATTTTCAGCATCATTTTCAGATAACAAGAATTAGTAAAGTTTGACTACATTTATTTCAGAAACATTTTGGCTGTTGGCCGCTGCAATCTTTGCTTTCAGCTTAGAAATAGCCATTAAGCACATTCAGCACCAGTCCAACAAGGGCGCTTTAAAAATTCAAATTAATTGTTGATGATAAAACTGATAGAATTATATATGACCATTTCGATCTGAATAGTAAGACTAATTTTTAATTGGAGTGAGGGCAACACTGGTATTTTCCAACCGTTTCAGATTTTAATATTTATTTATTCTTAGTTTTATATGCACATTTTGTAGGAGGGGAGGAAAGTAAACACCATAATATATTCCGTGTTTAAGGCCCTATAATACCTTAATCAGTCGCTGAATATAGTGTTTTAGTTTAATTAGCAAAATTGCTAGTATTAATAACAATCTTGAAAGAAGTGTTTCACTCTGCATGCTCTCATAATTTAGTTATAATTAAGCGTTGTAGCAAATTGTTGTATCAATATCTGTTAAAATTAGGTTTTCATCGTATCTTGTGTGAAATTGGTGGCGATTGTCTATGGATCAATGTCAGAATTATAGTTACTACATCTATTATTATTATTATTATTATTATTATTATTATTATTATTATTATTATTATTATTATTATTATTATTTTCTTCACCATCATTCAGTCGTTAATTTGTTCAGGTATTATATATGTTCCAAGTTTCGTTCTTTCGTCTGTTCCACCAAATAAGCCATGGAATACATACACTGACGAAAAAAATAAAGACAAACAAATTCATAAATATAGTCCTAAACCAGTCAAGTATCGGATTACCGATATCAAAATGGAGGACGTGAAAACACGTGTTGAGAAAGAACTAATTAAAACAGCAAATGATCTGGATCATGGCTTACTTAGGAAAATGCAGGGTGATTTGTATAGATGCGCTGCGGCTTGCTGTGACAATACAACAACCAGTATTGAGGATAAACAAACTTGCATACAAAATTGTTCCTCGCCATTGCAGAAAGCAGAGGCCTTCATAGACAGTGAAATGCAGAATTACGCTGAGAGAGTGCAGCGCTGTTTCTTGGATTGTCAAGACAGAGCTCGGGACAAGGTCACACCCAACAGCAGTGAGGCAGATATGAAATTGCTGAAATTGGGGATGGAAACTTGTGCAGCTACGTGCGCGGACAAACTTTTGCCATTATTGCCAGACTTTACGAAGAAAATAAAAGAATCTATAAGGAAGGAACGTTATAATTAATGTTTATCATCAGTAGGAAATCTAGTTTATAACAAATTGAAGAATTTCGTATTCTTGCACACTATAGTCGGAACAAAATTCCCTCAGGTTTTAAAACCATTAATTAGTAGTACGTTCCAATATATAAATCCAGTACGCCCAGTAAGAGGCTGACGGTCAAGCAGCTACAGGAATTCCTGCTTCGACAAATATTATTTTCTGTGGAGACAAATAATCATAGACTTCAAACGAAGCCTGTTGTAACACTCGGGATTTGCAGTGGTATTCAGATTTGAGTTTGATTGTGTAGCTTGTGTATTTTGGTTGTCATTCATTAAATGATTGCTATATAATCGAGCAAATTTTCTTGCAGAGATGACATATGTAGAAGCTTAAAATATGGACATGAACTGTTGGAACTTGTTCAGATTTAATACAGCTGATTGTGTTTTTTTAATACAGTGCATTATTGATATTTTCACGGTTTTTAAAGCTAATGTCTTAATTATTGAACTTAAATTTAATATTGAGCAATTGCCATCAGTCTGAATATTTTTTTCCTGAAACTTTGCAAGAGATATTGAAATAAATCTGTTTTAATCTGTACAATCAAGTCAGATTAAAATGATACAACATTTTTAACATTTGTTGACAAATTTTGGGAAATATGCATCCAAAGAAGGCCTCTCCCATTTACATATGTAAATGTAATTTTGTATTTGTAATGTACAAATATGCAAATAATGTATAAATATCAAAATCAAATTATTCCATACACATGAATAAAGCATGATACAGTTTTAAAAGGTTTGAAATATGCCAAAAAGACGTCGCACTCCACTTGGGATCCTAAGGACAAGTGACCCATCCACTAAACTTGAGGGTGCTAAATGTATCAGAATCTTGTGCTTTGACAGTTCTTGCATTTGATTCATATTGATCATTTTTTTTTTTCCTGGGACTATCTCATTCTGTAATAAATATTTTATTAAATGCTTAAGTAAATTGTGAAAACATTGAAAAAAATTTTAAAACTCTGCTTCACTTGAAATGAGCAAATTTTATTCAAAATCATGCTTTTATTTAACTTATTATCTAGCAGCATCTTTTATAATATGTCACAGAACGGAATGTCACTTATGGGGGAACATAGAGACAACACTAAAAAATTTAGATGATTTAGATTATGATGAAAAATAAAAAAATATATTTCACAATAATATGAAACTGCAATTAAAATGTTTTTAAATATTCAAAAAGTTGTTAAAGGAGATCAGAAATAAAAATTTTCCTTTTACGTATGTAATTTTCTACAAATTTTAATTTGATTATAATGTTTATAAATTACATATCGTAGGTGGAATGTGATTATATTACACAGAAGATACCACGATTCCATAATTTGCAGTTTTTATGAGATGACAGATCACACGGTCCTGAAACAGAATGTAGGTGAGCGATACAATGAAATCAGATTTTGGTTGCAAATTAAAAAGATTAATCTGTTTCCGAGAGCTGCTCATAACTTACATCTGTTGAACAGTGTGTTAAGAATTTAAAGAAAAGCAATGTAATTTTAACATAAATATATTGTGTGCTATGCAAAAATATGATAAGGATTAAATAATGGTGCCCTATGTGAAAATTAAAATTTTGCCACAGTGTAATAAATTCATTTAAGAAGGATGAGATTCAAGTGTAGTATATGTAAATGACATGTTCATTACCTACCCTCAACAAACCATCACAAAAACACAGAGATACATGTAATACTGAATTCTGGGTCGACTTTTGTGTGAAACAATATTCATTACCAGGGAGGTGTAAAAAGACATTGAGAACAGTTTTTATCAGTCCAAACTTAAACATTAGTTTTTCAACAAAATAACCAAAAATAAATCTGCAGAGCAGAAATTGTAAGTAATTAATTTAAACATCAAGAAACTTCCTTATGGTTTAATTACAGTGTATTTTACATGATGGCTAAAGTTAGCTTATTGACAAATCTGATAATGTATGCATGTCTGGTATAATAGTTTATGTGCTCAAGAAATTTTTTAGTGACTGGTGACTTGAATGAACTTACAACCCCTGACTGAAATGCCATAAGACCGGACAGCTCATACCTATCAACTTTCAAGCCAGGAGAAAAACCTCCCGATAAGATGGTTATTTCCACATCTACCTCCTGATCTAGTAATATCTGCTAATTCTTAGATGTGGTCTCTCAAATTTATTTTATACCAAATTTGGCCTCTACAGCTTCTCGTAGCTTAGGTCCCTGCTATTTTTAAATCTGGCACTGGACAAAATAATATCACACATTTCTTTTCTTCAGTAAATAGAATGTTAAGATTGAAAATTATTCACATAAATTTCAGAGTTTTTGAAACCACTACAACAGTACTATAGTAAAAAAAATATTAAATAAAATTGTCACCCATTAACTTAAATACTGTGAATGCTGTGTAATTTTCTACAAATTTGCATCACAATTTCCGCCAAAGAAACTGCCAGTTAACACCTGACATTTCTCTACCATATATGTAAAGTTTTATTCCCATTATTAAATTAAAAGAAGGAATAAAAGTATAATATCATGCAATATATGTCCCTTCCCTAAATAATTCAGAATATATATTTTCATTCAGTAAGCAAATTTTACAGGTCTTAAGACTTAAATCTATATGCATGGTAAGTTATAACAAAATAGGGAATCATTTATCAATTAAATTGCGGGTGCTTACATAACACGCACTGTCGAACACAGTTCAATTGGAAGTCTTTTTCACAAGATAAATACCATAAAGATTGCTTGTGTACTTAAATCAAAACTTCAGCTATTTTGCAGTTTAGCCACAGCTGATCAGAATATGAAAAAGGGGATTGTCCCAGGGATTATCACAGGGAGAAATGGTGCATCTATTGAGCACTTGCACATTGGGGCAAGGGGTGGGGATCAATAGTCGCCTCACCCCAATTTCTATTGTCAGCCAGTTAATGTGAAACTTTGATTTTATACCAGACCTTTTATTTTAATCACTGCTATTGAAACTGCCCAAGAGAAAGTTTTATATCGGTTCCATTCACTATGGATTACCATTTATACATCATGTAACTGACATAGACCGAAAAGTTCATTTTTGTTGGGTTCTTTTAAAATTTTAAATGTTAAGATTACTGAAAATTGTGATGTCTCGAAAAAAGACAGTGCAAGGGGTTTAGATTCTTGATTTTTAGCAGCGCTCCCATTTGATTAAAATCAGATCTCAATTTCACCTATGGCTGCGGTGATTTGATTTAAATTGTGCCGTGTTATGGCATGTATGTCAATATCCTGAAATACATTTACTCATTTCCTGAGGCAAATATTTCTTTTCCCCACAAGCCCGATGGGCACCTCACTTTGAATACAGGATGGGCCTGAACTAAAACTAGTTGAACTTTGCGTTATAGATTTTTTTATCACTGCTACTGCTGGTGTAGATAAAAAATGTGAATTTATTGTTGCATTTTGTGGCCACTTACTCAACTTTTTGCCTATCTTCCTAACTCACACATTTAACACTTCCCAAGATTTAAAATATAATTTAAATATAGTGTGGAAATTTTGCATACGAGTTCACGGAAATTCAGAGCCTTGAAGATATGCCAATACTTATATATTGGCATTACGGTTGCAGATAATACTTAAGAATAAGGTTTAACTCTATAGTACTTTTATTATTATTCTATATTTATTTTGATTTCTGGTCTCCTTTAAGAGCACTTTTATGTTCACTGATACTTCTGCACTGAACAATTGTTCATTGTATGTACACCCTCCAATGGCGTATTCGATGCATAGATACACCCTCCAGTGGTTTATTCATTTTGTAGGTGTGCCATTCCATGGCTTATCCACTGTATAATGAATTATAGGGTACTTGTGACTGCGGCTTCAATGCCTGATGTTTTTAGGATGTCCCAGGTTTGTCTGCCTTTGTGGCAATATTCCATGGCTAGCACAATCTTCTGTTTGCATTCTTAACCAGGCCTTATCTGTCTGGTTTGGAAGTGGCTTAATCTTGCCACTCTAAATATCCAGCTCTTGTCTATAGAAATTGTATGTGTTACTGCCAATGTATTACCTTGGATATAGTCACTTGATACAAATCCCTTGCAGGTTTCCTGACCTGCAGTAGCTTCTCACCTGGTGAGAACTATTAGGCCACTATCAGGATCCTATTGCTTATATGAGTTTGTGGTCTACAATGATCTTGAGATAATGCGTTTTAGCACAGTAGACTTCAGATAGCATATATTCAGGTCTTTATTATTTTAAGAATCTAAACTTATTTAATGCATAAATAAAAGAAAGGAATAATTTTAAGTCTATTTGTAACATAATAATTCCAAATGTTTTCTGAATTACTTTTCTTTTCCAATTAATATTGATTTAATGAAGGATTTTATATTTGAAAAATATTAACCCAATTGAGATCAAGAGATAAGTTATATAACATCATTAGTATGCCTTATACATTGAAAATGTTACACTAGCAGCAGTCAAAGACTACATGGCAACTCAGAAGAATGTTACAAACCTTGATTCTTTTGATTACCAAATATGTTTATAGATGAATTGCCATTACGCCTTTAGGAACTTTGGCTTTTGTTAGTGCTAACATAGATTTGAATGGATGTTCACTAAAAAAAAGACTGCTTCAATGGCCTGGTAGTTAGAGCATCTGCCTCATGCAGGAGGAAGCGGGTTTGAACCCTGGTAGAGTCTTTTGTTCGTGCCAACATAGATTTTAATGGATGTTTACTAAAGAAAAGACTGCTTCAATGGCCTGGTAGTTAGAGCATCTGCCTCATGCGGGAGGAAGTGGGTTTGAACCCTGGTAGAGTCGTAACATTGACTTATAAAAAATGGTACTAACAGCTACCTCACATGGTGTTTAGTATTAAGAGATATAGTGCTAAGGCTGGTTGGCCTGGTGTCAAGATATTGTGACTGGATGGGACATGATGCTGCATGTCTGCAGCATGATGCCTCACTACTAGACATCACTATGAACTGAGATTCTGCAGAGATCATAGCGATATGACTAAACATGTTTAAAGCTATGTTAAAGTTTCAAAACAAAAAAAAAATTGTTGCCATATTTTGTTGTTGTGAGGCTAAATGCCATTTTTCAGCACATGATAGGCTATACATGGCTGCCATTATTAATGGTGGAGGAAGAAACCAGGAAATCCATGGAAAGAACCACCAACCCACGAGAAGCTACTGGTAAGCTTTCTCACATGTCCACATCCTACAAATCTTAGACTCAAACCCACGCAGAGGTGAGATGGCAGTGATCCATAAGCGCTTTAAACCACTTGGCCACTCGGGGCCACTGGCAGATTTTGTTAATTTTCCTGACTCTGAACAGAGGTCAACATTTGGGGGGACATTGGACAGAAAAAACATGGGGAAAACCTATGATCTGATGCACTAGGAACAACACTGCAGAAGTAAATGCATGGACATAAATTTCTTTATTGAATTTTGTTGATAAAAGATACAATCAGTTACAGCTTTCGGTTTCAGAACTTTATTCAAGATGGCAACACAAGTAGCTTATTTAATGCAAAGCTGACAGGTGGGTCAGGTGATATGATTCAAATAAACACCCTTTTGTGCATGGGTCAGCATGCTAAACACTGAGCCACTGGAATTGGTGTACTAAAAAATTAACCATAATGTGTGTGCACATGAATCAAGACATGTTAGTTTGAATATTCTTCATTTGGCAGGACATTACTTTGCCATACCAGACTAAATTCGGTACAACATTGCTATGCCATCCCAGGGGAAATATTAAATTTGGCAGAACATTGTTTTGCTATCCAAGGAGAGTAAATTTGGCAGAATATTGCCATCCCAGACTAAATTTTGGACATTGCCATTTGAAGGAAAGAGTAAATGTGGCAGAACATTGCTTTGTTACCCCAGGGAATAGATTAAATATGGCAGTATAATTTGTTTTGCAATCCCAGGTGAGAGATTACATTTTGCAAACTATACATTTTCACTTGGTAGAGCAATTGTATGATTTTATCCAAATCTGCCAATTTAGAAAATGTGTTACTGATAAAGTTTTACTTTATTGAATGGTGGTGTTTTTTATTTAAATGTCATTAATAAATAACATAGTATTCTGTGTATATTGTGATATGTTTATATCAAATATGTTGGCTTTATTTACTTATTTGTGTAAAAGAAGTCAGGATAAAATAAAACTTTTAAAAAAAACTTTAGTACATGCTTTCTTTAGGATTTGTGCTTTTGCACCTTTGCAACAAAATTTGAAGGGTGCAAAAAAAATGATAGTCATATGCTACCTTGTTTTCTGTCCATCCTATTTCTTAAGTATATAAAATTCATTGAGGCCTGATTTTATTATCTGGTAATTCAGCAAGGTCAGATTTTATAAAATGGACAATTCATTAAAACCAGATTTGATCATTTTGAGCCTTTGGCCTGATTTTATCTTTGGGGCAAATCAGTACAGCCTGATTTATCCTTTGGGCTATTCAGCAAGGCCTAATATTATCATTGGGCAATTCAGCAAGGCCTAATTGTATCATTGGGCAATGCAGCAAGGCCTAAAATTATCATTGGGCAATTCAGCATGGCCTAATATCATTGGGCAATTCAGAAAGGCCTAATATTATCATTGGGCAATTCAGCAAGGCCTAATATTATCATTGGGCAATTCAGTAAGGCCTAATATTATCATTGGGCAATTCATTTAATTAGATTTTGTTCATACATGCTTTGATAAAGCTTTGAGTGATATTGTCAGTAATTAAAAATGCTAAACTTTTTCATGCTGAATACTAAAATCCTTGAAGGTGATAACAACTCATGATTTGATACAGATGCAAGTAATATGAATTTAGAGATCATCTTTCAAGCTTGTAAAAGTTATTCTGATCTGCCATGAACTGTGACTAATGTTATTGATAATGGAATTCCCATTAAACAAAAGCCACTCAACAGAATTTGACAAAAAGTAATGTGGCTTGAAGGCCTATCAGATTTAGCCAAGTGAAGTTGATCCACAATCAAATATAGCCACCATTACTAGAAACAAACATTTCTACAGCATTATCTGAGAAAACCATAGCAAGAATTGTACTGACTTAGAAGTCGACACACATAGCAGCCTTTCAGCATTTAATACTGATGTGACCTTGTATCTAGGATACAAGCATGTAGACGTGGTAATGTTGTTTTCTTAATCTGCGCAATATTTGGCATTGGAAGAAATTTCTAGAGAAAGCATTCAACTAATCTAGATTTATGGCCAACTTCTCTTCTTTAAGTTGGCAATTTATGGCAGATGTCAGCCAGGTTAATGACATTCGGTCCATTTGGGACAAATGTTCAGACAAAAATTTTGAACTTGTTTTTAACTTCCATGTTTTCAGCATTGTTAGTACAGTTACACAAAAATCTAATTGTAATATATAAATGAAATATGTATTTATAGATGAACTGCACTGCATAGATTTTCCAGGCATAAAAGCAGTTTTTAACTTTGCTGGTCATAGTCTAGGAGAATGGTCTGTCATCTGTCCCTTCATTAGTACACTGGTTATTATTAATCCTCTTTAAGTTCTTGGGGGAATGACACGAACATCATAATTGGTCCTAGATGAAAAGGGGCTCTGAGTGATCTGAGATGATTGCCTTTATAAGAATCTCACATCTCATTTCTATCCACATTATCCAGCTTGTCCAATGTGGGTATGTGATACAGTGGTTCTTTCCGTGTTCTTTCTCCACCTGTTTATATGAGCTGCTGTATATAGCCTATAATGTGCTGAAAAATGGTGTTATAACTACAAAGGTACAAAATGAATGATAATGGTGCTGCTCCGTCATTCACTGCTGAATAGAATGTTGTGTTAACAAGAATTTTCTGCGAAAAGAATTCTTAAATTATCTAGTTGGTTCCAAATGAAAATGGTGCCACTTGCATATCCAGTATGGCAACTTCAGTGGCCTTCATAAAAATCTTATCGCTACTCTACCTGAATGGATGATGGTTGTTATCAAATCGGATTTTTGCGGAAAGACATTTTGTGATGTATAGTTTGTCCTAAATGAAAATAGTGCCAATGAGATATTTCATTGGCCACTACAGTAGCCATCTTGAAATTCTTACTAATATTTCTTATGAAAGATTGGTTGTATCAGCATGGACTTTTCCTGGAAAGATTTATGCTATCTAGTTTGTTGTATATGAAAATGGTGCAGATCTAACCACAGTATGGTCACATCTTTATTGCAACATCTTTTGGGTGGCTGGATATCAGCATTGTGCTTCAACCTAAAGACTTATTATGAAGTATGTTTGGTCTTAAATGGAATCTGATAGCCAATATGGCCACTATAGCAGCCATCTTGAAAATCTAGTTCATATTTTTATTAGTGAAGAATATCAGAGACTTTCAACACTCATAAGATAAAAGGAAGAAAAGGTCTTGTCTTAATTTAATGGAAATTGTTTAGACCATTAGAGCATCAGTGTGTTGGAAGGACTCTTGTTTTACTTTTTAAAAAAAGTTTTTCAGCTTGTACTCTTTGGTGAAAATTGCCAACATGACAGTTTAGAACACCATAATCTTGCTAATGCAATGTTTTCATATTTTTTGTTTGAAGATTTTAAATTCAGTTCATTGGCTTTTTTAGTTGCATTGTGATCCTACTGTTTTATCATTGAACTTTAAACTTGACAAGTCGATGTAACTCGGGGTGATAGATTCAGCAATTCCAGAACTAGATCACTGATGCATTTTTCACACTGAAGTGATTTTGTTTCCAATTAACCTTTAGTTTCACCCGCAATAACTTGGAAACTATTTAACCTTCACTTGTGATAATTGACAAATGGATGCATTTCAAAGAAAGCAATTAAAGGTTTCTAAAAACCTAAACAACAAAGTGTGCCACACTCTTTTGCTTGAAATGCTTATGTATTTTCAGCTTTTTGCTCATCACACAGTCTCTTGATTCCTATTTAACTAACACGTGTAAAAAATTGTATGTTAAGGCAAGTGTAAATTTGCTATGAAAAGTAGATAACTTTGACCTAATTTTCATGCTTAGTGAATTTTGTATATATGGTTTGTTGTTAATTGCACCCTTAATTGTTTGGTTCCTATTTCACCTACAAATTATATTTGGCATATAGACGCATCAGCAGATTTCATGCTGGAGTTAGTTTTATATTTCCAGCTATGTTAATTACTCAGTTAATACATTAGACCCTGTTTCACGGAACTTAATTATAATTACAATATGGATGCATATCATCATTCCATAACAAGATTAATATGAATTGAATAACATAATTTTTGTATTTAAATGACTCATTTTTCCAGCTTGTCATTCATTACACACAATATCTTAGGCCCTATTTCACCATACCAGTCTGTATATGGTTAGGTACTATGAATGCGCTGTCAAGTTTACAAGGAAAACACTGCTTAATTTTAGATATATATTTCTCTCACAGAATTTACTTATTAGGTCTGTGAAAAAGAGGTAAGCAATTATAATAACACCAGTGCTGGCATCAGCATTAAGGCTGCACAGCTAAAAGTATTTGGATATGTACATCTTCACTGAATGTAAACCATTCTTTCGTCCTAGGTACTTGACAGCAGGTTTGAGTGGGATTCATAGCACCTATCCCTCAAAGGTAAAGCTGAGGTGGATAAATTTGTACAAACTTGTACAATGGTTGTACATTTTTTAAAATTAAATGTCAAACTTGTACATTAGTTGTACATTTTTTAATATGAATTTTGTAGTTCATATTTATTTCACAAGCTCAGTTCATGATAGAATCACCAGACTATATGATTGTATCTCTATGAATACCACACCCTTACTACAAATATTTTATGCTTCACATATTTTGTTTAAACATTGTTTTAAGTCAGTTTCTCAGTCTGTGACTGCTTGAGTCATTGAACTAGATTATTATATATATATATATATATATATATATATATATATATATATATATATGGGTTTCAAGGGTTGTTATCACCCTGGGCGGATGTGGGAGATAAGCACCCACTTCCCCTAGAAATCCCCCAATGGCTTGAAAGCCTCTGACAACCAAATCCAGCTCCAGGCCTTCACGGGTGGCTTAACTACTAAGCCCGGCGGAACCTGTTTAAACTAACTGGAGAAGGGATGGCAGGCGAGTTTCTGGCGCCCCAAAACCAGATGCTTCGGGCAGATGGGGCCCGTTAACCTTGGGTGGTAGCCCGTCTAGGAGAAGGTAAACTCTGACTTCAAACCTTCGCTGCCTTGCGACTACACCCATACATGGGAAAGGCTAAGGGAGTAAACCCCAACAGAAAATCCGGAGACTCAGTCCCTAAGGCGACTTGTCACTGCATTTAGTGACATCTCGGCAACTCCTGTGACGCCACTGGTGCCATGACGTATCGGCTTGTCCTTTCCCTTGGATCCATCAGCTGCGTGGAGAGGGGGAGTCAGTTGCATGGGCAACAGCTGATTCTCCATATAACCTTGCCCAGGCTTGTGCCCTGGAGTTAGACGCCAGGGGTTGCTTCCGACAACAGTGGGAGAGACCAACAGATCTCATAGGACAGCTATTGCCCGCCTCAAACTGGGCAGCCCCCAGCCAATAAGGTACCGTCCCGCCACAGCTCACCTGCCTTGCTGGGTGCGCAGGGCTTAAGATACGTGAGTACCTGACAAGCGGGCTGCAACTACAGCACCAAGAAAAAACAAAAGAAAAACAAGGAAATCAACAATCCTCAAGCTAGGTACCTGGAACGTCCGGACTAAGCTGACAGGGCTTTCAGATGATCTCCAGGCAATCAGTGATGTTCGAAAGACTAAAGTCATCAACGACGAACTCGCAAGACTCCATGTCGATATCGCCTCACTTCAAGAGACACGGCTACCAGATTCTGGGTCCCTCAGAGAAAAGAACTACACGTTCTTCTGGCAAGGAAAGAGCTCAGACGAAGTTAGGGAGTATGGTGTTGTTTTTGCTGTCAGAAACTCTCTGCTGTTTATGATAAAACCCTGCCAACAAGGAAACGAAAGACTGCTATCTCTTCGCCTCCACACCACAACCGGGCCAGTTAATCTAATCAGTGTTTACGCTCCCACACTCAGTGTCACCACAGATACCAAGGATGCGTTTTACAATGAGCTCGACTCGCTCATCGACAAAATTCCAAAGGAAGAGAACTTGATATTACTGGGCGACTTCAACGCTAGGGTGGGTGCCGATCACGACTCCTGGCCTTTGTGTCTCGGCAAGTTTGGCATTGGAAAGACGAATGAAAACAGGCAACGTCTACTAGAAATGTGCTCGTTCCACAACCTCAGTATCACCAATTCATTTTTTCAGACAAAACCACAGCACAAAGTGTCTTGAAGGCATCCCCGATCCAAACACTGGCATCAGCTGGACTTGATTATCACAAGACGTTCAGCCATGAAGGGTTTGCAGATTTCTCGTACATTCCACAGCGCTGACTGCGACATCGATCACTCTCTAGTCTGCTGTAAATTTAAGCTTCAACCAAAGAAGATCCACCACTCTAGGCAAGTGGGTAAACCACACATCGATGTGAGCAAGACGTCATATCCAGACAAAGCTGAATATTTCACTTACGCCCTCTCCAAGGCGTTCAGTTTAGAACCTCCCTACGGCAGTGCCAAAGAGAGATGGGACAACATCAGAGATACTGTGTACAGTGCAGCCACAAGAATCTTTGGTAAGAAGCAGACAAAGAACAATGACTGGTTTGACGCCAATTCCGCCACACTCATGCCAGCAATAGAAGAGTGTCACAGTGCCCACCTGGAATTGAAGCGTTCTCCCTGCGAGAGGACACTACATGCATATAGGTCTACCAGAAGCAAAGTGCAGAGGTTAGCACGGCAATGCACTGATGAATACTGGCTTCTACTCTGTCAGAGCATCCAGTCAGCAGTAGACAACGGAAACATCAGAGGCATGTATAATGACATAAAGAAAGCAATGGGTCCAACAAAGAAAGTGATAGCTCCACTGAAGTCTTCTGCAGGAGATATCATTCATGACAAGGGCAAACAGATGGAGTGCTGGGTGGAGTACTACTCCGAACTGTATTCCAGAGAGAATAACGTGACCAATAATGCCCTCAACGCCATTGAAAACCTCTCTTGTTTGACCAAACTGGATGAGAAAACTACTGAGACAGAACTAAAGCTGGCATTAGAGAAACTGACCACAGGTAAAGCTCCAGGAAAGGATGGCATCCCAGCAGAAGAAATCAAGTGTGGCGGCAGTGTGCTGTTCACACACCTTTATGATCTGCCAGTGCTGGGATGAAGGTGTAGTGCCTCAGGACAAGAGAGACACCAACATCATAACCCTGTATAAGAACAAGGGCAACAGAAGTGACTGCAACAACTACAGGGGCATATCACTTCTCAGCATTGTGGGTAAAGTCTTCGCTAGAGTTATCCTGAACAGACTGCAGACGCTTGCCGACAGAGTGTATCCAGAGTCTCAGTGTGGGTTCCGCGCAGAGAGGTCCACAATCGACATGATCTTCTCCATCAGGCAACTGCAGGAGAAATGCAGGGATCAACACAGACCCCTCTTCCTGGCTTTTATAGACCTCACCAAAGCATTCGATTTGGTCAGCAGAGACGGACTCTTCAAAATCCTGATGAAGATTGGATGCCCTCCAAAGCTGTTAAGCATGGTCCAGTCCTTCCATGAAGACATGAAAGGCACAGTGCAGTATGATGGCTCATTGTCCGAACCATTCAATATCAACAGCAGAGTGAAACAAGTCTGTGTCCTTGCCCCCATGCTCTTTGGCATCTTCTTCGCTGTCCTGCTTAAGTACGCCTTTGGGATGTCATTAAGATGGCAGACTGTTCAACCTGGCATGACTGAAGGCAATGAGCAAAGGAAAGCAACCATTAGGGACATGCTCTTTGCAGATGATGCTGCTATAGTCACTCACACAAAAGCTGAACTACAACACCCGATGGACCGCTTTGCTAAAGCATGTGATGAATTCGGGTTGACCATCAGCCTAAAGAAAACTAACGTGATGGCTCAGGATGCAGACCCTCCCAGCATAACCATTAACAACTACAAACTAGAAGTAGTCAGTGAGTTCACTTACCTTGGTTCTACCATCACCAACAACCTCTCACTCGATGCCGAGCTCAACAAGTGGATTGTCGCAGAGAGTGTGAAACAACAGCAAGCTGACATTAAACACTGAGATCTCTGTGTACCATGCCTGCGTGCTTAGCACTCTCTTGTACACCAGCGAAACTTGGACCCTGTACGCCTTTCAGGAGAAACGACTGAGTGTCTTTCACATGCGTTGTCTCTGTCGCATGCTCGGGATCACCTGGAGCGATCGTGTGACAAACAACGATGTGCTTCAACAGGCCAAAATTCCCAGCATGGTTACACTCCTCTGCCAATGTCGCATCAGATGGTTGGGCCATGTGCGTCGAATGGATGATGGACGGATCCCCAAAGACCTTCTCTACTCTAAGCTTGCCTCAGGCAGAAGATCAATAGGACGGCCACATCTTCGCTTCAAGGATGTCTGCAAGCAGGATATGAAAGCTCTTGGAATAGAGGTCAACACCTGGGAAGAGCTTGCCCTCAACAAGTTCAGCTGGCGACATGCTCTGTACACAGGTCTGAAAGCCAGCGAGGAAAAGTTACGACAGCTCACTGATGAGAAAAGATCTCAGAGGAAGAGGATGCAGTTCCAACCAAGACCTGACTCATACTTCAAGTGTAGCAACTGTAGCAAGGATTGCCACTCCGGTGTGGGACTTAATAGTCACAGAAGACGCTGCACAACTACAAACTAGGACACCTTTCATGGGTGCATTTCCATCGTCTCTCGAGACTAACGGAAGCCAACCATATATATCAATTAGTATTAGTACAATATCTTTACAAAAAAGGTGTGTGTGTGTGTGTGATGTGTATTTTTAATGTAGCTTTAACAATTTTCCAATCATATCGCTACAATGCCTGCAGTGTGGCAGTTTATATTGATGTTTAGTACTGGGGTATCATGCCTTAGACATACATTATCTTGTCCTACCCAGTCACATTATCCAGACACCAGATCAACCAGTCCTAACACTAACCTCTTAATGTTGAGTGCCAAGAGAAGCAGCTGCTAGTACCATTTGTACAAGTTTTTGGTATGACTAGACTGGGGATTGAACTTGTGACCACCCACATCTGAGGCAGATGCTCTAACAACTTAGGCCACTGGAGTGGTTACAAATGAATGCCACTCTAACCAACATTTCACATTTTACTGGCTTGGGTTTTACATTTAGTACACGACCAAATAGCTGGTTTCATCATTCTTAATATATAGTGTTATACATAAATTCGTGAAACCGAGGGCATATATCATAGTCAGTACTAAACTCTCATTACAAAAGTTGGTCTTTTTAATAAATAAAAAAGCAGTATTCTGAGCTATGTCATTAGGTGAAAATATGGTGTCATTTTCATGGATTAATTAATTATTATCAAACGTTTCTGAGCTTTTGATGATGTAAGCCCTTATTCCAAGTCTGATGAAAATCAGACCAGAATAGTAACAAGCAGTTGTGAATGGAGAATGATGCACAATGAATGCAAGTCTATACCTACTTACATTGCTTTTTGGGCAAGTGAGCTAAAATAGTTATGTACAAAACTGTGTCAGTTACAGACCAGTGTACCTTCACCAAAGTTTGTGGCTGTATGTTGTGAAAGAAGTCTCGATATTTGGGTCCAAAGGTCAAGTTCACTGACAGAAAGAGAAAAAACGCTTTTTTTGGCACAACCTTAGTTCTTGACCACCCACATTGACCAAATTTTATGACTGGCTTGTAATTAAGTTGTGAAAAAGTATTATTGATTTTTGGGTCAGATAAAAAGGGGTTTTGTATAATAAAATATGTTTTATAGTAAGTTCCATTGCCAAACATCAATGGCTTCCATATTCGCTAATGAAGAAACCTACAGATTTTGGGGTCTGAAGGTCAAGGTCAGTCATAGTAGGTCTATAGTGTTCTCACCCCTCCCATTTGTTTGTACCACCTCCAATTTTAAAAATGAAAATCGTACAAAAAATGCACAAAATTTAATTATTTCATTTATTGATTTATAATTTCTAAACAGACTGATACTAAGGGGTCCCTAACACTGTTAGTTTATTGGTGTTTCAAAGTAAATGGAAGCTCCTGATGTAGACAGTGAGACTGCTCACTGTCCTTTTCTGTTTTTTTTTCTTCAGTAAAAACTGCCATCTGCATTCATCATTTGTAATGTCAAGTTTTAATATTTCCCAAACAACTGAGCAAATAAAATGGAGGAACTCTTGTATGCACATATTCAAAGAGATGTAACTCTAAAATTTATGAAATTATTGATATTATCAGAAATGGTGAACCACTATCTAGCTTTTGCTTGAAAATAGAGTCACCTATACAAATATGACAGTTGTGTTAGTAAAGAAACTCCCATCTAAACCTAAATGCCAACAAGCTGACTTGGTTTGAGACCTGGTGAAAATCAGGTTAAAACTTATAAATTGATGAATGAAATAAATCAGTAGGAGGATATAAATAAGCAGAATGGTGTGCAAATATTATAATAAGAATAAAATGTTTTCTGCACTTCAAGTTTAGTTATTATTATCATGTGCAGTGTGTGCTCAGCCATTTAAAAACAACTTAATCAGCAAGATGCAGAGCCTGCAGTCCACCTTGCGTGTGCTTCTTATGTTCACAATGGTGACATCAAATCTTGTGCATCAGGTTTCAACTGAAACCAGTTGACTCATGGATGTCATCAATCAATGTCTGATTAATTTGTACATATGGAAAATGGCAGGGTATCAAAATTTGAGGAATTACATGGCTCATAAGGAGATGAAATGTTGATATTTGGTTTTAACGGAACCCAATCATCAAGATTCAGTTTTATTCAGATGAATTGGCACATACGACATTTTGCACATAATGGTGTACAGTATTATAGCTTTAAGGTGCAATAAATTTTACTCAAAATTATGGACTAGTCTCATTTTTTTATTTGAAAAGGCTTTTGCATCAACTTTTCCTAACACCATAAAAACTTCCATTTTATGGATTTGGATGATATTTAATAAACCTTGTCACACTTGTTCTGGCATACAAGAATACATTTTTCATGTACAGATCAACCATATGGTAAATAATATGAACTGTAATGAATGACCACCTATCTTGAGAGGTCATATATTGTAATTATTTGCTTTTAGCCTTGTCTATGTCTATCATGGGATTAATTACATGTCCTCTGGCAGTATGTCTGATTGTCTATCATGGGATTAATTACATGTCCTCAGGCTGTGCAGTGTCTGGTTGTCAATCATGGGATCAATTACATTTCCTTGGAATGTGTAGTTTCTGGTTGTCTGTCATGTGATTAATTACATGTCCTCTGATTGAAGTGGTTTTCTATCATGGGATTATTTACATGTCCTCAGGCAGTATGTCAGGTCCTCTATCTCGGGATCAATTACATTTCCTTGGACTGTGTAGTGTCTGGTTGTTTGTCATGAGATCAATTACATGTCCTCTGGCTGTGTAGTGTCTGGTTTTCATTATGGGATTAAGTACATGTCCTTTGTGTAGTGTCTGGTTGTCTATCATGAGATCAATCACATGTAATCTGGCTGTGTAGTGTGGCTGTCTATTATGGTATTAAGTACACATCCTTTGTGTAGTGTCTGGTTGTCTATCATGAGATCAATTACATGTAATCTGGCTGTGTAGTGTGGTTGTCTATCATGGGATCAGTTACATGTAATCTGGCTGTGTAGTGTGGTTGTCTATCATGGGATCAATTGCAATGTCCTCTGACTTTATAGTGTCTGGTTGTCTATCATGGGATTAATTGCATACCAAGAACCCAAATCAGAAATATGGATACTTGTAATGGCGACTGTATCACAATCACCAGGACCCACTTATTTTTGTAGAAAATTGACAAGATATCCCACAAGATTAATTATCAATACCAGGAGCCACTGATTTGGTCTTGGGTACTTGACTGATTGCCTATTGCTACCAATTTGTGGCTATGTTGTTTGTTAAGAGCAATCAGCAGAGCACAGACCCTGAAATGTCCTTGTGTTATGCAATGGCACATCAGTTTTGGACTCAACCTATAGATGAATAAAACCAGGAACTACTACAAAGAGATGTACAGCCTTTTATTTCCAACAGTTTTGTGAATATTGATAAAGATACAAAAAAAGTAAATATATTAATAAGATACAAAGTGAATAATAGTCATATATTAGTCCACATTCTTTGTAAATTTTCAAAGTTATATCAATGTATATGAAAAACATGTAACAGAAATATCAACTGTTCCAGAGACACGGAGACATGAGTACTTTCATAAGAATCATACGGACTGAATTCTGGATAAAACTGTTGCAGGAAATACTGAGAAAAAAAAATTATGTTCCCAGTCACTATTTGAAATTCACATGGGAGCAAGACAGATATACTGTGAATTAATTATTTTCTCTGGAATACCAATTTTAAAAAAATGATGCCCTTAACTTTTGTTACCCTTTGGTTTCCTCAATTTATAAAAATGGTTTGCAAGAACATTCCACTAGGCTCACAAATACTGTCTGGAATGTTACGAAATATGGAAAATTCATAAAAAATAAATTCTCTTCAAATTCAAAATAAAAATCTCTCTCAAATTGAAAATCTTAATGGAGCAGAAAACATTTTGCCATTTTCACATCTGAGTCAATAATAGCTATCTGTCTTGCATTTAAGCAATTAAAATTCAATGTAGACTAGTTCTTCAGCTAATTGTGTTATTCTCTTATTCTTTTCCTTTTTATTATATGGGTTATCAGATTAAAGCCAGCATGGGAAGCATTATGCTCAAATTTGAAATGGCTGACACTCTCAGCTGAATGTTCAAATCACGAATAAAATGAGAGATGGTTTTGGAGAAAGTTTCAAAATTCAGCAATATCAAGTTAATGATATCACAAAATTGATACATCACATAGGCCTCCTTCAAAAAAGCTTGATCATGGGGCATTAAACTAGAGAATTGTGTTGGAAACTGATGTTAGTTTGGCATTCATTAATCTACTAACTGATATGGAATGCCTGAAATGTGCCTCATTCCAAGAGTCTTTAATTCAAGTAAAGAGCTGTGTTGGCTTCCTGGACAGCATGCAGGAGTTAAGACCAAATGGGTCGGGTTCAAACCCCATCATCAGACCAGCCTGGGTCAAATACCATACATAGAGTGTCCTTGGACAAGGAATTTTAGTCCAACTGCCTTGGTACTACAAATCCTACTTCTGTTGCTGTGCAATAAAGCACCAATCCTCAATTTAAGTAACATTCACACATTACAAGTAAGATTCCATGTTAAAAATGTCAAGCTGTTTGACAATGACTAAATCTCTGTATATATTGGCATAGATAAGACAACACCAATAAAAGACACATCCAGGTCTATGTTATAATGTCCATATCAAACTCCTTCAGAATATGTTGAATGGTTCTGAGTTATGCTGATTAAAAGCAGCATCTCTTGTAGATTAATCTTAAGACATAACTCTGTCCAGTCTAGTGTAAACAAAACTACCCTTAAAACACATGTTCAGCTCTAAGAGACCATATTCTTCTCTAATTTTATTTTACAAAATGAAGACTGGTTCTTGAACTATCTGACTAAAACTAACATCTGAAGTTTCCATGTAAATACAAAAGATTTACTTGCCAGGAGAAACAACTCTGTCTTATTTGGTATAAATAAAACTAAAATTATAAAAGGCACAAATATGTCTTGAGACAATATTAGTATCATGTTGAGTTGAAATACAGTGTGACCTCACTATAGCACACTCCATTATAACACATTCAGATATTACACGGTCGTGGTGTGGCTCCCAAAATTTCATATACATGTATTTTTCTCATACATGAAAAAATTTCTTTCTCAAAAGTACCCCCAAAGAGGTAGTATTATTTTTGGGAAGAGATTGCATATGAAAAATATAAGACAATCATGGTGTGGCTACTGAAATTTTGTATGCATTTTTCTCCTGGTAATGGTAATAGTATGAAAAATAATGTATTAACATTTATTCAGGAATCACATAGGGCTTCACCAATGTCACAAATTGTGATTATTTTTTTCTTATTGGCAGCAAAATATACCATCTGCTGAATTTTTTATTGGCTATATTGTTGGCTGTTTAAACTTGTATATACAACCATTGGTTTGGAGTGGAGAAATTCAGTGGCCCCATGAAAAGAAGCAATTAAGTTGGTATAAAATGCACTGAAATTTATCTACTGTTACATAAATTCCATCTTAATTTTGCAGTGTTATATCATAATTTGCTTATGTTGACATCAAGCTTGAGTACCATATGTTTTGTGATATCAACTTTTCTCAAATTTACATTTCTGGTAGCAGAGATCAACTGGACGAGGCATTATCTCATAATCTATTTTTCGCAAAGCCATTTTAAGAAGTTTGGGATCCTAGGCACAAACTCTAACCTCAAAAATAACCAGAATCGTGTCACAATCTCCATCTCAGATATATAGTATTGCATTGTATTGCATTTTCATGTGTGTGTATGTCATTTTGTTAAATTTATTAATACAGTTCTAAACTGCAAACAAAACTAACACAAAAATTTAGTTTCTAGGCCACTGCACGGGACCCTAGGAGCCTATGCCTTAAAATGGCACTGATTTTTCATTGGATTTTCGGTCACTTGCTAGTAATTAATATATTTACATAAGCTTCATCATGTGATTGTGCTATTTTTTCCCACTGAATTCAGATCTATATGACCTGTGACAAAATTATAGAATATTTTAAATCTCTGTGTGCATATTTTTGATGGAATTACTTGTATTGTGGATTCAATGTATGTGACATGATTCGCGGGTGAGTACACGGTGTTGACACTTCATTCATTAGACATGTATATATAAACAGTACACATATATGTGCCAATGCATGGTTCTCTGAATAAGTAAAATTTTATTAAAAAAACCCTCCTATTTTTCCTACATGTACAGGTATAATTCTCATTTAATATGCATCAAATTAAAATGATAACTGTGCCAATGAAGCACACAACTGCACCCACATTTATTACCTAGCCCCCCTCCCCTTTCTGCATGCGCACATTTTTTTAGGTACATGCATCATTTTCTTCTGCTAACTGACCTGGTTGTTTATAATATGGTTCGATCTACAACATGATCAGGTTCTATGGTTCCCACCTACCATGATATAGCAAGGTCACACTGTACATGTATGTTTATTGGCCACTTACAAACAAAATCTCAGTTGAAGATACGAGTGCATCTTTCAAGGGCCTTAACTCTATCAACAATGCAGCTGATAAGACAAAACCAACAAAGTGAACATATATATAAATCAATGTTATATCCAATTACAGCAAAATCTTCAATTGGTTCTTGAAACTGTGCCAGTTTCAAACAATATCTTATGTACTACAATGATTATCACTGTACAACATGGAGCTGAAGAGACAAAACCCATTCCAAAACAATGCGCACACTAAAGTGCATCAGAATACGTTGAATGGTTCCTGAACTATAATTGTCACAAAGATCTACTGTAGAGACTTACTACTGATGGAATGAGAGAAAAAGTTCCACCAAATTTGGACTGAACAAGATGAAATCTTTACAAGTCACAGCTACATGTAATGAAAAACTTCACCTGCCAAATGGCATCCAATAATGTGTATTGTTGATGAGCTTGCAAGCAGTATGAATGGACAGACAGATCAATAGGACATGGCTCATAATCTCAATTTGGGGACCTAATTAAGTAAAGCATTATCAAAATCACAGTAGATCTTAATCTCATAAACTACATATGAGTAGTTGTGTTTGCTGTAATAATAAATGCATACAGCTGTATGACACAAAATATCACTAAAAAATACTAATATTGACATTATGTTAAAGAATAACGCTTTAAGTATAAAATATTCATCATATCTGATGATGTCCTACAACATTTAAAGAAATTGGCATTGAAATATTAATAATTGCATTAGAATCAGGACATAAAAGGTGGCTGATGTGGTGTGAAAATTATGAATTTGCATACTGACAGCCACTCAACATCTATGGCAAAGTCTATTTGCACCAGAAAAAATTGATCCACTTAATCACTGCCAAAGACACCATCTTTCATAATCAGCCTGCTTTTCTGGCCTGAAGATGATGCAATAATGATCGGTGTTTTATTCTGATGTTAACTATCAAATAAAAACTAAGTTTCAAAATTCTACAATCTCAAATAAAATTAAGTCATTTAATGGTGATAATACCTCTATTTTATATGGTAATATTTCATTACCTTAAAGTTTTATACTGAGACTACATCTGATGTAGAATACCTGAGTAATAAATGATTGAATTTAGGAATATCAGTCAAAACTATGAATACCATTATCATCTATAGGTCTTAAATTGAAATCAGTACAATCTACTAATAATTATCTTACAAATGTGCAATACAACCAAAATAAATTTATACAGTGATTGCTTGGAGGGTACTAAGTAACAAAAGACAATAATGAAACCCACTGATCCAAAAATTATTCTTGATTCATTTCAACATTTCAAACAAGTTCTAAATAATCTGTAAAATATTATTCTAAATTTTCTTTCATTATATGTCATGGATGAATTCACATTAACATATGATACACCATTTGTGGAGCTATTGTGGTTTCCTTTCAAAACATTTTCAACTAGTGTTTCATGTATTTCTATCAGTTAAACATATCCAAGGGAGATAAATGCTATAAGATCTAGTCATCTACCAATCACACCACTTGACATGTAAAGCTGGCCAGAATGCCAGTGGATTTATACTTTGTTACTGATTGTAGTCAGATGATAAAGTTTCTTACTGTTGTTAGTGATACTAACTATAATTGAAAAAGAGAAAGAAAAATATGCCATATAATCCAAACGTTGAGTATTTGTTATCTAGTGTCATTCAAGAGCCATTCTAAATGAATGGATTACATGATCTACCATGCATGTCTCCTTTGATCATTTATTTAGGACATATGTTCTGATATTAGTGTACAATGTATCTAATATTTTTTTTTGCAGATAATTTTCATTTACCATAATTGCAAATATTTACCACAAATAATTAAGTCTGCATGAAATTGAAATGATTTTAACTTTTTCTTAACTTTATTTTTAGCTATTATCTTGGAAAATTACATCTCCATTTTGTGAAATCCCACAATATGTCATCATGACCTTGATAAAGAAAAGTTTGCTTAACAGAGCATACATTTTGTTTTTCACGGCATATACTTTATTTTTCTTTTGATGATAATGTTGACTATAATGAACTATATGTCCTTCTATTCTGATTCGCAACAAATGTGGCTAATGCATATATAGTCATCCTCAAACTAAACATACAATAAAATGATCAAGATGTATATGATGTCAAGCCACAGCTTGAAGTCTATTGTTTCATTTCTAAATGTATTTACCTAGCAACAAAAATAAAAGCAGGCCTGTCCTTAATCATAACCAAACACAAAGATGTCATATTCAGATACAAACAGCCAACATGTCAGTATTACCTGTGCAATAACTGTTTTTTTTTCTAACACTTTGGCATTTTATTGCAGTATATATTAGTTCTATGCATGATACATAAGTATTCACACCATTCACTAGCCTACAGCTCTTCACGCCACTGTGCATAGTTCACTGGTTGAGGTGCACGTATTGAGGCCTTAGTAGAGTGCAATGGAACAGTATATGCATGGTCACTGTAAACCTGTTCCAACTCCTGTTGTGTGTCCACAAGGTGTACCTGAAAAGGGCTGCCAGGAACATCCACTCCAGACCATTTCACACTGATAATGTACAATCCAGTTTCCACAGGGTCATATCTGCACAAAATAGTACGATCCCGCTGACTATCCCTGTACATCTCTACCTGGAACGCACCTAGAACAGAAATATACATTGTAAATGATGTTAGTTTTGCTCATCAACTTTTAGTTCAATAATGTTTTGTTTCCTTTTTTTTACAATAGATTTTGCAGATATGTAAATCACCATTTAAGCAACTGATTTTTGAAAAAAGAAAAGATAGCAATATTCTAAACGATAAGCTGCCTCATTTTCTCCCTTTGCTTGTAAAAAAAAGATAATATTTATATATGCTTGTTAGTCAGAGAGCATAGACCAATATCTGTCATTGCATCATGCACCACAAGATCTAGGACTATCTGGAGATTTCAGTAAAACAAACCACAAAGACCTTGATCTGCCAGTGCATTATGGGATTGCAGTACATGCGTCTATGTTGTATACAGTTTTCCCTGATACATAAGTTGGTATGTACAGTTGTTATTGCAGCGAGTATGTACTGTTGTTATTGTAGTGTATGCAGATAAAGGGAAAAAATTCTTATTCAGCTTGAAATGAAAAAAAAAAAAAATTTGTCTGGGATGTGTACATTGAGAAATGTTAATATCCCAGAGAGTTTCTGTGATTATTACCAGTTCAAGAAAATGACAATTGGTACATTGAATTCATCTATTTTTGTGGGTATATGAATCTGTTTCTTTTTTATCCAAAAAGTACATTTTCATAGATACATACATTGGCTGCATGAATTTAGCAAGGCTAATGTGTTATTTTGTGACACTTTGAAGATTATATCATGATGCACAATGCAGACAGATGTGACTTGCTCCAAGACACACCATAATAACCAATCCAGGCAATCCAGGTTGATCCAAAGGTAGGAAATAAATCCAGCCCAGGCCCTTTTGATCACTTGTTCAATGCCATAACCACTGAGCTACTATTATAAATGGATCCTAGTGTTCCTAACATACTACTGAATCAGTGCTTGCTGCATTGCTAAAGGACCAGATTCCCTTTAAACTATTATTGGCAATATGTCAGATTTTATGACATTGTTTTGAATGTATCTAATGATTATGTACTTCCCAGAAAAGTTTTGTTTTTAACATAAGTATTAGTACTATGGTATCCACATAGATATGCAAGATGAAGAAGTTCCACACACATACTCTATTTCTTGTCCTCTATGTAGTATGAACATCAATACTTCTTGAGTTTAAAAATGTCCATGACATCACTAACTTGTTAGGTTTCTCTGAGTACACAAATAGATTATTAAGCCAATTTGTATTTGGGATTACTTACACACACACACTCACTCTCTCTCTCTCGCTCTCTTTCTCTCTCACACACACACACACACAACACACACACAACAAACACACAAACACACACAACACACACACACAAGCACCCACCCACCCACACACACACACAAGCACCCACACCCACACACACACACACACCCACACACACACAAGCACACACACACACACACACCACACCAAAATAATCTTCTTCCTGTGCTGCATTTCTTAAATCATATACATTGCTAGCCGCCATTCCTATTCATGCTCAACTTGAATGTTCAACTAGATGGGATGCAATCAATACAACTTTCAGCAAGAGTGTTTTGAAGTTTTATTTTTTAAATGACATTCATTTGAAAAGCGTATATAGTTATATTGTTGTTGTTGTTGTGGGGTTTACTTCCATTTTTCAGCACAAGATAGGCTATACATGGTGGCCAGTATAAATGGTGGAGGAAGAACCCAGAAACTCCGGAAAGAACCAATGACCTATGTGAAGCTACTGGCAAGCTTTCTCACATATCCACATCAGCCAAATCCAAGATTTGAACCCACACAGACAGAGGTCAGCACTATATACCACTTGGCAACTCAGGGCCCCATACATAGTTATGAGCAATTTGCAAATGATATAGATATGCAAAGTGTATGTATGGAGGTAGTTACGTAGGTAAGTAGATATGTACATGATGAAGAAGAACAAGTCTCCTTTTTTAAATCTACAACTTCCTTAATTTGTTTCAATCTTCATTATAAGCACAAAAGTGGTGTTGGGGGTAGAACTTCAATCAAATAAAGCAAGCATTAAATGTGTATTACAATTTTAAATTGTAACCCAAGTCGTCTAAGGTGCTGATGTCTTTAGATCTCAGTTCATATGAATCTTGGCTCAGCCAACATGGACATATCAGACAGCTTGCCTGTTGCTTCCTGTAGGTCAGTGGTTCTTCTTGGGGTAATCCCTGGTTCTTTCTCTACCAAATACAAGAGGCTGCCATATACAGCCTAATGTGTGGCGATAAACGGTGTTCAACCCAACATCAACAATTATAACTTCTTAGGGCTCATCAACCATTTTGGAACATTTAATCCAACATCAAAGTATGAAAATTATTTGTTTTCAAAGGCAAATCTTAAAAGAATAAAAACTCAAAGTCAAATCTTACTAAGTTTCAAGTTGTTTATTATAATCTATACTCCACTGTATCTAATGGTCATGTTTCAGTCAAGTAAACATTGTTCATCTCTCTTTATAGGCTGATCTCTACTGTAGGTATCTGCACAGTAGAACCACATTTCTATTTCCCTTTATTTAAGTCCTCTATATGAATTAAAATTTTATTTCTAACATGACAATTCAATAAATACACATCATTTGCATTCTTATAAATTAGTTTATAAAAGGTGCACTTACATGTATCGTTTGCATGTATACATAGGCAGATAGATATCAAGCATATTGGGACTACAGGAACAGAATACCACGCTTATCCAATCCATTTTTTCAGTAGGAAACAGAACACATTAGCCTGAATATTTAATTATTAGTTAACATATTTAATTTTTTAACATAAATTAATTTTTTTTTCAATATTTTGATTTAAACTTTACAAGACTTTTCCGACATAGCATATGAATGAAGCATCATAAAACATGTACACGTACAGTATTAACATTTCTCAACCAAAATATTATTAAATACCCATTCTCTTTGAAAAGTCTGCATTAAAATTTTATAATTTTATGTTGTATTTATGATCCTAGATAATCTTTTAAGGAGTAACAAGGAACAAATATTTTAATTTTTAATGTAAACTGTATTTATGGCCCAACCTTGTTCTTCATGTCATGATTAGTCTTTACTACCACTTGACAAAATATTGCAGTAGGCAGTGCATGCATTCTGTGTTAAGTATCATCCAAAAAGGGTAAATTTCTGGCTAAAATATATTTTTTGTGCTCAACTACCATTTCATCAAGTGACTTCATGATTCTGAAATATGTCTACCATGTCACCAAGGTACAAGATTAAACTCTTATCAATCATGTTATATTTTATGACCAATAAATCTCTTCTTGCAAATGTATTTTTTACTAGATTTTAGAGCAATTAATATGGTAAATTATGTGTACCCTTAGGTCCTCTTATTCTGACAGTCAGTTGCCCAGCTCCAGCCCCACGAGTCTCCACAATAAAACGGCTCTGGAAGTTTGCTAGAATGCCATGCTCTACTCCTGGTCCGGTGACACGCACACGATTTGCATCAGGTTGTTGTATAACTTTAAATGTAAATGGACTGCCTGCAAAATAACATCCAACTGTCAAATTCTTACATTTGTGCTATGGAAATAAATTATCAGAAATATAATCGTGTACATCTCTGAAAATCATAGCCCTGAGACAGTCATAGCATACCTGCCTGTTTCTAGGTCATTTTTCTAACTACTGATTGTAAACATTAAATGTGTATATACATGTCATCTCACAGCAAAGTGTTCCACAGATTACTGTAGCCATAAAATGATACACTTCTGCCATGTATTGATACAATTCATGATACACAACATATGATACTACACATTATCTATACACAGATCAAGTTGGTCTTTTAGCTTTAGTAATAGGGTGGTTCCATTTAAGATATGCTGACTCACTGGTTGTTTTTGTAACATGTATCTTGTAAGATAGACACAAAGTTATAGGTGTATCATCAACCACTCTCATCCTTGATAAAATATAAAAGCTACTTCCAAATAGACTACCTGTTATCTGTCAATCATTTTCATCAATCTTTAAGGCCATTTCTGAATGATCCATTTATTAAGTGCAGGGATCATCTTGGTTACAGTTGTTTTGCGTAATGCAACAGTACATATTACTCTATGCAGCCTGTTACTCCTCATATCAGTAAAACAAACAAAACAGACCATGATCTGGTAGAACATTGTGTGACAGCAGATCAAGGTCCAATTTGTTGTTGTTGTTGGGCTTAACGCCATTTTTCAGCACACGATAGGCTATTCATGGCGGCCAATATAATTGGTGGAGGAAGAAACCGGGAAATCACCTGGCAAGCTTTCTCACATATCCGCATTTGCCGACTCCTAGACTCGAACATACGCAGACAGAGGTGAGATGGCAGTGACAGCGCTTTAGACCACTAGGCCACTCGGGGCCCCTAGGTCCAATTTGTTTGCAGTAAGATTTGTAAGCTAGTATATATGTTATGTGCAATGAGAACAGTTTACATGTACATTAGTAATTTTTTTTTTCTTCAGGTTGTGCATTGCTTGGTTAACTGGTTCTCCAATCATACATGCACACAGTTTTAGACCCTGATAGTCTGAGCTGCATTCTGTGCCAAGTATTTCAAAGTCAAACTGGCAATTTTGCTGCAATATTCATGAGGACTTACTAATATCATAATGAGTCTGTATCTCTACTTCCAAGTCTCAAGAACAAAATTTATTTATTTACCAAAGTCTGCTACTCTTGATAACACTTTTTTTTACCCCAATTTGCTCTAATATTTAGCTCTACCCATTATTTATTCCCCCCAATGCATGCAGAGTGGAATCACGATTTGGAGATGTCTGCTCATCCCAAGAAATTTTTTATGAAGATTATAGATGCACCATTGGATAAATAGCATTATTATTAGTATTATTATCATTAGTAGTAGTATTATGAATAGAATTATTAGCACTCCAAAATGAATTGGTAACATAGTTTTGTTTAATGCATGCATTTCACAAAATCTGATTATGGTTTAGACACAAACTGTAAGTCATTCTGCAGAAACAGATGTGCTTCTTCAGTTTGTGATCTTGATTTTTTTTACCAATTCACTCCCAAACTGATAATGATAAGTATCTATTTGTGAACTTGACCTTGACCATTGACCTAATAACTCTCAAACTGATATGTACCTATTTGGTCTTATATGCCAGTCATCAACAAAGTCTGGGCTGAAAAGTGACATTAAACTCTAAACAAAATTAACAAAGTCTGGGTACCATTTGTGGCATAGGACTTTAGTTACAATGTAGAACCATTTCCTACTTGGGTGTCCATCTTACCTTGCCCTTAAACATTTTAATGCCCAGATCAATCAGTGTATTCTTGGTCTCAAATGCAAGCTGTCTACAAAGTTTAGTCAAAGCACATGACACAGATCTTAATTAGTCTTACAGAAATCATTTTTCCTTTTCAAGTCTGTGACCTTGAACCTTTAACCTTCACACATTCATAATTATCTTAATGATAACAATTCAGAAGAAAGTAGATGCTATGATAGACATTTCCAGGGAAAGACAACTTTATGATACAGGGGGAACACTTGGAACTTGGAATGGAATCCTGCCTATTGTAAAATTCAGTTATCAATGAAAGCTACCTGAAAACACAATTTAATTATGTTGTAATACAATGTAAAATGTTGCTTCGAGTCTTAAATGAACATATTTTAAATGTTTTCAGTAAATGACAAACATGAATTCAATAAATGAAAGATTTGATTATGCTCTGTTATAATCAGTGGTACACAAATACCTTGGACATGCTCTCCTCCATATTTAATTTGCAAAACATGACGTCCTGGTTCCTGGGGTCGTACTCCAAGTCTGAAAGTTCCATCTCGACGATCTTCCAGTTCACAAAATGCAACCACATGGGGTCCCATACAATGGGCTGTTAATTCGCCTAAAAGTTAAATAGAAAAAAAAACTATTTAATATGTTCCTAGGATGTGCCAAAATACTTCATAAAAACTATTCAAGTACTGACCTATACAATTTAATACACAAACTATCCCAGTATTGAACTAATGCAGAATTTATAAAAATTATCCCTGTATTGAACCATAGAATTTAATAAAAACTATCCCAATACTGAAATAGAGAATTTGAAAAAAATGTCCAAGTAATAAACTAAAACATAATTTTATAAAACACTACTCCAGTTAAATATTATAAAGCCTTAGAATTTGGTAAAATCTATTCTAGTATTGCACCAGAAAATTTTAACAAAATCTATCCCAGTACTGAGTTACAGAATTTGATAAAATCTATCTTGGTACAGAGTAACAGAATTTGATAAAATCTATCCTGGTACCGAGTTACAGAATTTGATAAAATCTATCCTGGAACTGAGTAACAGAATTTTATAAAATCTCTCCTGGTACTGAGTTACAGAATTTGATAAAATCTATCCTGGTACTGAGTAACAGAATTTGATAAAATCTACCCTGGTACTTTAGTTACAGAATTTGATAAAATCTATCCTGGTACTGAGTAACAGAATTTGATAATGATAAAATCTATCCTAGTACTGAGCAACAGAATTTGATAAAATCTCTCCTGGTACTGAGTTACATAATTTGATAAAATCTATTCTGGTACTTTAGTTACAGAATTTAATAAAATCTATTCTGGTACTTTAGTTACAGAATTTGATAAAATCTATACTGGTAATGAGTTACATAATTTGATAAAATCTATACTGGTAATGAGTTACATAATTTGATAAAATCTAACGTGGTACTGAGTTACAGAATTTGATAAAATCTATCTCAGTATTATCTCGATTTCTGCTTCCTTTTATTTAGGGAAAACTAGATAGCATTAGACATCTTCTGGTTAAAAACACATTTTGATTTGACCATCAATGATAACAGTGTAGCAATAACAATTTCAAGATGGCCACAATACATTGGTTCATTGATATTGTCTAAAACTATAATCAATATTGAAGATGTTGCATATTAACTTATGCACTTGAAACTGATATCTTTTTAGCCTTGGCATCAGCAAATTAAGTTCCATTAGAACATCACAAAATATGTGAATATTTTGTCAAAAGCAGTCTGGCAATTAGGACTTTAAATTGGATACCAGACATTTTGCTTAAAGTTTAAAGTGACATCAACTACATTTTATTTGTAATAATTAAAATATTAAAAGTTATAATGAGCAATGATACTGAAGCTTTAACATGGCAGACTGCTACTGTGGTCCAATAAGACACAAAAATAAAGTCCTGCTCAATACTGCAGACCAGTCTTCCAATCACATTTACACAATCTAATCCCTGATTTGTTGGTGGAGGGTACAGAACTTCATAGTATGATTCATTTCAATACCTTCAGACCTTAAGGTAGGTTACTAAAAAGTAAGCAGTGTTTTCCAACAAAAAAATGTAAATCATCACAATCAACTGGAGAACAACCCAAAATGGCAGACTGCCAGAGTTTGAAAAATCTCAGAGGATGAAATAATTTAAAACATTGGCAATTCTGATCTCATGAATATAATTTAAGAACAAATATTTTTAGAACTATAGTCTGAGGCTACATCCCCATTCTGATTGTACCCCTCTACCGATTTCAATAACTAAAACATTTATTGTGATAAAACTGCACAGAACTAAGTTAATTGAATCATTGATTTATAATTTCTAACCTGACTGTCACCAGAATGGCACTAATATTGGCATCCCCTTGCATCTTTCTTGCTTTCCATACTAACAGGACACCATATTCTGTACACTATGGAGCAGTTTATTTCCAACTGACAACATGATGACATAATTCACCCTATTCAGTAACTGCTGGATAATTCCGTAAATTACCATAGCATTGAGTTTGGAATTATATTCCTTTGCACACATGCACAAACTAATGAAACCACTTGTTAAATACACAAGAAAAGGAAAATTTTTGTTGTTATTCTTTTCCTTTGCTTAATTCGACACTGTAAATATCAGAAGCAGATGACATGTATGTACATCTTTAGTTGTGCATTACACCCCTTTGCTAAAAATGGACTGGTTCAGGAACTGGAAATGGATCTCAAGCATATCTGTCTGTTATATTGAAAACTTCCATTAAGCATGAAACACACAGACAATGACAGTGTTATGGCCATTCTACTCACATTCAGGTTAGAAAATATAAATCAATGAATGAATTTACTAAGTTTTCTTTGAACTTTTTATTAAATTAAAGGTTTTCATTCATGAAATTGGTATGGGGTACAAACACTCAGGTCAATAGATTCGGACTATAGCATGGAGGGATATTGTTGGCCATAATGAAAACAATGAAGAATTTACAGGTTCATGACTTGCCACTGTATATTAGACACCTCAATTTGTCTGTGGAAAAAACATCATATTCACTATTTTACCAAAACATGCAAATATGATGATGTTTATTCCACTATATATTAAACACCTCAATTTGTCAGTAGAATAAACATCATTATATTCACTATTTTACCAAACCATGTGGGCCCAACATGGGTATTCAATATTAAACTTGTTTATAAGTATGATTTCAAAGACCTGAGTTTGTCTACTTTACATCATATAAAATATCCATTCCTATTCCAAGCAATAAATATATTTTTAAGATTTCATTGAAAATACATTGTCTATCTATATAAAATATTTAAAGTTCCATGGTATTGATATTGTCCTTCCCTATTAGTTACTTTGAGCTGAAAGAGTTAAAGATATAAAATGTGATGAAGTAAATATTTTTCTTCCTTCCAAGATTATAGGAACATTTGAGAAATTTACCTGGCCCAGCTCTTCTGGTGTCAATCAGTATATTCTGTTCTTTGCCCAAGATGCCTCCCATGAGTCCATCTCCGCTAACAGTAACCTTGTTGGGGTAGAATGCCCCAATGATATTGACCTTGTATGGAGAGCCACGGAGTTGTCTCCCATTCCAACTGATATGTAGAAGGTATGCCCCTGGAATTATTGGGATGTAATGACAACGATAGCGGCCATTTCCAAGAGAAATTACCTTGACATTAACCTCTGCTCTCACACCGCTCAGTGATACCTCAGGAGAACCTGTGTTGCAACAGAAAACCATAACTGTTTCAGAACACCTCTGAATAAAAAGCAATATCATAATTAAATTCAATAATATTTTAGACAGGCTTCTTTAATGAGGCAGCAAACTATACAAACTCATGCAACTTTTTCATGTCAACTACAGAAAATTAAGCCTAATGGAAATAAATATGCAAAGCCTTATGAAGACAAAAATATCACACGGTGCAAAAAAAATGTTTGGTAACATACTTCTATCCTTTTATTCCATCATGCCATAAGGCGTGCAAAGAAATCAAACTGCGATCAAAATATTAGTTCTTACCTTTTTATAGTGCAATGAATATATAACAACTTTTGAAATTTTGGGTACACAAAGGACAATTGCAACTACTGCAAAAAATGTAGTGCTTGTTGTCCACTACCTGCTGAAGCTTTTAAGAATAAAAGCAAGAAAGCTCAGTCTCTTGCTTTGTAATCGTGCCAGAAAAAGCTCCCATTACCAGGTATAATACTTTGGCATAATACTGCATTGCATTCGAACCAGAAGGGACTCCCATTGCCAAGGCAGTCATCTCTTGAAGGTCACTTTGGCATCATACAGTATTGCAGTCATACCAGCAAGGACTTTCACTGACAGACTATAATCTTTTGAAGGGTCACTTTGGCATCATACAGTATTGCAGTCATACCAAAATTGACTTCCATTGCCAAGGCTATCATCTCTTGAAGGTCATTTTGGCATCATACAGTATTGCAGTCATACCAAAAGGGACTCCCATTGCCAAGGCTGTCATCTCTTAAAGGTCACTTTGGCATCATACAGTATTGCAGTCATACCAGAAGGGACTCTCATTGCCAAGGCTGTCATTTCTTGAAGGTCACTTTGGCATCATACAGTATTGCAGTCATACCAAGAGGGACTCCCATTGCCAAGGCTGTGATCTCTTGAAGGTCATTTTGGCATTATACTGTATTGCAGTCATACCAGAAGGGACTACCACTGAGAGGACTCAGTGTCAATTCTCTTTGAAGTTGCTTTGGCATCATAATGTACTGCAGCTAATTTGCACTACCAATATTTTGTTTCCTGCATCTGATACAGAAACATCTTTGTAATAATAATAATAACAACAATAATAATAAAGACTTGTTGTTGTTGTTGTTGGGCTTAACACCATTTTTCAGAACACCATAGGCTATTCATGGCGGCCAGTATTAATGGTGGAGGAAGAAACCGGGAAATCACCAGAAAGAACCACTGACCCACGAGAAGCTACTGGCAAGCTTTCTCACATATCCACATTCGATGAATCCTAGACTCGAACCCACGCAGACAGAGGTGAGATGGCAGTGATCCGTAATGGACAGCGCTTTAGACCACTCGGCCACTTGGGGCCCCTAATAAAGACTTGTAGAAGGTAACTCAATCAGTTTGTGGACTAATCTACCTTGAGGCTTTTTTTCTGCTATGTACAATGTATACAGTATATAATGTGAAGAATCTGGCTAGACACTAAATAATTAGGTAATTTTAAAAGTCAAAGTATCAAGCCTGGAACACATGTACAGGCAAATGTGAAAACATAAACATATATAAAATATCATCCTGCATTGAAAAATTCAACTGTAAAAATAATGCAAAATTACAGAAAAGCAGGTGGTATTTATTGTACTAGAACTGTTCAATTTCCCAGATTTAATCCATCTGAGACACTGATTATGAAAAGAAGAAATGCTAGGAGCCTGCCTTATGTCATTGGGAATGTTGTTCCATAACAGTGACCCAGTATATTGAAAACTTTTTAAACAGTTCCTTCTGTGGCCTTGGTATAATATAATTTTTACTTCTTATGGACCTTAAATTTGGAGTACAATCATCATCACTTTGGTGAAAGATATTGCTTAGATAGACAGAAATGGCTTTTCTGGATATTTTATACATCACCTTGACCTTTCTAAGAAATATTCTATCATGTATTGTTATAATATTTATATTATTCATTGCATCCTGGAAATTGTCTATAAACTGATCTAGAATTCAATGGCAAGCCCTCTTTTGGAGTCTTAAAAGTGTTATGTTTGAATTAGAGGTATTATTACCCCAAACTACATTACATAAGTCTAGATATGGCTGAATATAACTTTTATAAAAAAGATTTAATCTATATTGAAGAGGAATGTATGCTTTGATTTTCCTCAGTAGCTAAAGATAGAAATTAATCTTTATTGAAACGTGTCTATTTTAAATAGACCATGTACGATTGTTATACACCAAGAATTTTATCATAAGAGGTCATATTAAGGTTCACACTGTCAAACAGAATCTGGAGTTTGTCATTATCTAGACTTACCTACTTTTGTTGCATTGTAACTAGCAGGGCTTTCAATTTTTTTTCTGTATTTATGATCATACTGTTTTCCTTGCAGCAAACATGAAGTTTTCTGAGAGCATCTTGTAAGTTATTTTCAAGTACAATTTTGATTTTACCCATTTTAGACAGTGTAATATAATCTGCATAGAAGTAGAAAAAACTGAAGTTCCTATCTTAAGAGAAAAGTCATTGATAAATAGAATGAATAACTGAGGTCAAAGGATAGAACCCTGTGGTACTCCACAATTAATTTCTTTACTTTGAAAAAGTTGACCATTTAAAGATACTTTTTGCACTCTACTGGCTTAATAAGAAGTAAACCAGTTTAGGGGGTTTTCACTGCATTGATAGATTTTTTTGTTTTTCAAGCAACATTTCAGAGTCTGCAAGATCAAAAGCTTTGTACCAAAATATAACCATAGTAGTGCCTACCAATTCTCCTTGGTCTAATGCCTTTAGCCATTTATCCATCTAAGATACAAGTGTAGTTTCACAGGGTGATTATCTATTCTCTACAACTGTAGGTGCAGATATCTTTAGTAGCCTTGGTCCTGTAGATTTAAAATCATTTTTTTCTTGATATATTTCAGTAAAGAGTCTGGACTCATTTCAGGAATTTCAAACTATATTGTTTGGCAGGTTTTTTTGTTTAGCAGAAACATGTTTGATTTCCAGATGATCAGATAAAGTTCTGTGTTTGTTAAATTTATTCAGCAATTTGAATAAAATGTCGTTAAAAATATTTGAGATGTCAGTTGGATTATAGGTATAAAGACCCTCATGATTGAGGGATACAATTTTAGTTTTACTCTTACATTTGCCTGCACCAAACTTGGTAACACTTTCCAGATAGCTTTTGGGTTATTTTGGTTCTCATCCAGCACTTTTTAAAAGTGTGCTTGTTTGGCTTGATATATCATTTTATTAACTTTATTCCTCCAAACTATATATTCAGTTTGATTTCCTACTGATTTAAATCGGTCTCTTTGCTTTATTGCTTCTAGAATTTCTGGAGAGGTCCAGCCTGGCTGGTGTTCTTTCTTCATCCTGTGTGTTTTTAAAGGGGCATGTTTACTATGCTGATGAATAAATCTGCCCATGTATCTAAAACATTATCAATATCTTCAAAAATTTGGACTGTATTCCATGGAATCTGTTTCAGATCTTTCAGGAATTTAACAGCATCAAAGTTTTGAAAAGATCTATAAGTAATTCATTTTATATGTATGTATGTATGTACAACTGTAGTAAGTAATTCATTTTGTATGTATGTATGTGCTGCTGCAGTAGTGACTTAGAGTAATTCATTTTGTATGTATGTACAGCTATAGTAGTGACTTATAGTAATTCATTTTTTATGTATGTATGTATGTATGTATGTATGTATGTATGTATGTATGTATGTATGTATGTATGTATGTATGTATGTATGTATGTATGTATGTATGTATGTATGTATGTATGTATGTATGTATGTATGTATGTATGTATGTATGTATGTATGTATGTATGTATGTATGTATGTATGTATGTATGTATGTATGTACAGCTGTAGTAGTGACTTAAATTCATTTTGTATGTATGTACACCTGTAGTAGTGACTTAAGAGTAATTCATTTTGTACATTTGTACTTCTGTAGTAGTGACTTATAGTAATTCATTTTTTATGTATATATGTACATCTGTAGTAGTGACTTATAACATTTAAGTCCAATAGTAGCCATAAATGACTTATAACATTTAAGTCCAATAGTAGCCATAAAGTGCCATCAAGGAAAGATAATGAAATGCACAACTACCTGAATAGAGAAACCAGTCCTCAATATTTAAACCTGTCCATCAGATCTTATTTTTTAAACATAAGATAAACATTGATATACATTTTGCCAATGCTTTAACACAGTTATACAATAATGTTTGCAACAAAGAAAAAACCTATAACTGCAAATTCAGCATAACACACACACACACACACACACACACACATGAGCATATCTCAAGTAGATTTTTAAACAAGTCCTGAGTAATTTTCCTCCAATTTCCTTACTATACTAACAAGTAGCTTTTTAAACAAGGCCTGAGTACTTTTCCTCCAATTTCCTTGACAAGTTGCTTTTTTTTTATTTCTTTGCAGGAGGTGGTCGAATCTTGCTAATAGCAGTTGTCACTTCAAATTAAATGACACATTACCAAAATCTTGTTTTTTGCATCATCTAGCTCACTTTATCGACTGATTCAAACCGAATTTTCTGATTTAAAATGAATTATTTTCCTCTGCTATAATTGATTTTGCCCATATTAGTTTTACAATACACCTGTATTACTTGAAAACATAGGAAAAACCATACAAAATAGCAGTAACAGGTAAGTTACACCCAGAAATCATATAAAGCAATTTCTTTTTAGAAATGCAAGAACTTAAAGTTTTGTGCTATACATTGTCTCTAATCTTTGTGTAATGTGTAAATGACATAATATTGAACTTAGTGGTACATGTATTTAGTCAACACTTCTTTCAAGAAATAAAACCTGACATCGGGAAACAGAAATCGGATTACTTAACACACATTATAATAAAACTGGTTCTGAATACATATTACAAATAAAATGCAGCCACTTGTGATGGGTAAATTTTATATTTTTGCACAAATATGCTGGTTGTGTTAACCAGGTGGCCTTTAATGAGCGATATTTTTTAACACAAATTCGGATTCTGGCCATAAGCAGCAAGTGGCCGCTGGCGAGGGGGTCCATTCTAGAGGGGAACTACTGTACCATCATTTGAAACATACATGGAACATCTAGAATGTCTTCATGTCATAGTTATGTTCACCAAATATAAAATTATGGGCTAATAACAGGAGTATTGGCTCAACAATTTTGGACTTGATGCTTAAAATTAAATTGTTTTGCATAATCTGAACACATTAAAAGTTTAAAGTCAATTTGCTTACACAAACATTTTACTTATCTAGCAAACCAAATTTTTTTTACCCTGGATGTTTGAGTAACTTGGCTGACTTCAACATGGGAAATGTACTGCTTCATTTTCTCATGTCTGCAAGCATTTTTCTGCAGTAATACTGACCCAGATCTACTGTTTGAGTGAGCAAATCAGGTTCTACATCATTCTGTCAATGTTTCAATGTAAACAATAGGCTCAATATCTACTCTTTCAATATACATGACAACATACAGACATGTACCTTTTCCAGCTTGAGATCCATCAATGACAAATTCTGCCTCCTCTCGGACAATAGCCTCCTTCAGCCCACGTCCAGTTAGAATGACCTTGTTGGCATCCATTGCAACAGGGACAGCATAGCCATGATATGGGGAGTTAGGCAGGGACAAGTCAGACCAGAAAAGATGGATATAGTGATTTCCTATATATATAAATAAAATCAATAAATAATACAATTGTAAAGGATGACTTTCATTTTTTGTAAAGTGGACCATTTAAAGTATTATTAATAAAAATGTTTGTTATTCACAAAAACATTGTGAAACAAGAAAATGATTGCAAGATAAAAATGGCTTATAAAGATCACATACAATTATGATCTGTTACATAAAACCTACATGCTAATTATTATTATTATTATTATTATTATTATTATTATTATTATTATTATTATTATTATTAAATCCTTTTAGATATTATTTAGTTAATGATTGTCTTCTTTTATAAACAACAACTTGCTTTTGATGTCTGATACCTTCTGTGGTATTCTTGGAATGATGATGATGATGATGATGATGATGGTGGTGGTGGTGGTGGTGGTTATTATTATATCATCATCATCATCATTATTATTATTATTATTATTATTATTATTATTATTATTATTATTATTATTATTATTATTATTATTTAGTATTGACCTTCATCTTCAGGTGTAAACTTGACAAGAGTCCTTCCACCACTTTGTTCCTCAATATGAGAACTGATCTTTCCACCTGGGCCTGAAACATCTGCCCGCAACTTCCCTGCAGAGTACAAATAGATGGAATCAATTTGAAAATTCTAAAGTCATTTTTAAAAATTATATTTACCTGTTCACTGCTCAGTCATTATGGAATAAAGATATTCCTTTTTTCTAGAAGTATTTAATCATGGTGTTTAAGTGTTCTATATATAAACCCAAACTCTTGATTCCTATATGCTTCCTATCATTGGTAATTAAAGTGAAATAACAATACAGTTGCAAATATTTATTATGGATAAGAACTGTACCTTTATCTATTGTTTTAGGTATTCTGACAAAGTTGGAATTAAGTATTGGTAAAAGATAGGCCTATAAATGGTATAATTCTTGTATTTAAAAATAATTCTAGTGATGAGAAGGAATAAAATATTATACCTAACATTTAATTTGAGCATTTACTGTTCCTCAACATGAAAAATCCCTACCCCTATTATTCCAAAGCATGATGAGAATAAAGTCTTCTGTCCATACAGATGTAGCTTGGCAAAAAAAAAAGTTAAAAAATCACTTTAACTACACTATGTTTTTTATCATACAAATGACCTCCCTAGGATTCCCCCTCTCCCTCTCCCTCTCCCTCTCTCTCTCTCTCTCTCTCTCTCTCTGCATACATGTGTGTGTGTGTGTGCACAAATACTTAATCTCTCCCTTATCATGATGTACACTGCTATAATGCAATTCTGGATATAACAGTGTATCACTATGGAATGTAACCAAAATAATGAAAATCATTTTCTTTAAAAGGAATTTTTTAACATCTATTAGCCAAAAACTTTACATCCAATTAGCCACTACAGTATGACTCAGATTTCACTTCACCCCTAAATGCCTTGTGATCCCTTGTGATGAGTATTCCCTTTTTATTGGTCACATAGCTGATCAGAGCAACAGTTACATGAAAGGTATTAGTTTGGGAGAATGATTTTAAAGAAGAAAATGTCAAATATACAGCATAATTTACGATTTCTGCACAAAAAAATTGCAATTGTTGTTATTTTGCCATTCCGGAACAATAATTTTAACAAACTGGGATGCAGCTTTGCAGAGGCAAAGAGTTACAGGCCATTTCAAAATTTCCCAAATTTTGCAAGTTTGATTTAAATGCAAGTTTAAGCAACCTTCCAAGGCAGATCCCAGAGAGAAAGTTGGTATGTCTTCTGCTATAGTCTTGAGGGGGAAACTAGAACATTTCCGATAAGAAAATGCCTCCATGGATGGAAAGCCAAGCAAGGTACTTGTTGGCCAGCTTGGACAAGTTACATCAATCTCCTATCCAGTTTGATATTGTGCCTTTTGCAACTGCCAGCCAGTGGTTAAATTTCTTTAAATATGCCTTGCTGATCATACAAAAGACCTACTTATTGCTGTCACTGTTTCCTGACTGGCTAAATTTCTTTAAATATGCCTTGCTGATCATACAAATGACCTACTTATTGCTGTCACTGTTTCCTGACACCCAGATAGAAACAGATCCAAGAAAGGATTAGCTGTAGCTTGTCTTTTGTACTTGCCACAGCTGTCTGTGCAGCCAGGAATGAAATATCCAATCAAGGGAAGTGATAGTCATGACCCAATGCATGTAGCTACAAATAAGGTGCATAAAAACAATAAAATGTCACCTTGTTGTCATACAGAAGTGATTTACAAATGCCTGGAATTCCATTAAATAATAATGTACAAAACCTTAACCATACAATTTGATAAATCCAATAAACAAGAACTTAAACAAATGAGAGACAGAACAATAATTCTTGTTGGTACAGTCAAGGGAAAGGAACAAACTGTAACCCTAGGCTATTGGAAAATTTCAATCTCCTTGCTGCTTTAATCACATAAACATGAAAACATGGCTGATAACAGCAAAAGCATTTGGATGACAGCCCCTGTATTTGAAAATTGAAGAATGAGGCAATTATTTAAGTAAGGGACTAGAAGCAAGGGCAATTATGTTACTAGATAATTGTCCCCACCTACCCAGCTGTCAAAAGTATTGTAAGCAACTTCTTTTGCAAAAACAAAGTAACCCTGAATATACCTTTACAATCTCTTAATCTAGGGATTAGGATGACCTACTGAAGAACTCTGGTGAACAAGGTACATAACAGCAAGAGGATGGTTGTGATTTTGAGAAATTCATGGAGGAGGTTGTGATTTTGTGGGATTCATGGAGGAGGTTGTGATTTTGAGGAATTTATGTAAGAGGTTGTGATTTTGTGGGATTCATGGAAGATGTGATTTTGTGGAATTCATGGAGGAGGTTGTGATTTTGAGGTATTCATGATGGTTGCAATTTTGAGGGATTTATGGAGGAGGCTGTGATTTTGAATGATTCATGGAATAGTAGGCTGAAGAGGCTAAAGCAGTGCTATGAGGACATTCTGAAATCAATTGACCATGTTCAATACATGTCAACTCTCATGCAGTGAGAAAAAAATCCTGATTTTGGAGGTTGTTCTATGTCTGCATCCTGATTTCATATCTCCAGATTTTGTCAGAAATCCCAATTATTACATAAAAAAAATTATATCTAAATAGATATATCTTATGCAATCCACAGAAGTCACATTCTATGTTATCACCTGTGACAAGGAAATTATCACACTACAAAAAAATATTTCTTCAGTAAGCAGAATGTTGAATTTAAATATTATTCAAATCAATTTATGAATTTTTCTAACCCTACAACAATACTAAAATCTGAAAAAAATGACAACAAAAAAAAACTAAATCAATAAAATTATTAGCAATTAGTTTCAGTCATAAGAATGATCACTATGAGCATATATATTACCACCAAATAAACTTACACAAGTGAACACCTGGCATTACTGTATATACAAATGTTAATTATCATCATTCAATTTATTCAAATTGGGGGCCTCGTTACAGTCACACTGTTCCAGAGTCACAGTGCTACTTTCACTTGTTTGGGCCATTGCCAAGTTTTCATTCATTCAAAACTTTGCTTTTGAACCCCAATTTGTGTCAGTGCTTAAATGTAAACAACTATTATGCCCATATACTTCATACCAGCTTCCTACGGTGCATATATGGAGTATCGGCTGATGTTTGTTATCATAGCATCCTCATGATCGGACTTGTCGGTATCATTGTCCCTATATACCTCATGTCAGCCCCATGCCACTCAACATACAGGTATGGGACACTTCACAACCCTACAAACTCCAACATGTATCTTGTCCTGAGGTATCCTTTAGAACAATTCAGAGCTAGGCTGGGGCAGTGTGCTGTGACAGGATTTGCCCCCATTATGCCAAAAGAATTATGTTATATATACAATAAAGTGTCTATTGAACCAGTGTATTGTGTGTTGTTTAAACAAATGTTAATTATCATCATTCAATTTAAAAAAGAAATGAAGAAACATACCTTGCAGCATATATACAAAATTAATTCAGAATAAATATATTTAGCAAATAATGTTAAATGCCTTTTTGAGTTGAGAACAAAAAAAAAAGGGATATAAAGCCTGGGAGAATTAGTTGCCATATGTATGGTAAATGTAGCTTGAGACTGCATATTTTGGCACTGCTAGTTACTTGTACAGCAAAATTGGGCATCATTTATTTGCCAATCAATTACTGGAGCTTACACAACCTGCACTGGGGAATTGGTTCTTTGAATTATATCAATAGGGTTTCTTTGAATTATGTCAGAGGGCCAAATCTTTTGCAATGATAGGGATTAACTTAATAATTAGTTATGCTGGCTTTCTTGTTGTTTCCTAATATGACTAACTTATAGCTCTTGTCTTGTACAGTTTGGCTATATTACATCTGACCAGAATATGAAAGACACCTTGTCCTTGGAGAAAAATAAGGCACATCACAGGGAGAAAGAGTGCATCCTTTGTAAATTTCACGTGTATTGGCCCAGGTCAAGATTGATAAATATTCAGTGAAAATGAGACTTGAAAATGTCCCATCTCCTTATCTTTTTTATTCAATTCCCCCTATTTGCTTTTTGAAAAGCTGACAGGTATACAATACTGACGAGGACTGTCCCATTGTTGAATACAATTATCTAGTTTTACTATGGTGTCCAAACTAGAAAACACAAATATCTTGATCAGCAGGAAGATGGATGATTTAGCATTGACAGTAATGATGTTCTTGTGGGTTTAATGGTACATATTACTATTGGAGAAAGGACTCACATTGCTAGAAACCCAGGATGTAGATCGTTTGAAAATACTGCAGCTGAGAAATACTGTAGACTTTGTAAGTGAAAAAGCAAGCATAATTAGGTCTCATTGCATATAAAATCATGATATACATAAGTATGGAACACTCATCATGTGAGTTAACAGTGCTTATTTGGAATATGGAATACACATGTGAGTGAACAGTGCTTATTTGGAATTGGGAATACACATGTGAGTGAAAAGTGTTTATTTGGAATAGGGAATATCCATGTGAGTGAACAGTGGAACACTCATCATGTGAGTGAACAGTGCTTTTTTGGAATAGGGAATACTCATCATGTGAGTAAATAGTACTTTTTGGAATAGGGAGTATTCATCATGTGAGTAAAGAGTGCTTTTTTGGAATAGGGAATACTCATCATGTGAATAAACTGCTTTTTTGGAATAGGGAATACTCATCATGTGAGTGAACAGTACTTTTTTGGAATAGGGAATACTCATCATGTGTGTGAACAGTACTTATTTGGAATGGGGAATACTCATCATGTGAGTGAACAGTACTTATTTGGAATAGGGAATACTCATCATAAAGTGTGAACAGTGCCTATTTGGAATAGGGAATGCTCATCATGTGGAATAGGGAATACTCATCATGTGTGTGAACATTGCTTATTTGGAATAGGGAATGCTCATTATGTGGAATAGGGGATATTCATTATGTGGAATAGGGAATACTCATCATGTGAGTATACAGTACTTATTTGGAATAGGGAATGCTCATCATGTGTGTGAACAGCGCTTATTTTGAATATGGAATACTCATCATGTGGTACAGGGAATACTTATTATGTGGAATATGGAATACTCATCATGTGGAATAGGGAATTCTCATGTGAGTGAACAGATAAGTTTGTTTCAGATAATGTCTGATTTATGATTTGATAAAAGTAGGCAAGTTTCTTATTTTGGTTTTTGTTTAAATTGCAAAAAGCATGCAAACAGACGTCTTACAGATGTTAATCATCATATGCAACTGGTGTAAAAAAACTTAGAGATATTTCATTTACAGAAATGATAGTACTCAGCATGCTTCCCACACATTCATTTTTAGTGCAAAATATCTTTAAAAGTAATTGGTATGTCATTTTTAACTCAAAATAAAAATGAATCATGTTCCTAACAACAGGATGTCCTGACATCAAGTACAACTAGAATTTAATCATGCAACTTCCAATTTAACCATTATGTCAATACAGCTATAACTGACAAATATATTTATTACAGTGGCATGTCAACATAATGGCAAATATATTTATTACCATAGGGTGTCTACATAACTGAAAAATACAATTTTTTAAAATGGGTGTCTAAATAAATAATTTAACAGTTAATCATATTGTCTAAGAAATTTGGGTTGAATGAAAACATTGTAGAACTTTGTATTGTATCTGGCGTTCCTGTTTAAATCATTATTATTGGACATAAACAATATGTACAAATACTATGCCTTGAAAGAAAAAAAAATCACATAATACTTGGTGTTATTACTCTATGGTTGACTGGCATTTAGTTTACACACATGCTTCATAATGCAAATTTTAACTGTTATAGCTATACCACAGTTCCAAATGTCTTTGGCATTTTTGACCCAACCTAGCATTATTTACACAAGATTTTATATGTGTGTGTGTGTGTGTGTGTGTGTGTGTGTGTGTGTGTGTGTGTGTGTGTGTGTGTGTGTGTGTGTGTGTGTGTGTGTGTGTGTGTGTGTGTGTGTGTGTGTGTGTGTGTGTGTGTGTGTGTGTGTGTGTGTGTGTGTGTGTGTGTGTGTGTGTGTGTGTGTGTGTGTGTGTGTGTGTGTGTGTGTGTGTGTGTGTGTGTGTGTGTGTGTGTGTGTGTGTGTGTGTGTGTGTGTGTGTGTGTGTGTGTGTGTGTGTGTGTGTGTGTGTGTGTGTGTGTGTGTGTGTGTGTGTGTGTGTGTGTGTGTGTGTGTGTGTGTGTGTGTGTGTGTGTGTGTGTGTGTGTGTGTGTGTGTGTGTGTGTGTGTGTGTGTGTGTGTGTGTGTGTGTGTGTGTGTGTGTGTGTGTGTGTGTGTGTGTGTGTGTGTGTGTGTGTGTGTGTGTGTGTGTGTGTGTGTGATACATGCATCAACTGTCATTTAATGCCTAGTAACTTAGTAAAATTAAAATTAATGTACATTTGTCATACAGTGGTCCAGACACTACATACCTCGGATCTCTCTCTTTCTCTCATGATCGCATGCACACAGATATGCACACGTGCACACACACACAACTCTATGGTCTTAAACTGCGAAGCAGAAAAAGGTGAAAACCAACAAGTTTTGCAAAATTCAAAAATAATTAATTTTCCTAGAATACAAAGTGAAACTTTAAAAAGAACTTAAAAGTATACTGTTAATTAAATCCCAAATAGTCCTAAATGTTATATCACAAGTCCCAATGTGCAGAGTCCAAATAAATTCAAATTTCAATGCGCAGATGAGCCAATAGCTTTGAATGTGTGATAATGTGCCAACAGTCTTTATGTATCACAATAATGCAATCCTAAATGTCCTTGAATGAATTCACAATAATCACAACATGGTGATTTTGACATAAAATACTGTGCACATTGTAATTCCAATGTATAATTTGGAATGTATAATTTAATAAATCCTCTCAAAAGAAAGTTGAACACAACAATAAGTCTGACTGCACTTTGCATGTTGAGATAGAAATCAGTATTTCTTAAGTAAACAATATTTGTACAAACACTAAGACACAATAACAGCCTGAAGGGTCATTCTGCCAGTAACTTCTTCAACAACTTGCTTCTAGAATATTCACAATTTCTATTATAAAGAAACAGACCTTGAACTCAATATCTGTAAACATGTTTACCTCCAATCAATAATAAACTTAAAATATCTAAAGTCATAGACAAATACAGTCTGTCATGACAGACCACTGCTATAAGAGACCACCTGTCTTAAAAGACCAGGATCTCCATGCACAAATTTATTGATTATATAGTATTATGAACTGTTATAAGAGACCACCTGTCTTGAGAAAACATTGTTTTGTTTGGCAGAAGGGGTGGTCTTTCAATACAGGCTCTACTGTATTAGCTATGTAACATTACAAGATGACATGACATTAGTCATGCAGGCCCTAAACTCAATTACATACCAAGATCATATCTCGTGGATATACACAACATAATTATGAAGCCATCACACATGCATGTACATGCACACACACATATAGACTATCAGAACACAATAAAGCCTGGATAATAAGAATGTATACTTATATTTATATATTCACAATTGTTTGTCTTTTAAAGTACTTTCACCATGGAAATGTATTGCAACACAACAGTTTGTAAAAGTTTTACATTTTCATTTTTAGCTTAGTGAAACATTTGACAAGTTGCAACAGAACCTTATGTAAATTTGATTAATGTAAGAATAGAAAGGCAAAATATAACAAGACAGTACTGTAAATGTTGCATTAGTTAATTAAGTAATCAAGTAATTTTGGTGTAACAGTGGTCTGGTCATATTTACTGCTCTCTCTCTAAATACCAACCCATCTTTTGTCTAATAGACTATTCATGCCATAAAAATTACATGCATAAAGCACATCCAGGCAGTTGTATTGTTTTCACTGAGTTATAGTATTATATATATATATATATATATATATATATATATATATATATATATATATATATATATATATATATATATATATATATATAATTAGAAATAAAAAGCATTGACCAGATTTATATAATTGAATAAGACCTTTCTTTTGTAGTCATTCAAATCGGCAAACATTGCCATTTTTTAAATTTAGTAATAACTAACATGGCTGAAACAGTTACAAATGTTTAGCCATTCAAAGCAACTAAAAATTCAGCGATCTTTTAATAATGGGCTGAAAGCAAATAAAACAGTGTTACTTAAGTTTGTTGTCTTCAATGACCAATACATGTGTAAATTTACTCCCTGGTACTGAAACTGTAGACTGGTATACTATCCAGACTATCTAGCCATTTTTCTATAGACTACCAGCAACAAAAACATACTTGTGCAAAGGTTTTGGACAAATGCACAAGAAGCTATCAAGTTAGTGACATAACTGAAAATTTTCATTTGAAATAACTGAAATTTGTGAGTGAAAATTTATTTCAATTACTTGACATAATCTGTTTTATTTGGTTTTCCTCCTAAATATAATGTACATAAATACTCTCACTGGGGTGGGTGGGTAAATTTAACTTGACACTGCACTTTACATATATTTATTCTATATTTTAAAGCTATATATTAAATGTTTTAAATAATGATTAAACATATGCATGCTTGGATTCTACCAGCAAAAAAACATCTATAATGACCCCCATGTAATACAGTATACATCTGTGACCAACACAATGCTTGAAATCAAATATGTAAGTTTAAAATATGTATAAAATATATTTTTATATAATCTTGATGATTATTTTTGTACTTTTATGTGTGTAATAAATGACTAGTTTTGGGTATGAAATGACCACTGCATTGGGTACAAAATTTTTGGTATGAAACAACTTTGGTATGGAATAGCCTGCTTTGCAATGCATGACCTAAGCAAAAATTTACATAAATACATCTCTAAAGATAATAAAATAAAACTCCATTAATAAATTGGACACTACTGGAGAGAAATAATTGCACCATTTATTTAAGATGTGGCCTGAAGTATATAGATATTTAATAAGTATTAAAATGACATTGGAGAAAAGGCTGGCTTAGAAAGGGGCTGGTTTTGTGAATGTTGAGTGTCACAGAAGACAAATCAAACTGTAAAACTTCTATCTTACCTGGACCAGCTTCTGATATGTCGAAGGGCAGCACTTTTAACTCTCCAACAGTGAGACTGATTCTCTCATTTGAATCATAAAACTGATTCCATCCACCTATGATTTTAACTTTGGTAGGGTCCACAATCCTTGGGTGATATGGACTTCCTGAAAGGAAGGTAAATATAGTAATGACTAAAACGTTTCTAGGCACATATGCTGTCATGCCAGTATAAGTGATCATCAGCTGGCATCATGTACACTGCAGTTTGCAGCAACAATTGTCAAAAGATGACAAGAATTATTCTTGCTGATGGTGGAGAAATAGGTGGAAAACCCAATCCATGGATGGAGACAAGGTTCCCCTTTTGATGAAAAAGCAGCAACTGCAGTATTTAATTTTATTTTCAGATTTAAAAATATCCATCTTCAAAACTTTAAACCAAATATTTCAATTGCATTTATTTTTAGGAATTCAACATTTTCACAGACTTGAAAACAACAGAAATACAAACTTCACATGTTCTGCTGAAACAATAACCCCAATTTTCATTATAGTGATCACTCCATTCTACAGGGTCATAAAACAACTTACCCCAATTCTCATAGTGATCACTCCATTCTAAAGGGTCATAAAACAACTTACCCCAATTCTCATTATAGTGATCACTCCATTCTAAAGGGTCATAAAACAACTTACCCCAATTCTCATTATAGTGATCACTCCATTCTAAAGGGTCATAAAACAACTTACCCCAATTCTCATTATAGTGATCACTCCATTCTAAAGGGTCATAAAACAACTTACCCCAATTCTCATTATAGTGATTACTCCATTCTAAAGGGTCATAAAACAACTTACCCCAATTCTCATTATAGTGATTACTCCATTCTAAAGGGTCATAAAACAACTTACCCCAATTCTCATTATAGTGATTACTCCATTCTAAAGGGTCATAAAACAACTTACCCCAATTCTCATTATAGTGATCACTCCATTCTAAAGGGTCATAAAACAACTTACCCCAATTCTCATTATAGTGATTACTCCATTCTAAAGGGTCATAAAACAACTTACCTCAATTCTGATTATAGTGATTACTCCATTCTAAAGAGTCATAAAACAACTTACCCCAATTCTCATTATAGTGATCACTCCATTCTTAAGGGTCATAAAACAACTTACCCCAATTCTCATTATAGTGATCACTCCATTCTAAAGGGTCATAAAACAACTTACCCCAATTCTCATTATAGTAATCACTCCATTCTAAAGGGTCATAAAATCGAGGATCGTCCTGAAAGATGTATGTCTGCTTTACAGGTGTCTTACTTGTTATACAACTCCAGTCTATCACATTCACTAGAAGCTGATCACAACATTGGGACCTAGTATCGAATTGGTTTTTAAATGGTGTGTGCAACTTGGCAGAAGATACACTTTTCCCACGAAGGCATGGGAAATCATTTTGAAGAATACTGAATATATCATCATAACTACATTGTCTAATCCATCTTTGTGAACCCTGATTGGATACATCTGTGCAACTCTGACTCTTATGGAGAGAATGTTGTCGGAGCCTTCTAGCCATGGTAAACGAATATGAATTAAACTAAATTTCCAGTATGGTAAATGTCTCCTATGTATTTTCCAGACACATGAAGGATACACCCATCAAGCAGCAAGAATCTTCACTCATGAAAGGACAAGTATAACTGGTTGAGAGGAAACAATTATATGTATATCAGAAGTTTCATCTAAGGGCTTCACACAAATTAGTTTTACTTCAATGAATCAAAACAAACACAGGTCACTGGAGATGAGGCATGTTGTAACTGCAATATGTAGCTCACACAAAGTCTAAGCCTCCAGGGTGATAAGTACATGATATAGATAACTTGCCATGGTTTTCACTTGTCCTCTTGAAACAATTCCTGATGACAAACTGTCACTGACCCATGCACTTAATAATTTCTGAACTGGATCTATCCAGGGGAAATCAACCTTTGGGTGCACATTTGAACAAGGATCCAAATCAATGAAAGAGGGAGTATGGAGTATCATTTTTCAGGTGTCTGAATGCTTTGCAGGAAAAATATTGAATAATATTAAACAAGAGACTTTATCAACACATCAATATTAGTCCACCTAAAAATGGGATTTTTTCAACACACCAATATTAATTTACTTGATAAGGGTCTTAAACACTCAAAAATTACTTAATTTAAAGAAAGGAATCTTTCAACACCCCAATATAAGTATATTTAGAAAGAGACTTTTAACATCCCAAAAGTGTTCAATATAAACATGGGACTTTTCACACATCCCAATATAAGCCTACTTAAAACAACAGAAGACAACGAATTGTGTCAGGAAACTGTCCACCTTACCAATGCCTTCTTGGTCCTCAAAAACCCTGAAAGGCAAAATACCTTACAGCAGGCACCACCCAACTAAACAAGATACTGATTGTATATGTTAAGAAATACATGCATGAATAACATTAGAAGGAGACTTTCAATACCCCAATATTAGTCAGCTTATAACAGGGAGTTTTTCAATACCCTCAAGTTATTCATTAGGGATTTTAAATGCAAGTTTTGTTTTGCGATGATTTTGTATAATTGCAAAATCTCTCTTTAACCTGATAAAAAATATATTGAGCATTTCTGGAAAATTCTTCATCTTTTTCCCCTCAAAGTATTAATGAAATCATTTTAAAAACTTCACTTATTGGTAAAGTTATTTATAAAATTTCCCCATTACATAAAAAGCAATGAATTTAAAGCCAATAGGTGTGTCCATGCCATTTCACAAACATGGGTTACAATCTAGGATTCAGACAATGTGGATATGTGAGAAAGCTTGCCAGTAGCTTCTCATGGGTTGGTGGTTCTTTCCGGTGATTTCCCGGTTTCTTCCTCCACCAATAATATTGGCCGCCATGAATAGCCTATCGTGTGCTGAAAAATGGTGTTAAGTCCAACAACAACAACATCAACAACTAAAAATAAACCTCTCTATAGCACATGTTTCATGGGCTTGCATGGACATATACTCATTTTAAATTAAATATAAATTATTCCTTTAAAATTTAACACTAATTTTCTTTAACCAAAGTCTATTCAATCCTGATTATTGAATGCTCTGCACTTTAAATGTTACCATGAAACTTTCTCAGGAAAAAAAAAACTTCAGTCAAAATTAGAGCATGTCGAGTGGAATCATCCCAGTTGAGGATAGTACGAAATTTGTCAATATACATAGCCTTCATTGTAACATCACAGTGTGCAACATTCAATCCAGATTGTATGATTCACATTTTATAGGTTTATTTCATCCAAATATGTCTCCGATCTTTAAAACTAATTTACCATAGCCACCCATTGGGGCAACTAAATTCCCATGGAATATGGATATATACGGATCCAAATGAAGTGAATACTTGCCACTTAAAGATATGTACAATCAAATTCCAATGGAATGATGGATATATATTCATCCAAATGAAGTGAATACTTGCCACTTAAAGGTATGTACAATCAAATTCCAAAAATGAAGTGGACATCTTGACAACAAAACTCCTTCAAGGATTCATCAATATTGGCATCTCTCATTTAATGATATGAAACTGACTTTAAAATGGAGTACAGGAGAGAAATTGCTCCAAGTTACAATGTTCACATTAAATCAAAATATATTCTATGATTATCAAGCTGCTATTAAAAGCTACATCCTTAGTGAAGATATAATGTTAGTTGACAAGGACCATAACTCTGTAAATATATAAAATAAACTGACAAGGGAAATAACTCAGTGTAGAAACCCATACAGACAAAGTGCAAGACATCAATGATCTTAAAAAATTCCATCAGAATATGTTGAATGGGTTTTGAGCTTTCATCACTGCAAGCAACATTCCAGATTTCCATGTGAAGACAAAGATTGGGCACAAGGCATAAATAATACTGTCCAAATTGATGCAACGCAAGGAATAAATAATACTGTCTAAATTGATGCAACACAAGGCGTAAATAATGTCCAAATTGATGTGACACAAGGCATAAAAAATGCTGTCGAAATTGATGCAACACAAGGCATAAAAAATGCTCTCCAAATTGATGCAACACAAGGCATAAATAATGCAGTCCAAATTGATGCAACACAAGGCATAAATAATACTGTCCATATTGATGTGACACAAGGCATAAATAATACTGTCCAAATTGATGCAACATAAGGCATAACTAATGCAGTCCAAATTGATGCAACAAAAGGCATAACTAATGCTTTCCAAATTGATACAACATCAAGCATAACTAATGCTGTCCAAATTGATGCAACAAAAGGCATAACTAATGCTGTCCAAATTGATGCAACATAAGGCATAAATAATGCAGTCCAAATTGATGCAACACAAGGCATAAATAATACTGTCCATATTGATGTGACACAAGGCATAAATAATACTGTCCAAATTGATGCAACATAAGGCATAACTAATGCAGTCCAAATTGATGCAACAAAAGGCATAACTAATGCTGTCCAAATTGATGCAACATAAGGCATAACTAATGCTGTCCAAATTGATGCAACACAAGGCATAACTAATGCTGTCCAAATTGATGCAACATAAGGCATAACTAATGCTGTCCAAATTGATGCAATAAAAGCCATAACTAATGCTGTCCAAATTGATGCAACATAAGATATAACTAATGCTGTCCAAATTGATGCAATAAAAGCCATAACTAATGCTGTCCAAATTGATGCAACATAAGATATAACTAATGCTGTCCAAATTGATGCAACATAAGATATAACTAATGCTGTCCAAATTGATGCAACATAAGGCATAAAAAAATGCTGTCCAAATTGATGCAATATAAGGCATAACTAATACTGTCCAAATTGATGCAACATAAGGCATAACTAATGCTGTCCAAACTGATGCATCAAAAGGCATAACTAATGCTGTCCAAATTGATGCAACATAAAGCATAATTAATGCTGTCCAAACTGATGTGACACAAGGCATAACTAATGCTTTCCAAATTGATACAACATCAAGCATAACTAATGCTGTCCATAATTGATGCAACATAAGGCATAACTAATGCTGTCCAAATTGATGCAATGCAAGGCATAAATAATGCTGTCCAAAGTGATGCAACATAAGGCATAACTAATGCTGTCCAAATTGATGTAACATAAGGCATAACTAATACTGTCCAAATTCATGCAACATAAGCCATATCTAATGCTGTCCAGCTGATGCAACATAAGGAAGGCATAACTAATGCTGTCCAAATTGATGCAACATAAGGCATAACTAATGAATCCAAATTGATGCAACACAAGGCATAACTAATGCAGTCCAAATTGATTGAACATAAGGCATAACTAATGCTGTCCAAATTGATGCAACAAAAGGAATAACTAATGCTGTCCAAATTGATGCTACATAAGGCATAACTAATGCTGTCCAAATTGATGCAACAAAAGGCATAACTAATGCTGTCCAAATTTATGTGACACAAGTCGTAACTGATGCTGTCCAAATTGATGCAACACAAGGCATAATTAATGCTGTCCAAATTGATGCAAGATAAAACTTATAGAAGGCACAATTTCAAGTTTTTTTAGACAATATTCAGACCTTATTGATTCAGAGTATGTTGAATAGTTTTTGAACTATCCCATTCACAAGCAGCTTTCCATGTCAACATCTAATTTTAATATCCAACAGCACAATAATGCTATTTAAAATGAAGCTGACAAGACAAAAAACAGAAAAGACAAATCTAGGCCAGTGAAAAATGTTTTTAAAAATGAAGCTGATAAGACAAAACCCAGAAAAGACAAATCAGTGAAAAATGTTATTAAAAATGAAGCTGACAAGACAAAACCCAAAAAAGACAATTCTAGGCCAGTGAAAAATGTTATTAAAAATGAAGCTGATAAGACAAAACCCAGAAAAGACAAATCTTTTCCAGTGAAAAATGTTATTAAAAATGAAGCTGACAAGACAAAACCCAAAAAAGACAATTCTAGGCCAGTGAAAAATGTTATTAAAAATGAAGCTGATAAGACAAAACCCAGAAAAGACAAATCTATTCCAGTGAAAAATGTTATTAAAAATGAAGCTGACAAGACAAAATCCAGAAAAGATATATCTAGGCCAGTGACAAATGTTATTAAAAATGAAGCTGACAAGACAAAACCCAGAAAAGACATACCTAAGTCAGTGAAAAATGTTATTAAAAATGAAGCTGACAAGACAAAACCTCAAAAAGACAAATCTAAGTGAATGTAACAATGTTATTGAAAATGAAGCTGACAAGACAAAACTCAGAAAAGACAACTCTAGGTAAATGAAATAATGTAAAACTGGATCTGAACTGGAAGATAGGCTGCTAAGCCATGATGATATCCCATGTGAAGATATGAATTTGATTAAGGGCCATAACTCTATCCAAACTCTATTGACAAGACAAAATATTTTGGTGTAAGAGACAGTGTTCTAACCAAATTTTGTCAAAATAAGTTTAATGGATTTTGAGCAAAGGTGAGCAAAATATGCCTGTGGTCTGGATCCAGCTCATGGCCTGGTTTTTTCTGCTAATTTAGTTACCATTTTTGAACATTCAAAATGTAGGTCACTCCAAAGAGTGTGTATATCTGCATCAGTATCTGTGAAGAGATTCAAGGACCAAAAAGGTTTATATATCCAGCAAAAAGACAATGGATGGCAATCCTAATTACTTAACATTACAGAGCATGGCTTTAAAAATCACTCTTTTGGAGGAAGTTGCCTGTATAGAAAGTTGCCCATACCTGGTCTTGAGTTATACTGACTGCAAGCAATATTCCTAGTTTTCAAGTGAAGATAAAAATTTGCTTTACAAGGGAATAACTCCATTCCAAATGAAATAGAGGAGACTAGACCCCATGTTTTAATGTGTGAGATAATGTTCATACCAAACTGCATCCAAACACCTTGAGCTATGCCAGATACATGAAGCATCCAAAAAACATTCCTATCTATGCCTATGACTTTTTCATAAAAAGCAAAAACAAAAGACACCTTCAAATACCAAAATTTAACCTTTATCTACAGGATAGTTCTCCATGACAATATATATGTATACCATGTTTCATCCATTTATCTTCACTTAGAAAACAAATTGAAAACATTACCAGATCCTAAAATTGCTACTTGTGACTTGAACATTAAGATATGACAACCAATGTTGTATGCAATAAACCCAGTAGTAAATAAAAACAAAAGTTTTATCCCTTTAAAACAAACAACTTGAAAATAAAAGATTCAATCAAAATAAATATTTTGTCAGGGGAAGAAACAATTTACATTCACAAAAACAATCAGTACACCTAAAAGCCAAAATAATGTCCTAAATCATTCATGTCTGAATAACAAGAAAATAAAATACAAGAAAGAAAGAAGAGAAAACATAATTTTTAAACACGTAAAATAAAGGCTGCTATTGGTCAAACAATGTTTTTTTGACAAAGGGATTATCATGCATATTGCAGTAACCAATATATTTTGTGCAATTCCAGTGTGCGAACAAAGGATGTGTGTATGTATGTATGTATGTATGTATGTATGTATGTATGTATGTATGTATGTATGTATGTATGTATGTATGTATGTATGTATGTATGTATGTATGTATGTATGTATGTATGTATGTATGTATGTATGTATGTATGTATGTATGTATGTATGTATGTATGTACATATGCATGTACCTATGTATCCATGTACCTATGCATGTATGTATGTATGTATGTATGTACCTATGCATGTATGTATGTATGTATGTATGTATGTATGTATGTATGTATGTATGTATGTATGTATGTATGTATGTATGTATGTATGTATGTATGTATGTATGTATGTATGCATGTATGTATGTAGTTGCAGCCCTTAATCTCAAACAGCTCTAACGTTACAGAATGGAAATTAATCCCAAAAAGGTATAAATATATCGTGCAATGATGTCTTTACAACAACTTCACTCACTATTGTGCTTGCCATTCCTTCTAATGTTGAAATACATGTCTACCAAGTTATATTCCCTAATTCTTAGAGATATTTTTTACAAGAATGAAGTTCTTGGAAAAAAATTATTATTAGAAAACAAGAGGCCCTGATATTTTTCACCTGTTTCTCACTAACAAATACAACCATTTCACTAAACAAATTTATATAGATTTTTAGAGCACATCCAATTTAAATTATCTCACAAACATTACTAAACGCTGATTTTACCTACTGGTATTTGACTGTAGTTTTATAAAAATTCTTTTTAAAGATGAAGGCATAATAAACAGATTGAGTCTTTTGATTGCGGCTCGAAGTCATTTAAGATCTTGCTGAATAAACCCATTTACCAAGTTTTAAAGAAACCGGATAAGAATATAGTCTGTAGATCTGAACCTCTGCTGATCAAATGAAAGGTAACATTTTCTGATATCAATTATATAAGTACCAGCATAGATTTTGCTCAAAATGAAAATCAACTCCTTGATATTATAAGATGACTGAACAAGCTGGATAAGAGTTGATAATATCAGCCAATCCTATGTTACATCATTAAAAGGCATAAATTAATTAATAATAAATTATTAATTATTATAAATTAATAATCATATTATACATTAATAATCATATTATACATTAATAATCATATTCAGCAAGGATTTTGATGACATAGACCTATTTACAAAGTTTGATCAAATTCCCATCAAATTATGACCCTAAAATTTAAAGCTTCAAAGAAATTCATCCAAAAATGAGAGACAAGTTCACAAGGGTATGTCATATACTGTATTCTGCAAGGTAAAAAAATCACCTGTAAACATTATGGGACAAAAGTGATTTGTTAATTTTCACTTTCAGGTGATCACAATGATATTAATGTCATTTTATGGCAATCAATTAAACTATGTGGGACTAGTTGTACTAATGATATCATATGACTAACAGAAGTTTGGGCAATTTGACAGGAGGATTCCATTCATAAGGGGGGGGCTGTACAGTAACAATTATATGTACAAATTAAAGAAAGAAAGAAATGCAGCAGTTTTTAGATATTTGATGTGATAATTATGCTGAATGAACTAAAGAAACACCTGATTTCTGTAGGTTTCTATTTCATCTATTTCAAAACATGGAAAATATTTACAAGTACTTGGTGATTTATAATTAGGGAAATACCATCACACAAAGGCATGGTTATGGCCATGAAATGATTCAATTTTTAATTTTTCTGTTCTTAATCAAAATAGGAAAATATGTGACCTTCATAGAAAAATACATGACCTTCAAAAGAAAGTTTATTTAGTAAATGAAAACTACACAATACAATGAAGGAATAAATTTTTATTGTGTTTCTGACATAACTAAATGGATTTGCTTTGGATATATATTAGTGCATCCTAATGTTAGGTGATTCAAGGAAAATGAACTGTAACCAGCAGTCATGGCTTGGAAGTGAGACAAAGTATACCCTGGGTGCCTGACTAATAGAGGTTTTTCACCAGCAGTTTAAATAAGAAATAAAGCAGTTGGAATAGTTTTGGAATTATGTACCAGGGAAAAGGCAGCAGAGAGCAAAACTACCATTGGGTGGTCCATGGACAATGCCATTGTTGAGGGGAGAGGAAGGGTATGGTTTTGAACCATTGCAAAAATTGTCAAAATTCTTTGCACAAAATGAGTATCTCTTAATTAATCAGATGATAAAAACAATCAATAAAAAAGAAAGTGCTATAAAGAAATAAGTTTTGAAAAATGCAAGCTACCACATGATAGAAAACACTAAGCAAAACATAAGACTGCAGTTGTATAATAATATATGAAGTTAAATCACAACAAAAATAATCAACTTGATTAGATATTGAATCATTGTGATGGCAAATCCCTGGCCTGAATACACCAGACTTTCTTTTCAATTCTGTATATGTTAAAAATGTTGCTAATAATAAATAAATTACAGATTTATTTCTAAAAGAATTATAGTTAACATATTTACCATATATATTGGGACACGATAAAATAATTACTTTTCTCCTATCCCAAAATTAATGGTGAAACTTTTGTCCCAAGACTTAAGAATAAAAAAAAATTGTACTGCATTTGTGCTCCTTCCCGCACTGCACGATGCAATAAAATAGATAAACAAAAAGCTTATTTGATTATAAAAAAAAGAAACTAACCTAGTATTGTTATCATTTATTTCTTTTTTCAACACAAGAATTAAAGAATAAAATATATTCATAAAATCTATACATGTAGAGTAGGTTTACATACTGTAGCATGTGTCTGTCTGATAACAGACATCATGTTGTTCATTAACATGGACACTGAGAGACAAATAGTGTTTGGTTATGCTCAAAGGTTGGAATAGGTTATTTGACTGAAAACTGGATCCAACAAACTAGCAGACATAAGGGAAATAATCAACCAATATCTTGAAGACAACTGTCATTCATGCAAAAATAATCAAGATTGAATTATATCAGGGTTTACTGTATGACAGTATCTCACAAAAACAAATCATTATTTGAAAACAAATTCACTTGAGTGTACGTGAAAATCTTTTTACTAGTATGGGTTACAAAAGTATTATTACTATTACCTGCAGACATCAGTGCTACTTTGTATTAATTATTACTACAGATGCCCAGGTGGTGAATAAACACAACTGGCAGTGAGCAGTAAACTCCTTCTTTGAACTTACTGACAGGCCATCAAAGACAAAGGTTATTTTATTACAAAGCAAGCTGACCTCAGAAGCTGACTGATTACTTTTTTAAGGCTATCACTACAAAGGTTATTTTATTGCAAAGCAAGCAGAAGCCAACTGGATTTTTTTAAGTATGCAGATTGTTTTTTGTTGTTGAATATACAAACATGGCCAAGATATGAAAGCAAATTTTGATTTCTTTTCACTGGTATTCATGGGAATTTTTGAAAATACATTGAAACAATGGAACAAATTTTGAAGTGACACAATATAGTGCTTCATGCATGGACTTTGATGATGCAGCATTGCCCAGAAAATTTGGAGATAATAAAATCAAGATAAATTCATGAAGGCCAGAAGAGATGCAGATGACTTCGCCAATAATATTATATGATCATTAACATGGGTGAAATTCTAGTGTAATTTGATTAATTTCCTAGACAGACTGATAAGATGAGGGTCAAAAATGTGAGAATTTGCAACAATGTTTCAGATTTCATGTCATGAGAAAGCAAAAAAAATATTCATGTACTGAAAGAATGGATGGTACATGTGTAGGAGAAGGGATGTGTTGATGAGATGCTGATGCAGTGGATTAAAGAGTTTTATTTCAAGTACCCATCGTGAGATTTTTTAAAATAAAATATCATTTGGAGTGCATTTTCCAACATAATATTTTCAAATCATTTAAAAGGTGTCCCATAACTTATGACTTGAAAAAAAGGATGTGTCCCAGAACATACAGTGCACAAAAAATTTACTATTAAAATTAATTTATGGTGTCCCAACAAATATGATGTTGCAACATATTTAGTAAATATGGTACACTCACTTTTCATAAATATTTAATATATGTCACAGTGTATGTGCTGTATTCATGCTACATTCATTGTACATCATGTGCTTGTTTGTGGTGAACTGAGGTCAAATGGTAAGCGAAATATTTAACAAGTCAATCTGGCACTGGTATCATTTGGATATTGTATCAGTGTCCACTATAGCATATCTTCTCTTTTGTTTCACTAAATCCCCACCATACTGCATAGTTTATAAAAGTCTCTGATAATCTGTTACAAACCACTTTTAATTGTTTTCTTCCCCGAGCTAATTATGTATTTCTTGCAGGCAAGTACCTTCAATGATGCCAAATTGTAAGAAAGCAAGCATATTCTAAGCTTAGATCAGTCTGTATCAAACAGAAGATCCTCATTTTAATTGGATGAAGTAATGAATCATCTCCAATGAAATATAGAGCAATATTTTATGAATATTTTTAATCAATTTCTGGAATTGTAGCCAGTGAAGCCTGCATAAATATATGGTGGCATTTAATTTAGAATAATGGTTTTCAAATTTTAGACAATAAGTTTCAGTTAAACAAAAACAGTTCATTTAAAAATTTGATGCTGTAATATTTCCCCTGATGAGTCTTAGACCTGAACAAAAAACTTCCTTCACTTTTAAATGGAAACAGACAAAGAGATGTGATGGGACTATCTTGCATCAATATTTGATCCTTGTAAGGACATTGTTAAACCTGTATGAAGAGACTGCATGGTCTTAGAATAAAACTTTAGGATTACTATACCATATATATATGCTTATAAGAAGAATGAACAGACACAGATCTGTCAAAGCATTATGCACTAACAGATCTGGGTCTGTGCAATTTGTTATGAGTAATCAATAGAACAAACAGCACAGACCCTGATCTGCAACTGCATTATCCTACACTATATAAGAATCTCTGTTTATCCTACACTATATAAGGATCTCTGTTGATCCTACACTATATAAGGATCTCTGTTTATCCTACACTATATAAGGATCACTGTTTATCCTACACTATATAAAGATATCTGTTTATCCTACACTATAAAAGGATATCTGTTTATCCTACACTATATAAGGATCTCTGTTTATCCTACACTATATAAGGATATTTGTTTATCCTACACTATATAAGGATCTATGTTTATCCTACACTATATAAGGATCTCTGTTTATCCTACACTATATAAGGATCTCTGTTTATCCTACACTATATAAGGATATCTGTTTATCCTACTCTATATAAGGATATCTGTTTGCAGTTTGACTGAATTTATAAGTATATATGATATGATCTGATTGGTATATCTTCCTTATTCTTGGTTTGAATAGAACAGTTTTAGTCATTAAATTTTGCTTATTACCTGGAATTTCTTCTCCATTCCACTTGACACTGACATCAAACATGCCTGTCTCCACAGGGATGTATGTAACTGTGTAAGTACCATCTGGCTGTGGGTCAACATTACACTTAGCCATGGAGTTGGGACCTAGAATAAAGGAGAATTGTGTCTCTTAGCCCAGTCAAAATATATAGGATTATACACCTGACTACTTCAGGTAAGAAAATAAAAATATTTTGTTAACTTTTATCTCCTGCTTAGTATGTTGCAGCAACATCAAAATGATAGTACTGTAATCAGCGACTCTGACCTTGAATATATGACCTAGGGAGACATACCGGAAAGATTTTGTACTAGAAGCAAAAACAGTTGTAGAGTTCAGCAGAATTGAGCAAGAACACCATGAATGGCATGTTACATGCCCACCTTGTATTAAATAGTAATTAAATAATCCTTTATCTAGATAAATGAAGTAGTTTTATTCAGAAATCTTTTAATTCTTTCCATCACAATAATATTGGCCCTTTTGACACCAAAAGTGGTAGGCTTTTTTCCTTTCCATATGTGCAAAGCAATTCACAAAGTTTTTTCAATGTACAAGAAGAAAAACATGTTTTTGTACAGAAATCCTTTTGACTCTTTCAGCCCAATTGACCTTAACCTTTGACCTTTTAATACCACAATCAACAGGGTTCCTCCTTACCCTAAAATGCAAATGAGCCACAAAGCTTGGTAAATGTAACAAAGATTTCCAGGTATCCTGGATGAAACTGATTCTTTCAAAATACATTTATGATCCTTAGTGATCAAAAATAAAAACATCTTGGCTTAAAAAATGTTTTTAATTCTTTTAATACAAGAAATCTCAACAGGTGCACAAAATTAAAAAATATGGCCACAGAAGCTTATCAAGCCTTATATTTTCTAAACTTTTTGATTGAATTTCAATACTAAAAACACAAAATGGCGACTGAATCTATGTCACTGAGTATGAACTTAATGATAGATCAAAGAATCGATGCAAAGGAAAATAATACAGTTTCATGACTGTAGCTTAATTCTCATACATAAAAATGCTCCAATTTCAAGCTTAATCATAAGTTTTATGAACAATAGATTCAGAAGAATTGTAATGAAGCCAGGTATTTGGTAACAAACAAGGATAGTAGAAAATTATAATGAAGCCAGGTCATGGGAAACACACAAGGAAAGTAGAGAATAATGATGCCAGATATTGGGACCCACACACAGATTACAGAAAATTATAAGGAAGCCAGTCTTAAAGAATCATCCATGTAGCTATTGTACACCAGGTCATAAATGGAGCTATTGCACAACAATATCATCCATGCAGCCAATGTGCAGGGGATGAAAAATGGTTCCATTGTGCAAGAGTTAAAAAATGCATTATTTACCATCCACAGAAACTTGAAGATTTCCCTTCCTGCGACCAACATCCACATGGAAAGTGGATATCTTGTTTTCTTGTCCAAAGTACAGACCATCTCCACTTGCTGTAGGCAATCCACCATCAGATATCTCCTGTCTGAAGGGGCAGCCTGCAATAAATCAACAAATTTATTTCACTTCTTAAACTTAACTTCTCAGATGACAGCTATACTGTGTGAAGCACAATTTTCAATATCACATCAAAGGAAAATGGCTGAGACTGAGTATCATTACTGATTGATTAAAAAAATCAATTTATACACTGATAACCAACATGGAAATATGCTATCACCATAAAATATCTCAGGAACAATTTCTGATATTTGTACAGATGAATTAATAAAAGTTTACATTTCAAAAGAAATTTTTTAATTGTTTCATAATTTATATTTTTTACAAGCAAATAGATTGAAATTATTCATGATTTTCATAACATGCATTTGAAATATACATGTGAAAGAGTCCACTGAATATACATATGTGTGTATGTGTGTGTATGTACATATTTACATATGTGTGTGTGTGTGTATGTATGTATGTATGTATGTATGTATGTATGTATGTATGTATGTATGTATGTATGTATGTATGTATGTATGTATGTATGTATGTATGTATGTATGTATGTATGTATGTATGTATTTGTATGCTTGCATGCATGCATGTATGTAGGTATGTATGTATGTATGTATGTATGTATGTATGTATGTATGTATGTATGTATGTATGTATGTATGTATGTATGTATGTATGTATGAGTATGTATGTATGTGTGTATGTATGTGTGTATGTGTGTATGTATGTATGTGTGTGTATGTGTGTATATGTGTATGTTTGTATGTATGTATGTATGTATGTATGTATGTATGTATGTATGTATGTATGTATGTATGTATGTATGTATGTATGTATGTATGTATGTATGTATGTATGTATGTATGTATGTATGTATGTATGTATGTATGTATGTATGTATGTATGTATGTCTGTATGTATGTATTTATCAATTGGTCATGATTTGCTGCATGTGAAAATTGGGTTTATGAGACAATATCATCATGCCAAACAGAGTGCTATGAGGTTTTTTTCTCTTTCTTTTATGTGTGTAAGAGAGTAAGAATCACCTGCACCTGTTTTGATTACCAAGGTGTGCATTGTGTGACAGCCTGACAGCCAAAAAAATGAGTAACCAGATTATCTGGTAATGATTTTCATGTATATTGAGTAAATATAATTTACACATTTTATATTTTTATCATATTAAAAAAAGAAACTGAAACATTGTGAAAAAAAAATGGCAAATTGTTTCTGAAGACCAATGACAGGTTTAGAGCATAGTAATCCAATTTGCAGGGTGAGATGAGAAGGGAAGGTTTCATACAGTCTGCATACAACCAATACTCCACTTAAATCTCTTATTCTTCTACAATACTCCACTTAAATCTCTTATTCTTCTACAATACTCCACTTAAATCTCTTATTCTTCTACAATACTCCACTTAAATCTCTTATTCTTATACAATACTCCACTTAAATCTCTTATTCTTATACAATACTCCACTTAAATCTCTTATTCTTCTACAATACTCCACTTAAATCTCTTATTCTTCTACAATACTCCACTTAAATTTCTTATTCTTCTACAATACTCCACTTAAATCTCTTATTCTTCTACAATACTCCACTTAAATCTCTTATTCTTCTACAATACTCCACTTAAATCTCTTATTCTTCTACAATACTCCACTTAAATCTCTTATTCTTATACAATACTCCACTTAAATCTCTTATTCTTCTACAATACTCCACTTAAATCTCTTATTCTTCTACAATACTCCACTTAAATCTCTTATTCTTCTACAATACTCCACTTAAATCTCTTATTCTTATACAATACTCCACTTAAATCTCTTATTCTTCTACAATACTCCACTTAAATCTCTTATTCTTCTACAATACTCCACTTAAATTTCTTATTCTTCTACAATACTCCACTTGAATCTCTTATTCTTATATAATACTCCACTTAAATCTCTTATTCTTCTACAATACTCCACTTAAATCTCTTATTCTTCTACAATACTCCACTTAAATCTCTTATTCTTCTACAATACTCCACTTAAATCTCTTATTCTTCTACAATACTCCACTTAAATCTCTTATTCTTCTACAATACTCCACTTAAATCTCTTATTCTTCTACAATACTCCACTTAAATCTCTTATCCTTCTACAATACTCCACTTAAATCTCTTATCCCTTTACAAGATATCTGATGACACAAGCTACTTCCAATTCCCATTGTCAACATGCTGAGGTATTTTGATGCCACAAAACTCTAATAGGAAAAAACAGCCAATGAAAAAAAAACATTCAAAAGGAATATGACATTGACAAACAAACAGTTTGATTACAGAATTCCTTTGTAATAATATAGTGGATGCATGTCAATTTGATTATCTGTTCAGCTGTATTCTGCTGATGTGCATACATTTCATCCATCTCCAGCAATTTATTGCTAGAACTCATCTTTCCACAGACCTAATTTTATGGACAGCTGTGCTCTGGATACCACAAACTCATCTTTCCACAGACCTAATTTTATAGACAGCTGTGCTCTGGATACCACAAACTCATCTTTCCACAGACCTAATTTTATGGACAGCTGTGCTCTGGATACCACAAACTCATCTTTCCCCAGACCTAATTTTATGGACAGCTGTGCTCTGGATACCACAAACTCATCCTTGTATATTGGATATAGATCTTATACTGTACTGTCATATTTTGACAAGTCAATGGAAGAAAATTTGACAAGTGAAATGGAAGAGGATTGGACAAGTCAGTGAAAGGATCCTCATTCCCATTACAACTATTCTTCAGACTGGTCATCAATGGCAGCATCATACTATGATGCCCAGTCTGTAGAAGACATATTTATGGATCTGAATCAGCTGGACAGTACTGTCAATAAATAACGGTCAGGTTCTCATAAATTTAGCAAATTCAATAATTTAATATATAAATAACTTATTCTGCATTTTTCATTATTTTTTCATATTTCATTAAAGAGATAACCTTACTGATGGCTGATATTCATATCTAACTACATTTACCATTGAGTCTTGTATGATAAAATGTAGGACCAGTTCATTATGGACATGTCCATTAACCTTTTCAGGTTACTGGTCCTGTGGGTTTACAGGACATTTGGTAAGTTTCACACACTTTGGGTAAATATCAAAATAACCTACTCCACATGCTTTTCAAATATTTGTACCTAGAATGGCCTTGACCCTGCATGATTTTGTCATGTAAAATGATTTTGTCATATGGCAAAAAATATATATATATATATATATATATATATATATATATATATATATAAGAGAAACCTATATCAACAATGCAGCTGGAAATAAACCAATTTTTTTTTTCTTTTTAAAATTTTTTTTGCCAACTCATTATCTCTACATAGCATGTTTGTGTATCATGAGATAGTACTCTACTTCTGTATTCTTGTTACAGCAACATCATTTAAAACATACCAAAGTGGGTGGCATTACAGAAAAGGAGTAATATGTTGTACTATAATGATACCAAATATGCAGACTTTTAACTTGCATTAAAAAAATATTTTTTAAACTTTTCTTTCAGAACCAGAGTTTGTGCCCATATTTTAGACCTTTTCACCTTAGTTCTATGCAGAGACCGAACTTCACTGACAAATGAACCTTTCCAAAAGTACCAAAAGTAGGAAATGTTTGAAATTTTGAGTAAATGGATGCCAGGACATGAAATTTGTTCATCCAATTTGCAAAAGAAGAAAAAGAAGTCCAATTTTTAATACTGTCCACATGTGGAAGCAATAGATCTTATCAAAAATATTTTTTAAATAGCTAGGCATTTCTCAAAATGAAAATCTCTAGCAAACAGGGGCATAGATGAATTCAGAAATAATAAAAAATTGCCTTTCCTACTGCCACTTCATGTGAAAATTAAAAGAACAACATAACAGTTGAATTTAAATCATATCATTAAATTTGAATATTACTGGCTTATTTGACCAATTGTGCCTTACCACCACATACAAATTACAAAATTGGCCATTCCCTGACAACTCATAAATTTTTCTCCAAAAGTTCAATAAACATGCTATCCCTGCATGACATGTTTATGTGTCACAATGTAGTACCCTATTTCTGAGCTATTTTCCATCAAGATCATGTAAGACACATCAAAGCAGGTTGTACTACAGATAAGGAGAAAGATGAAGTTCTACATTGATACCAAATAATGTATAAGGCTTTGTTGTTATTGTTGTTGTTGTTGGGCTTAACGCCATTTTTCAGCACATGATAGGCTATTCATGGTGGCCAGTATTAATGGTGGAGGAAGAAACCGGGAAATCACCGGAAAGAACCACCGACCCACAAGAAGCTACTGGCAAGCTTTCTCACATATCCACATTCGCCGAATCCTAGACTCGAACCCATGCAGACAGAGGTGAGATGGCAGTGATCCATAACGGACAGCGCTTTAGACCACTCGGCCACTCGGGGCCCTGTATAAGGCTTTCTACCTGTATTAAAAAATGCAGCAAAAAAACATCTTTTAGACCTTTTATTTTTAAGAAGAAAAAAATCAGAACCAGAGTTTGAGTCCTGATTTTCTACTACTTGGCCTTAAATCTAAACAGATGGGTCTAACTGCATGAGGATAGATGAATCTTTTATACACTTAGGCATCTAGGTAAACAAAAATCTCTCACAAGCGGATAGGTTTTGATGCATTCAAAGTATCCAAAAACAAATTGCCTTTCCTATCGCCATTTCAGGTGAAAATTACAATAATGTCAAGGCAACAATTACTTAAAGCCAATAAGCTAGCTTCTTTAAGACAAGAATAAAGGAGACAACTGATAAGAAAGTAAAGGTCATCTCACCCTGAACCTTTATGCATGTGACATATTTCTTTGGTAATCCAGATCTGATGCAGGGTTTGACACGGACACTACACACAATTCCTTCAGAAAGTCCATTTGGTTGCTTGTAAGCATATACAATTAACTGTTGGTCATCAACATCTTTCTGACTTGAATCAGTATCTAGATCATTAGAATATGACTTGACAGACTTGTCTGACTGTACAGTTTGGCATAAACCTATTCCCTCAGTATTTTCTAATGCTTTTATGTTTTCTCTATTTAAGCTTTCCTTGTCAATTGAGACAGAAGCTTTGTTCTGAGACTCTTCAGTTTTGGATGGCAATTCAAACGTTTGTATGCCATTCACTTTTAACCTTTGCTTTTGGAATATTGAATGTTTGTGGAGAGTGTGCATCAGATGGTTCTCAAGCGAGGCTAAGAGAGCTTTATTTGCAAACACATTGTTTCCCTTTGCACTCACTCCTCTCTTTAAGTAAGGTTTGCCTTTACCATTTATTTTGTCCTTATCCTTGTTCTTGTTTATTTCTTCCATGTCGAAGTCAACACCAGCCTTCCTTTTCTGCAGAGCAGAAGTTAATTCTGTAACTAGAGCATCATGTAATTTAGAGCCTTTGTCTTTTTTGACAGAAGTTTTAAAAAATATTGGATGAATCATCACATCATCTTTTCTTTCGGTCACATTTTCCTTTGATGCAGTCTTAAGACTATTATGTTTTCTTATGGAAGCACTTGAGCTACTTTTTGCTGTGCTGACAGGAGCCTGAACTGAAGTTTCAGTGGGTACGTTTTCCTCCGTTTCAGGACTTTGGCTAAATGGGCCAAACCTTTTGACAAGAATCTCTTTTAGTTCATCCATCATGTTCATCGGTATTTGTGAAATAGGAGATAGATCCTCCACAGAGGAGCTTTTGGAAATGGTTGCAGATGACATTTTAGAAGTCACAGCAGACAGAACACCTTCATCCTGGATCACAGAAGACATCTTATCGCCAGTGTGTATTAGAATATATATCCGTAGTGCAGTAGCTGATATAAGCTTGCTTTTATTTATCTACTTTTCTAATAATAATAATTCTGCAGCAAATGGCATACTCCTCAAAAGCTAACATCTGAACTTGCATCAATCTGTATGCATTTTAGTAGATAAATAATTCAACCTCTTCAAATTTATCCAGATGACTATATTTTTCAAAACTTCTGCCACACTATCAAATACATCAAAATCTTCTCTGCATATTACGACACAAATTTCAATAAATCTAACTGCCAAGTTTTACTGAAGAACATCCAGTTTTAGAATCTCATACTTCATATAAATGCAAGGATTGTTCTTTAAAAAATATATTCCAATGAAATGAAACATTCAAATCATCTCGAGTTAAAATTCCTGAACATGATGGAGCTTTGCAATGTGAATTTACAGAAATACCAAGAATGGTGAACATGATATGTATTAGCTATAAAATAAAGCCATAAAATACTTTTTGAGTACAAAGTTGTTTCTTTCATTTAAATTTCATGACTTAAAGATGATGGCCTAAATTTAAAGTCTGACGATTCTGGCCATTTAAAATTTAGGAAGTTTATGCCAAGTCCAACATATTATTTCCATACACAAGTCAGAGCAGTCTAATTATCCATGAATTATACATTTCAATCCTTTCAAAAATCTTCAACTAGCTGTCACACCTCTACTGTCCAAATGTACCTATCTAACATGCAGCCAGTGCTAAATTAAGCAAGCTACACATGGCCTCTCTGTAGGTAACATTTACACTCTCTGCTGGAAACTAAATAATTCAAATTACCTCTATTGGGACCTAACTAGTACATGTACAGCTAGTACTGTCTTCAATTCAAATCAGATTAGTCACTCATAAAGCCCATTAATCCCAGTCACTTTTTACTATGCTTCCACTCTGCTAAAAGCTCCTCTTTACTTCTTAATTAAATATATATTATCCTGGCCAGTAAAACTTGATTGTATGAATTTTTTAAAAGTTAATTTATGGCAAAAAATAAACAACAAAAAATCCTATATAGAAGATTTTTTTTCCTATCTGATTTAATAAGACAATTTCTTCAAGACTGCAATTTAACTATTTTACATGGTTCACTCTAACTTTCACTTTCTCATTGCGGCATGACCAAACAGGCATAAACCATTAATTTATCAGATGAAATGTTGCTCTTTCAGTTGGAATCAACATTATTTTAATTTTATACAGCAACCGCTCTGGTGGCCTAGTGGTTAGAGCGTCTGCCTCGGATGCGGGAGGTTGAGTTGATCCTCGGGCGAGTCATACCAAAGACTTACAAAAATGGTATTAACAGCTACCTGGTTTGGCGCTCAGCATTAAAAGGTTAGTGTTAGGACTGGTTCGCCTGGTGTCAGGATAATGTGACTGGGTGGGACATCATGCTACATGTCTGTTGCATGATGTCCCAGTGCTAGACATCACTATAAACTGCCACACTGCAGACATCATAGCCATATGACTGAAAAATTGTTAAAGCTATGTTAAAAATCATAAACACATAACATATAACAATTTTAATACAGCAGAAGAGGCCATTATCAAGTTATACATGTCACAGACTTGTTAAAATTTGACACTCTGCCAAAATCACCAAAGCCTCCCTGTGTCCCCCTTTACTAAGTGGTTTGCAATAGATTTTACCATTCTTTATCAAACTTTAGTATTCTCATATTTTTGTTAATTCAATTCACAGTGCAATATTAGTTATGCTGGATAACAGTGGAACTGAACTCCTAGCAGCTGAGGTATTCATTATAGAAACTAAAATGCAATCAAACATACAGCCCCTCCAAATTGATCAATTACAGTAAAACCACACATCAGGCCACCAAAAAGATTGCTAAGTTACAAAGCATTGAGTGCACAACTTAAAACCAATTTACAATGTTGTAAAACTATTTACAACATCAGCATGTCCTTGTCAACCAGGCTGCTATTTAATCATTAATAAAACAGATCACAAAGTGCATGGCTGTTTCTCTACTCTATGTAAATTAAATAGGATACAAATATGAACAATGATTTTAAAATTCTACTCCTGGTAATGGATGGCTTAACAAAACCTGCAATCAACAGCTAAAAACACTGTCATAAATTCAAAAGACACCTTTCCTGTTCATGTCACAATACTCCTACCTAGTTGCATAATAATTATTCTAACTGCTTTGACCTTCATACAATATGCCCTTGAATGATGGAAACTATCTTCCATATAATACATGTAGAAAAGTACAAACAAGTAGGCACCTATACAGAAAAATGGGTCATCACAAATTATATCTATCTTTATGACAAGCAAAGTAATTAGTTCTAGAAGAATCCCTAAGAGCCTTTATCCCTGTCAAAGATTTTATGACAGAAGTGGGCCAATTCTTTCTCTAAAGCTTATCACATATGTGCACTTCTTAATTTATTACAAAAACTACTTCCCAAAAAATAAAAAACAACACAGAAATTGGATAATCCTTGCAAAAACACTTATATTAGTCAGTTTCCACTTCCTGTTACTTGCATACCACAATTCATTTACATCAAATTATCTAACTGATGATTAACAAAATCAACATTCCAATAAAATTTTACAGCTGAAATAAGCTGGCTATGTATATATGACAACACTGTTATTTTAGCTAATAAAAACTGGGAACAGTACTACATGTACCATCATTCCTGAAAATATGTCATTACAAAATCTTTGGTTCCATCCAATTCCATGTGCAGTACAGATTTTCCTCTTTAAATAATGACTGTGGTGAACATATGCGAAAATGAATGTTATAATTCAGCATCATCAATCTAAATTATGGGATCCTGACAACAAGCAATGTCGATTTTCCTGAATTTCTCTTGATATAAGAAGGTCTATATGACATGCACATTTAACAGTAATCAGGATCCTTTCAGTATCTACTATGTGACCTCTACCTCTTTTAAAATGAAGGTAAATATCCAGGTCAGGTGACTTTCATGACCCTTCAGTAACTACTCTGTGGTATCAATCTCTTTTGAAATGAAGGTCAAATATCTAAGTCAGGTGACTCTCATGACCCTTCAGTAACTACTCTGTGGTATCAATCTCTTTTGAAATGAAGGTCAAATATCCAAGTCAGGTGACTTTCATGATCCTTCAGTAACTACTCTGTGGTATCAATCTCTTTTGAAATGAAGGTCAAATATTTAAGGGCAGCTGGCTGAATATCTAAAAGCTGAATTTTACAGTCATTAGTACTGTAACTGTATACTTATAATGACATGCACTGAATACTTAAAGCATGTATCTCTCATGGTCCTTGCATCTACTCTGACATCCTTCTTTTGAAATACTGGTCAAATATCCAAAGGCAAGCAGTTGTCACTTCTGAGTTGTTTGCTTTTAATCATGTGGACACATTGAAGAAAAGGACAGGGTGCATTGAATAAAGGATCCTTAGACATGGCTTTGATAATTCCTGCTAAATCTGGTTTAACAGTTCATTCAGATAATTCACTCTGCTGGATAGGCTATAGTAGTACACTACAAGCTGTTTACTGTAGTTATTGTGTGCATTACTGGCAATTCCACCATTCTGCTATTCAATTCAAAACATTTCAGACCAATATGTATTGATCTAATACTCTGTCCATTAATTCCAGACAAGTTAAATATCCAAACAAAAAACCATGATCACCAGTGTCTTCTCTAAGCAATGTATTGGAAATTACCTCCTTGATTTCAAAAACATGGTAATTCTTAATAAAGGCAGATTCAACATACAGATAAATGGAAAAACATAATAAATTTACACTGGGGCCCCTGTATACATAGGAACCAATTAAACACACACAATTTAAAAGACTTTATTAAATTAAATTTGAATTTCTGAAAGACTTGTCTCTTAATCTTAGAAGACTATAGAAAAGTCGAAAATCTTTCTGTTGGATACTTTCCATGGGTTTTTTGGGTGGGCATTCACTCTGTGTGTGTGTGTGTGTGTGTGTGTGTGTGTGTGTGTATGTGTGCATGTGTGTGTACATGTGTGTGTGCATGTGTATGTGTGCGCCATAATAAATTTGCTTAGTTTGGAGCAGTCTCCAACTTCAGTGTCTCCATGAATTTTAGACATGCACAGTTCATCACTAGACACCTTAGATGAAGATACAAGCTTGATAACAAGAGTCCCTCAAAGGGATTGAGTAGAATTTCCAGGCATTCAAAATAAGACCATTTCTTCTTTTTAACCCATTACCCCAGGAGGATTTTGTAGTTTTCGCCTGAAATGTGAGTAGGAAATCGATTTTGGGAGATATTTCTGAATACATTAAAATACATAGACTTGGAAAACATTTTCAGTTAACTTAATGCCTATTTGTGTTAGAATCATAGATTTTCATAGACTCCTTCACCTGAGCATGAGCAAAAGTGTAAAAATTGGACTTTTTTTTTTCTTTTTTGCTTAACGGATCCATCATTTTTGTGTCAAGACCAATGTTCATTCTAAATGCCCATCTTATCCTACTTTTTGCAAAGGTTCACATGTCTGTATGCAATTCAGACTGGTCTGTCTTAGATTTGAGGCCAAAAAGTCTAAAATCCGGACACAAAACCAATCACGACCTCGGGCGAATTTCGGCTGGAAAAAACTAGTAAAAAAAGTGATGTTTTTCCTTCTGTAATTTGTAGTGCAACTAGAACATCCATATTATTTGGTATCATTGTAAAGCTACACCTGTCTACCTTTCTATAATACCACCCACTTTATTGTGTTGCACAAGACCTTAACGCTACAAAGCTCAGAAGTAGGCTACCACCTCCTGCCCCATAAACGCAGTGCCAGGGGTTAATGAGTTAACCAATGAATGTTGAAACAATCACTAATATGTTTGAGTTTAAAGTACAATCTTCAAATCAGCCATTGTGGCAGCCACATTAGATTTAAGATCAGCACCATTTTATCAAGATAAAAATGGACACTATTAAAAGACTTTTGGTGAAAACCCCATTTTGTTATTACCATCCATTTAGGAGAAAGGTGACAAGCTTTTCAAAATGTTCATGGTGGCAACCATATTTGAAGTCAGATCAGAACCATTCACATACAGAACCAATTACATATGCAATAGAATCTGTTTAGAAAGACCACCCCTTCTGCCAAAAAATAATGGTCTCTCAAGACAGATGATCTCTCATAGCATGTCATAATGCTATACAGTAAAACCTGTCTTGAGAGACCACTGTTATGAGACCACCTGGTTTGAGAGACCAGAATCTCCATGCAGATTTGCTGATTATATAGCATTATGACATGCTATGAGAGACCACCTGTCTAGAGAGACCATTATTTTTTGGCATAAGGGGTGGTCTTTCAAAACAGGTTCTACTGTATAATCAGTAAATCTGCATGGAGATTCTGGTCTCTCATAACAGTGGTCTCTCAAGACAGGTTTTACTGTAATAATGTCCTGGTGAAAACAGGTACCAAATCTCAGTATGTCCATTTTGGGGGAGTATAACAGTAACAAGATATTTAAGATGTCCACAGTGGTAGATATACTGATTAAAAGAATGAAGTCATCTAATGAAAATCCAATGCTGATATGACTGTGAAGGTCATACCATAATATTAAACAGAGTTTTCATGCAGGACATGATAAGAAGTCTTCTGGTGAAAATTATATGCAGGTAGCTTGGCTACCTGCATATGAAATGAAGGATCTGGACACGTTATATGTATTTCAGCTAACAGGTCCAGGTCCTGGATACAATATACAGGTAGTCCAGCTATAGAAGATCCTTACACTTGTGTAAGAAACATTTCACACACAGGGTCAGGTATAGATCATGAACAGGATCAAGTATAGATCAGGAACAGGATCAAGTATAGATCATGAACGGGATCAAGTAGAGATCAGGAGCAGGATCAAGCACAGATCAGGAACAGATCAAATCTTTACTTATCCTTGGATGAATATGCTGTTGTTGCCTGACTGGCACTTAAAGCAATTGCTGCATTCTATTTCTTACTATGTAATGTAAAATAAACCAGTCTCAGCTTATTGTTACACACATAGGAATGGTTTATATGGTTGTGGATGCATTATTCTCTCTGTTTCAGGCAGCATGAATCTCAAAGTCCATAAATCTTGACATTCTGTTAACTATAGCTACTAAATTATGGGACACTAACTTTAGTTACTAAATCATGGGACATTAACTTTAGTTACTAAATCTTGGGACACTAACTTTAGTTACTAAGTCATGGGACACTAACTTTAGCTACTAAATTATGGGACACTAACTTTAGTTACTAAATCATGGGACTTTTTAAAGATCATAAAACTGACCATGATTTAGAGTAACCACTTTGCATGAGTTCTGAGTTTTGGTGCATAATGAAAACATTCCAATAAGATGAAATAAAGATTGTATGATTTATACAATATAAATGTATTGCTGCAGCACTTGCTCATTTGCATAATTTAGATCCATCGAACAGAAAACTATGCTAGTTGCTTGGTATTGTAAAGTGTTGAGTGAAATATTGATGATTTTTAGTTCTCAAATGTCAATATCACCATGCATGATGGATCACATCACATATTAATCAAAGCAAATACTCATTATCATCCTCTATAATGACACAGCCTGTCCAATAATTTCATATGAAGCATACATATTTTTACCCATAACTTGCACTACATCATGCAGACCAGTCATGAACAGAAATATTTTTTAAAAAATTTATTTGGATTACATTCTGCAGACACCTGCTTCCCCCATTAAACAGAAATGTGTTCATCCATAATATTTTACTCCATATTATGCAGACCTATCATGAACAAAAATATGTTTACACATTAGGAATGCAATAAAATATTAATACTTCTCACAAATAATTTCAATATTGTAATTAACTCTCTGACAATAAGAGAGTGGGTGGGTGGGTGGGTGGGTGGATGGATGGATGGATGGATGGATGTATAGATGTATGTATGTACTAACATACATACATACATGCATACTAACATACACACAAATCCTGCTTAAGTCAGGATTGTTATTCACAACCTGCCATTTTAACTTCAAGCCTCATTTTTCAATTAGGAATATATTACCATATGCTTAGCTGGTGATTCTTTCCTAATGACATGTTTACACATTATTACGGAAGCTCAGTACCATTTCCAAGGACACACCAAGACAGCCAACCAGATCAGATAAAGTTCTTTGTATATTTTCTATTTTTAGTGCCTTAATTTTCCTCAGTAAAGTCACTCTGGCATATGCATTCTGTTAAATCTATTACAATAATTTTTAAAGAAACCCCAAGTATAATCAAAATTACATGGATGCAAGTGGTGTCAATTACATGATTCTAGCATTAACAGTGCCTGATAAATGAACATCAAATAGAAAATGTGACTGAAGTCACTGAAGCATAAAATTTCGGCTGTACCAAGCAACTGCTTCAATGATTAAAGCCCATCATGATGCATATTTTCAGACTGCATGCACACAGCAATAAAAAAATCTACCAATGTGGTTTTGAATTGAAATGGCATCAACTCTACATGATGAAAATTATTAAACTCCAACAGACTAAACTGTCAGTAATTAAATTTTTATGATTCTATAAATTACCTGTAGTTTTCCTAAACAAACTGGACTCTGGATGTAGAATAAAATTACATATCAGATACAGCATCTGACTCGTACTCCACACCCCTTCATCTCTTGGAGCATAAGCTGGGAGTATCCGATGAAAATTATGCTAACATAGCCACATTTGATGGCATATTGGCATCAATTGTATCAATCTGAGCTTTGTATTCAATTCTGCTGAGTGGTTTTGGAAAAGTCATTAATGGTTTCTCATATTCTGTGGTGGTGTGGTGTTTATAATTTTAAACATAGTTTTTAATAATTTTTCAGTCATATTGCTATGACGTCTGCAGTGTGGCAGTTTATAGTGATGTTGAGCACTGGGGCATCATGCCACAGACTTATAGCATGTTGTCCCACCCAGTCACATTATACTGACACCAGGCCGACCAGTCCTAACACTAACCTCTCAATTCTGAGCATCAAGCGAGGCAGCTGTTAGTACCATTTTTGTAAGTCTTTGGTATGACTCAACTGGGGATCGAACTCATGATCTCTCACATCAGAGGCAGATGCTCTAACCACTAGGCCACCAGAGCAGTTCTCATATCCTGTAAGACAGAGCCATAGTTGATGGTGGTTCAGTGTAATTTAAAAAAAAAACAACTTTAAAGCCTTTCATGTTAGGATGCTTTCACATTTAGTAAAATATTGTTGAGTGCCTTCTTTCATAAATCCTTTAATAGGATATGTTCTCTTTTTACCAAGGGTAGCCATATTTGATGGTGGGCTATAAAGCATTCAATTTTCAAAGGATGCTCAGTTCTCATTTGTTTGTTCCCATGTGTCTTAATTTACCTCGGATGAACCATTTTTGATCAGGGGCCCCGAGTGGCCAAGTGGTCTAAAGCGCTGTCTGTTACGAATCACTGCCATCTCACCTCTGTCTACGTGGGTTCGAGTCTAAGATTCGGCAAATGTGGATATGTGAGAAAGCTTGCCAGTAGCTTCTCGTGGGTCGGTGGTTCTTTCCGGTGATTTCCCTGTTTCTTCCTCCACCATTAATACTGGCCGCCATGAATAGCCTATCAGACTATGTACATGAAGATTCCTTAATTATGAATTGTCAGTATCCAATAATTCTCAAAATGTTTTAAATATAAAGTCTAAAACCTTCAAACAATTCTGAGTTTTCTATATTTAATTCCTTAAATAAATTTACCATTGACACAAAGGTACATATAATTCATACATTGTGTCTTCATTTTCCACCCTATCTCCAAAATTGCAAAAATTTATGGTCAAACATAAGTCTTTGAAGAGCCAAGTATTCATCACCTAAAATATATGTATGGCTAATCTGCAATTGGTGACATTTTTTAATAGATACTCTATTCTGAAACAATCAACAAAATGTTCACACAGTACTAAAAAAATTTCTTTCCTCAATTTAAATTTTTTAAAATAAATATTTATGTAAAGACATATTAAAACTGTAACAAATATTGTAATATAATCAACAAAAAGATAGAATCAGAATAAATATGCAGGTAACTGGGTACAGGTGTAAGCACTTGCCATTACAGCATGGGCAAATATATGACAATCATTCCTTTCCATAAAAGTAGGGGAAAAAACACCACTACAAAAGGCTGGATTAGAAAATATGACATTATTTCATGCAACTCTTCTGCATACCATATGTGGAGAAGGGGAAAGGGGGCATTTTTTCATGTAACTTGATTTAAAAAGGCACTTTTGACCTTTAATAACAATTACAAATAATAGGGATCGCTGAAATTGGTTTATTTTATGCAACCATTAAATAATCTTTATTCATTTTGAAGAATTCTTTTGGAAAATATTGTGAATTCTGTTTATGCAATATTCAAGGGACTTTCTTCCATCATAATTCTAGTTCTTCAAGTCTGGTGGAGTTATATCCCTTGTGTGTTGTTGAGTATCACATCACTGATATCTCATCTGTCAGTTGAGGAGATTTGAACAGTACACAATTTATATGAAAAGCAGGTCAGAAAGTAAATCTGTTTTAAAAAACTTTAACACTAAAGGGTATAAAAAACAATTATTACCATGATACCAGTTATCCAAGGGAAAAAAACCATGATATGGGACTTTTTGGCTGTTAAACCATAGTAGTGTCACAAAATGTGTGATATTTAGAGAAATAGTAGATTCTGGAATCAAAACTCATCTGGGCATGGGGATACACATTTTATAGAGCTATATTGGTTTTAACATTTTAGCAAAATTTGTTACATCACAAAATGTACTCACTATACATGTTTGATTATAAGCTGGCACTAGAGTAAGATGCCATATCTTGGGAGAAAAGGAAAAATAAGAACTGCTATTTAAGTTGGTAACTGATGGGAGGTAATGAGCTGTGTAAAACTGTAATGTTCATTTATGGTGACTGAACAGAATGCTAGAAAAGACGTTTAAAATTGAAAGGACAATTTTCAACACAATACAGCACTAGAAAATACACATTGTCAAATTCAGATATGGAGTATTCAGCCTGAAATGAAGCTTACAAAAAAAATTTTGCAAAGTTTGACACTGTAAATGTATACTGCTACAAAACTGTAACTCCTTTTGTCTGGTTGTACTTGTGATTCTGAATTGGAGACAATTATTTTGAAAAATAATGACATGGTGAAATAAGTTTTAACTTCTCTTCTCCCCTGCAAACCATCCGAAGACTTTACGAACTTCAAATAAGAGAATATCATAAGATTGAGGCTGCCACTCCATATACAGTCCCCCACAAACACAAAGTCAGTGTAAAGATACTTGTTAATGCTTGAGAGACAAAGATTATGAAAATATGACAACAGCTTTTTGGTGAAATTACTAGAAAGAGTTTCCATACAAAAAGGTGAAATTACCAGAAAGAGTTTCCATACAAAAAGGTGAAATTACCAGAAACAGTTAACTAGAAACACTTTCCATACAAAAGTTCTATATTACTTCCAGTCGTTTTATGGATGTTATGTGCTCAGCATTTTCTATTTTGAAATATTCTATGAATTTTATAATGACAGGTTTTGTCTGTATTATATTGATGTGTTCTATGTATGTTACACTGAGGTGTTGGGGCCGAGTGGTCTAAAGTGCTGACCATTATGGATCACTGCCATCTCACCTCTGTCTGCGCGAGTTTGAGTCCAGACTCGGCTAAAGTGGGTAAGTGAGAAAGCCTGCCAGTAGCTTCTCATTTGGGTCTGTGGTTCTTCTCAGGGATTTCCAGGGTAAATGTGAATTGGCATCTTATTTATTACCTTACCTTCATTATCATGTTTCTCATAGAAAGATGCTTTTCATTATCTGATATGACACCATGTATTTTGTGATAATTTTACTGTCAAGCAAAAGAAATGGCTTTTTCATCTGAATTTTGTTTTTAAATGTTCAATTACGTCATGTCAATTAAATTATGAACCAGTAAACCTTTCATACTGACCTTCACTTCTCATCAGTAAAATATCATGATCCTGACCTTTGATCAGGAATGAAGCAAATATCAATCACAACTTCTTGCAACAAAAAAAGACTAATTCCAAGTTTCCTCTCAAACATTTCTCAAACAATTTTAATCATTGCTTATATCTGTAGAAACAGTGAATGGGCAATTCCGCATTCTTTCAGCTAATTTTAATGTAGTATTGGCCTCTATTTCTTTAATAATAGCAGTTCCTTTTGATCTACTGCACTGAAATTGTTTAACAATGTCCGAGCCACTAAACATAATTATAAAAGCTTTGGAATATGCATCATGTACGCTTATAGGCAGATTGAGTTCAGTAATAATATCTATTAGCATAACTTAAACTCTAATTACATCAGACTTAGGCATAGACTATGAAGTCGTACTAGATCCAGCCTATAATATAAAAAAATCCAACCATTTTCTTAAAGCATTTAACTTTTTTTTCAAAGTCAGAATGCCTTTTTTCTGTAACATGTCTGCATATATCGAACATTTCTACAGACTTTATTGAAAATTCACAATTACAGATGTCGCAGAAAGCGTTTGTCTGCATTTTTTTCTGGCTTGAAGAATTCATACCCATCAGCATATTCTTTACAAAAGTTTTGAATCACTTTCTTCAATACTGAAATGTGTTTTTAGAAGCCATGAATTTTTGTCCAGAATCAAGAAACAATTCATTGTAATCAGAATATAAAAGAATCTGTGAATGCAGACTTTTGTATAACAACTGCCTCAGATCACACACATTTGAAGAAGGCAATTCTAAACCATCATGCATGTGCAGATCTGATAATTTCCAGTTCCAGTCAGTAATAGCATATTTTATGACATGCAGATTTTTTTATCCTCACTTTTATGGATTTTCAACACTAAATGCGTATTTGCAAGACACAAAAGCAAATTTGGGCATTTTGCGGAACTAATAGGCAAAATGCGGGATGGTAGGCATGTCTGCATAAGTAATATGGTTAAAATTGCTGTTAAACGTAACATACAATTCACTGCATAACAGGCCTATGTGTGGCGCACTGCACTGGGCAACTTTGCAATGTGTATGGAAGGGCAAAAAAGCCGTACACTCTACAAGGAAAAGGGTTAAATACTGCATTTCACCCATAACAAGATAAGGCTGTTTTAGAATGATTTATACACAGAAAATAATGAGTTGATTTCTTTTTCGATAACAACCTGACAAATGGGAAAGTAAAGCAGAAAACTTGAAACTTACCAAATTTAATTTAAAAGTGAGCAAAATCTCATAATAAAAGTAGGTATAAATATAAACCTAATATAGCTCATCAGCACCATCATAGCAATAGCTGGTAAGTTAAAAATATTACCTATTAAAGACTGAATCCGGTTGAGAAAGACCAAATTAATGTACAGGATATCGAATAGTGCTCTTGGATATTTACAATCACTATTCCATTAGGCAACCTGAAAATACTCCCCACCTGCGATCCATGTCTACTAAACAGAATAAAATTCCAAAACCATAAAATGAATTTTTCAAAAAAAATTTCCAATACTCTGGAACATTGCTTTGGAAAAGTATTCCAGTAGATTTGAAATACCCACTCTATTTCCTTCTTCCAAACCCAATATATCCACTGGCTTCTGAGATTTTGTTAAAAATGAGAATGAATATAACTGTATTTATATTCATAAGTGCCTCTGGGCATCATTATATATACTTCCACATTGTCACTAATTGCATATTGCACGTATATTGATTTTGTGGGTTCAATATGTGTGAGCAAATATCCATCTGGTGAAAGGAAAGAAAGTAAATATAATGTGTCTATACATGTACATGCTACTATATATAGGCGTGCATGTGTGTTTAACCCTTTAACTACCGCATCTGAGCGTCGCCTGTAAATAGCTCCTGAACCCCACTGATGCATATATGCAGTGTCGATAAGCCTTGTTTAAAACCCCAGTGGAGCTTATGAGTGTTAGTGCTGCAGTACTCAAAACCCCAGTGTTGCATCCATGCAGATGTAACTGCTATGTTAACTAAATGTTGATTGGTTGAAAGTACAGGTATTTACTTATTTTTCATTATCATAACCAATGAGAAGACTGGTTACTGAACATTTTGATACTAGTTGAAAAGCTGAGAGGTTAAATTTAGACACGCGGGATGGAAATTTCCAGCAATGTACAAAACGTGTAGTTGAGATAAACAAAAATGGATTCCTAGTCAGATATTTGTGACTTTGAAGGGTTCAGTGCAAGCAATATTGAAGAGTTGAATGGATTATTCTTAGTAAATGGATCAGATAATGATGTTAGTCCCGTTTCAACACTAGATGTATGTGATTTTGAATCAAATGACGATTTATTTTGTGCAATTCAAAACAGTTACGCGTCAGGGATTTCTTGTCTGATTGTTGTAGGAGTAAATAAAATGGAAATATATGAATAACAGACACTATACAAGGTAAGCTGCTTTTTATTTCACTGAAATCCAGCAAAAACTAATGAAATAATGAATATAAATGTAACCATGTTTTTATTGTCAGTTTCCATAGTCAGCCATGACGATGCTAGTATTCAGCCTAGCAAACAGCCTCAGTAGTCTCAGTAATTGATACGCTATCACTCAGCAGTAGAGAAACTGCAGAACAGCTGTAGTAGTTAAAGGGTTAAACATGTGCATTTGTATTTAAATAAGCTCCATTATGTAGAGGGCCTCAGGGAAGATTAGTTCATCAGCTAGTTGTGTTACTCCTCTTGTTGTTGTTGTTGTTGTTATTGTTGTTGTTGTTGTTATTATTATTATTATTATTATTATTATTATTATTATTATTATTATTATTATTATTATTATTATTAATATCATCATCAAAGAATGAACCAGATCAATATTTAACACCTGTTAAATGTTGCTATTAGACTTGCCTGGAAGTTGAAAGCCTGCATACGTGATGTAGATTTGAAAGGTTCCTGGTTCTTCTGGTTCATACAACACATCTATCCACATATGCCCCAGACTCCGTGTGTCATATGTAACTTCACCACCTGATGGGCTGATGATGCGAATATTGTGCTCCAGTGACCCAGCTTGACTGAAGTCAACTGCAACAGAAAATATATATTGGAATGACTGTGCACTTCTGACTAAAATTATCAGTATAATGTGGCAGGCCAAATTGTTATAATGATTCAGAATAATATGGCAGGCCAAATTCTTTTGAATTTGACAAATTAAATAGTTCATAAGCTATAAGAGATATCTGATAAAATTGTTCCTTATATTAAATAAATTTAAAAGATATCTTACATACAATATTCAGTATCTCATCAACTTTAAAAGATTTCAAACTTTACAAGGTGTGTGTTGGATTCTTATTATAGCTTTAAAAAATGTATGTTATATCGCAATGATGTCAGCAGTGTGGCAGTTTCTAGTGATGTCTATAGCACTGGGGTATCATGCCATAGACACAAAGCATCATGTCTCACCCAGTCATATTATCCTGACATCTGGTCAAACAGTTCCAACACTAACCTCTTAATACTGAGTGCTGAGCAAGGCAACTCCTAGTAGTACCATTTTTATAAGTCCTTGGTATGACTTGGACAGGCTTCAAACCCACTACCTCCTGCATCCGTTGTGGATGCTCTAACCACAAAACCTCTGGATTGGTCATATCATAAAAGAGTTCAATATATATCTTATGAAACTCTGAATGAACTGTTTATAAGAATATTTTAGTATTTTATAAAATAAATCTTTTCAGCTTTGTAAAAAAAAACTTTGTCAGATATCTAATAATCTTTGTGGAATATCTTACACACTTTTTGAGATATCTTTTAAACTTTGTGAGATAAATCAAACTTAGTGGAACAACTTAACAAATTTATTATATCTTATATATTTTATGATATGAAATAAAGTTAATGATCTAATAAACACAGTTAATTAGTTATCTTATAAATTTCATAATATATCACAAAGTTTACAAGATATCTGAATTAAAACTGTACATACAATATTTTATAAAGCATACTAGATACATTTATAGATATCTCAATTAGTTAATAACAAACATACCACTAAAACCAGCTACATCTCCCACAAGTCCATGTCTGAAATTGTCCACTCTGATCATCTTGAGATCAAACACATTTACATAGTAAGGACTTCCTTCCACCTGTCGCCCATTGTACTGGACATCCACTGTGTGACGGCCTTATAAGGAAGAAAGACATGGATAATTCAGTAATATTTGTATACCTAGCATGTGTCAAGTTTTATTTGTTGTTATAAAAGAAATATGAAATGTGATACAGCATCTGTAGTGTGAAACACAGGAATCTGAATCATTATTTATAATTTCTATGACTTCATAAGAAATCTTGAATTCTACAACAGCTGTTCAATTTATTACTAGTTAAAAACAAAATCATCTTTATCTGAATGAAGCAAACAATTCCAAAACTAAATAGAATATCTCACAATTCTGGGTGAATAAGTCTCATTTGGACTCGCGTCTTTACCTCTTTCATATATTATTTCAATTTTGTTTTATTGATCTTCATATTTACTAATTTACCGTAACAACCAGCTAAATCTTTGTCTATTTTCCACATAACAACTTCTTTTCTTAATACTTTCTGTAAGCTTATTTGCAAACAAGATAATTCAAGACAAAAATATGCATCTATGTTTACCTGGTGATCTTGGGGTCCATTCTACCTTGTAGTCTCCTCCGCTCTTGGGGTACACGTCAGCTAGCAGGCGCTCTCCATTAGGGGCTGTGTGAAACAAGCTCATTAATTTTACTGATAACATTGCTAATCTGATTTTTAAAAAAATGTAAATTATAATATTTCTTAGGATAGTCAAAAAATTAAAATGAAAGAAACATAGTACTTAGTATATTACAAATCAAAATATATTTAAACATCAATCAAAAAGGTAAAGGTGTAAGTGCATGTTACTTTTTGTAACAAAGGTGTAAAGTATGCAAATGCTATTCCTCTCCTGAAATCATTATCAATCAAAATCATATCCTCTGATTTGTTTAGAAAAACTGCTAAACTGCTAAGGTTCTAATTGCTCTTCTTTTATAGCCCAATTTATTTAAAAATGAAAATTTCTTCATACAATCTACACCGATATACAGATTCAAATGCAGGGAGCAGACATCAAAAAGAAAATGACAAACAGTACAAAATAAAAAGCCATTTTTAACACATGCAACAAATGTCTGGATGAAAATGTTACATGCACATAATGAAAAAATGAAAATGTTGTAAGTATATTCTGTATTATGTGCTGTAATAAGTATATAATGTAATATGTATATACCTAAATCAACACACACACACACACACACACACACACACATTCATAGATATGCACCACACACACACACACACAAACATGCAAGCAACAAGGCTTGTAAGTACATGCATGAAAAGAAAATGCCACAACACAAAAAGTTGGATATGGTTTATACATGCTGTTTGATATATTGTGCAATATAAAAGTTGGAAAAGAAAAATGAAAAAGGGCATTCCTAATAATTCTTCACAATTTAAGTACTGGCACCATTAATATTTTTATATACAGCAGCACTAAAAGGAATTTACTACCAATGATAGTCCTGCATACATGCTACATATAGACTGCTAACACATCATTTTAGTAGCATAATAGGAGGATTATTGTATATGACAAAGATTAAAAATATAGAACATGTACAGAAAAGATGCAGAAAACTGAAGCCTCAAAATGTTCCAGAAATAATTCAGCATGCTGAGTTTCCCAGTTTCCATGGCAATATCATCAGGGTGTAAATCAAGTTCATGTGTTTTCTTAGTTACAAATGAAATGTGTATAATTAAGTAGCTAGAAGTCCAAGGCAGAACACAATCTCCCATCTTTGCATAATATTTATTTGTGCACATGCTGTTCCCAGTGTTTGGACAGTAACATGTGGTTTCCAAAGCAACCTGTAATTTTGATAACAATTTTGCTGGGGTCCATGAAGGTATTAAGAGCATGTAGCAGGAACCACTGTAATTCCTCCACAATGAAAAACTGAGTATTAAGATCTGTTGAAACTTCCTCCTCCATAAAAACTATAAATGGAGAACCTGCAAATAAAAAAGATCACAAGAGTTTTTTAATTCAGGCAATTTTCAAAAAACCTTTTACATTTTCAATCATCTACTGCCTAATCAAAGCTTGAGTTAAAGAGTTTTCTAAGGGTTCATTTCAAAACTCGCAAAAAATTTTCAGACAAGTTTTCATTAATATACTGATATTTCATTCTCTACAAAAAAGATGGCCTCAAGGGTGGAATATTCATATAATAATTTGATAAAGTGATGATGATGATGATGACTGATGATGATGATGATGATGACAATGATGACGACAACGATGATGATGATAATGGGTGGTGGTGGTGATGATGATGATGATGATGATGATGGGTGGTGGTGGTGATGATGGTGATGATGATGGGTGGTGGTGGTGATGATGATGATGGGTGGTGATGATGATGATGATAATGATGATGATGATGATGATGATGATGATAACGATGATGATGATGATGATGATGATGATGATGATGATGATGATGATGATGACCAAGATGATCACTATTATCATGATTATTATTTGATTAGAACAGGCAAAAAGCTACAGATTCTGAGAGATACACTCAATTCATGCAAGATGACAAGTTTAACCACAAAATAATCTAAGACTTAGTTTGCAAATTGCAAGTAACATGCCAAGTTGAATTTTATTATAGGCTAGGTATTTGTCAGACTTTTTTACCTGGTACAGGTTCTCCATTAAAGCTGACATATACTGTATGATTTTTCTTCTTGATGGGATCAAATGACACATGGAGGAGGTTATCCCCTCCTTGTTCCACAGCTGCCTGGACCGTCTCCCCATCACACATCACAACAATCTCCAAATTACCTGGCCCTGCTTCAGCTACATCAACTAAAGGGCAAAGATAAGGATAGAAATTTGTAAACATGGCTCCAGTAACAAACTAGTTATTAAGAATTGCATGGATACTGCATTGCTTATTCTGTGAGTCTGTGTATGATTAGAATTTTTAAGGTAGGTTTTAACAATTTTTCAGTCTTATCACTATGATATCTACAGTGTGAAAGTTTAAAGTGATGTCTAGCACTGGGGCAACATGTCACAGACAAAGAACATCATGTCTCACCCAGTCATATTGTCCTGAAACCAGGCTGACCAGTCTTAAAACTAACCTCTTATGATTGCTAAGTGCTAAGCAAGGCAGCTGTTAGATCAATTTTTATTAATCTTTGATATGACTCAGCCAAGGTTCAAACCCATAACCTGAGGTGGACCATCTAACCACTTATGCCACCTGAACAGTCATTACTTGTTCTTACATGGCACAAACCAATAAAAGGTATACAAGCGTGCATATTATTGCTCACCTCACCTGTATAACTTATGTTGGCATATGTAGGTAAGTAAGAACACCAATTATGTAATCCATCTCCCAAATTTCTTCTCAAATTGATTTTATCAATTTTACTATTATCTGATGAAAATTAATGACAAAGTTTTTAGGTGTGGTCTTGAGCGGTTTAACACCAATTTTCATGACATATTAGACAATAAAATGCTATTGGTATATCTGGTAAATGAAGAACCTGGAATTATCCTGGGAAGAACAGCCAATGCACACAGAGCTACTGGCAAGCTTTCTCACATTACTTCTCATAATCTTTTGAAGGAACCAGCTCAAAATTAAAACATACAATGCTAAGTTAATGCAACAATATAAAAAAAATTTACTAATATAAAATCAGATGACTACAATGTCAAAATTTTCTACATGTACAATGTTTGATGGTTGCCAGCAACGTGATCCCTACCTCTTGCCTAATTTTTCAATGCAAAGCAAAAATGAGGCAGTAAAGTGTCCTTTGCAGCAATGTGACACCGCATGCTTTTCTGTGAACTGTTAAACCTATTTAATATAATATTATAAATTAATATATTCATACTGTCAGCTGCAAGTATGGCCATTTAAACAAGTAGAGACAGCCATAACAGTTTAGATCTTTCCCTCAACCAATGTAAACAACATGGTGTGTTTACTTATTGTGCCATCAAAAGATTTACTTTTGTTTCAACTTGACAGTTGTAGTATTGGTTTGCAGTCCATAGATATTGAAATGCAGTAGTGTAAATATGGTATGAGATTACAAGACAGCAAGCAGCAAACAAAAAATTCAAAAGCATCATTATGAAGCACATCTGAGCCACACGAGTCTGGCTTTTTGTCCTTTGGTCTAAATTGGACTCCAATCCGTGATTCAAGAAGGACAGTTGGATCCAGTCAATGTGTTAGACTAAAAGTATGTGGAGACAACATTCTAAGATTTCCTGAAACCATTCATCTTTGTTCAGTCACAGTGACAGTGACTTTCAGCTTTTCATTACCTCAAGTCTATGCCAAATTCACAACATTTGGTAAATGCAGACATGAATTACTGTGCAAAAATGAAATTGGTAACAGACTGATGGAGTGACATTGGATATCACCTAAATGTTTCATCACATGGGCCGACAAGTAAAAGAAAATGGAGCCAAAAATGTGCCAAGATAATTTGGATAAGCAGCCAGTATGATGAAATTAAAATCCAAAGTGATGATGGATGGATGTATTTGGAATGAACAACATGTCAGTAAATTACTGACTCCATGGTGCCAATTAAAAACTCAATTCTAAAATATGTTAAGATCAAGAATTTAAAACAAATAGTTAGGATTGGATTGGTTTTGTGAGGTTTAATGCCATTTTTCAGCACGACAGACTATACATGGCTAACGGTATATTTGGCAGAGGAAGAACCCAGGAAGACCCTTCGAAGAACCACCTACCCACAAAAAAACTGGCAAGCTTCCTCATATACCCATGGTGGTTGAGCTAAGATTCAAACTCATGCAAAGAGAGGTGAGATTAATACTGCACTGTGAAAGCATGTGCCTGAGACAACTTGCAAACCTTAACCCCCATATTATTGGAAGATAAAGCCTTCCAAATAAATATAAACATGCAGTACAATAAAATAAAATACAAAATGTACAGATTTTTAAATTCTTTAAAAGGTACATAAAACAAAAACATAAAAATCAACAAAGATTTAAAATATATGGTCAAAATTTTGTTATATTATTCACATGACCTGAAAAATTCCAAGATATTTCCAAAAGGTATATCATCTTGAAGTTTCTAAAAATAGTTCACATCCAAAAACTTCTATATCACAGGGTACTAGTTAATATGCTTAACATTGATATGTTACACTGTCAGGGGATTCTAGCAGCATTAATTTTGCATTCTAGTTGAGGTGCACCTATCAGAAGGTATGCAAGACTCGGGTATATGTGTTCTATATGTAATTAGACAAATACCATTTCATCAGAGTAATTTGATCTATACAAGTGATGCCATACTTCAAATAAGGATTTTATATTTTAAAGCTTCTTTGTGGAGTTTTCATTCCACATGCTTTGTTAAGTATGTGGATCAGTGGCCCAAAACCCAAGGGTCATGAGGACATTCTGGAGGATATGTGGATCAATAGTCCCCAACCCAAGAGTCATGAGGACATTCTGGAGGGTATGTGGATCAGTGGTCCCCAACCCAAGGGTCATGAGGACATTCTGGAGGGTATGTGGATCAATAGTCCCCAACCCAAGGGTCATGAGGACATTCTGGAGGGTATGTGGATCAATAGTCCCCAACCCAAGGGTCATGAGGACATTCTGGAGGGTATGTGGATCAATAGTCCCCAACCCAAGGGTCATGAGGACATTCTGGAGGGTATGTGGATCAGTGGTCCCCAACCCAAGGGTCATGAGGACATTCTGGAGGGTATGTGGATCAGTGGTTCCCAACCCAAAGGTCATGAGGACATTCTGGAGGATATGTGGATCAATAGTCCCCAACCCAAGGGTCATGAGGACATTCTGGAGGGTATGTAAATCAGTGGTTCCCAATCCAAGGGTCATGAGGACATTCTGGAGGATATGTGGACAAGTGGTTCCCAACCCAAGGGTCATGAGGACATTCTGGAGGGTACGTGGATCAGTGGTTCCCAACCCAAAGGTCATGAGGACATTCTGGAGGGTATGTAAATCAGTGGATCCCAACCCAAGGTTCATGAGGACATTCTGGAGGGTATGTGGATCAGTGATCCCCAACCCAATGGTCATGAGGATATTCTGGAGGGTATGTGGATCAGTGGATTCAACCCAAGGGTCATGAGGACATTCTGGAGGGTATGTGGATCAGTGTTTCCCATCCAAGTGTCATGTGGACATTCTGGAGGGTCACCTGAACATTTATTTTTGCAGGTGGCAAATACTTATAAAAATGTGAAAACAGGATAGTGAGGCTTAGGAAAAATACTTTTTAGGGTAAAGGACAATGAAGTTTGGAACAAATGATGTACATCATCCCAGCTTATATAATATTTGAAATCAGTATATGGACTCCTCTACCCAAAAATTTATTACTACATGGCAGCTTTGGCTAACCTTAACACTTATATGTCTTGGTTACCAACACTGCAGATATCTATCCAGTTTGCATCAGCAAATTATTTTTCTTTCGAATTTGTGATATTAATAGGTTATCAAATTTTAGATTTTACAGAGTTTTCAGTATGAAAAGGAACTGCAATAAAAAATATAACAAAACTTGGGTAAGGGAGGTAAATGCCAAGAGTTATTGCCCTTTGTCTATTTGAGATAGACACAAAAAAAGACGTTTCATATTCTAAAATGGCTAGATTTGCAAGGTAGCAGGCTATGTTATTCCTAACATAATGTGATTGTGGAATGTATCTGAATGAGAGCTAGGTAACATTAACTGGGTGGATATGGATAACACTAACTGGGTGGACATATTACCCAAGGGAAACATTGCAAGAATAGACATGGGTAACACTATATGTATGGAACAGAGTAACTATCATGGATGGACAGGGGTAACATTGTATACATGGAATAGAGTATCTATTATGGATGGACATAAGTAACATTGCATGTATGGAACAGAGTAATTATCATGGATGGACATTGTATGTATGGAACAGAGTAACTATCATGGATGGACATTGTATGCATGGAGCAGAGTAACTATCATGGATGGACATTGTATGCATGGAACAGAGTAACTATCATGGATGGACATTGTATGCATGGAGCAGAGTAACTATCATGGATGGACATTGTATGCATGGAACAGAGTAACTATCATGGATGGACATTGTATGCATGGAACAGAGTATCACTATCATGCATAGAGTTGGATAAACATATGAATGGACAAGGGTAACACTACATGGCCATTTGTGCATGTCAATTTTGCTTATAAACAGATGCTAAATATAACAACTTATTAACCCTTTCCCTCATAGAGTGTATGCCTTTATAGGCCTTCGATACACATGTAGCAAAGTTATACAGTGCAGTCCACTATGCATAGGTATGTTAAGCAGTGAAGTGTATGTTACGTTTAACAGCAATTTTAACCATTTTATGTTTTTGGTACACATATATTATGTATGGAAAGATTTAAGAGTAAAATAAGGTCGTTATAGCTGTATAATTATTTTTCACATAATAATTTTGTACGTGCTTTAAGGTCTTGAGAGAACTTGTTCACTATCAAATGAGTGAAGCCGTGTGATCAACTGTAGTGAGAAATTCACATACTCGAAATTTACAAGTTTTTTTGTCTGCGTCTACATCACTAAATCACCTGAATTTGATAACTTATAAAAACTAATGGCTTCCTACATCAGTATCAGAGCCTTTACCTAAGTTATTGAAGCTTTCATAGTTGTGATTCTACTCAAGCAAATACTGAATGATATCCAAGACGGCCATTTTGTCAAATGCAGAATATCACTGAGTTATGACCTACTTACGTTAAATAACAGATTTCAACCAGAACATAAACAGTGACCACATGATCTGATATAATGGTCATTCTCACCAATGAATGTAGGATCTAATAGGGGGTTTTCCCTGAAGGTGGCACTATGAAAACTTGCTCAAAATGGCTGCTGTTTACAGAGTTACCAAAAGGTGCTTATATGGGAATCGGGTAAATTACAAATGGTGCCTGTATTGCACTTCAGTAGTGGGCCAAAAGGTGCTTGTATGAGGTAAAGGGTTAAAAGAATCTGAACTCATCAAATTTATAATTTAAATTTTCATTTAACATTATTGAGATTTTTCTCAAGATATTTACCTGTCATGTTGTACCTATCATCTTCAGCCCATCTTTCACTCATTCTGATCCTGACTTTGGTGGAGTCATATGCCGTGAAGGTCATAGGACTGCCCCAGACTGGAAACATGTCCCCATAAAGAACCTCCAAGTAATATGCACCTGTACATAGGGGAGTCCAATCGCCTGTGTACACATTCCCTCCATGGGCATGAAGCTTGACTGGTACTTTTTCTCCATTCGGACCTGCATGATAAAAACAGCCTAGATCTGAAGGCAATCTTGACATTAATGTTATACCACTATGCTGAAAAACGTGTAACCCAAATCTGCTTTAATCAGTTTGGGTTGCATACACTCGAATGTATTTCATAAAGAAAGAAAATAATTAACCATTTTTAACCTTAGTCTTCATATACTCCATGTTTTTGGGAAACTTAAATTTTACTCTGAACAATATTTTATGCCTCTTAGGAATTTTTTGACAATCATGGTCAGTATAGATATTCTTTATCCTAATTTTCAGGTACACTAAGGAAGACCAGTTCCAGTTTACATAACAAAACATACATAATTTGATTCAATACAATCTCAAGTTTTCACAAATGAAAACCACAATGCCATAGGCTGGCTGTACATCATATGGTTGTCAGTGATAGTTTACACATCTATCTCATAGAATAACATCTAAAAAGCATATATAGCCATTCTTTTCAAGATAACATTAATCAGTGTATACTGATGAAAAATCTCTGTTAGTTGCAAAAAGAATAGTTTCCCTGGATATAATGCAGCATTTGCTGAAAAAGAGCTTAAAAACAATGGTATGCATAACCTTTAATTCCTAACAAGATGAAAATTGAAGGCTCTGATAGAGAATTGCATCCATAAACTTTAGCCAAATCAGGAGAGAGATCAGTCGGAAAGAACCATAAGAGTGCTTGGATTTTATATTAAGCTATTTGGAGCAGAATTACTCTCCTTCAACATTTTTATGTCCTTGTCAATTACCTGTTACCCGTTCACACACACACACACACACACACACACACACACACACACATATTTTCAGTTGTCCAGCATTCTGCATGTGCAGCTGCACATCATTTTAAAGCAATGATATTTTTTCACAGGTGTTCCTCCCAAAAAAGATCTGTAGCTAAATTTTTAGAACATTCAAACACCTTGCATCATTTAATTAAATGCTGAAAATCATTTGAATCTGCCCCAAGCATAACATGTTGTTCAGTTTAAGATGGTCAGTCCTTCACATGCTGAATTGTTTGATGCCAAATCTTAATCATCAATGCCTTGCAAAAAGTAAACACTGAATTTACTAGAGTCATTATCGAACTGACATAATTAACGATCCTAAGGGGGAAATATGGTTTAGAAAATATCACAATTTACATATCTATCTTCACATATCTATCTTCACATATTCATCTTCACATATTATGCCTTACATTTAGACATTTTAAAATCCCACTCATCATCATCATCATCAGTCCCTTAACCCAAGTGGTTGTTGGGTCACCACAAATGACTTTATGACCAATTCTCTCCATCTTTCCCTCTTCCCTGCTGCCCTTTGGGAATCTCCAAATCCCATTCCTGTCAACTCATTAATGTTGTCTTTCCACCTCTTTTTCTGTCTGCTCTTTCTTCTGCACCCTCATACTGTGCCTTGCAAGATTGTTTTTACCAGTCCAGATATCTTGAGACATGACTATACCACTTCAGTTTGTATTTTACATGGTCAAGAGTTTTTCATAAGGTCTGATGGCTTGTCGGATCCTGTTATGGACCTCTTTGTTGGTCATTGGTCAATGTATGACATGCACAAGATCTTGTAGCAGCATCTCATTTGAATGGTTTGAATCATTTATTTGAACCTGATGTGAACATCTATGCTTCACATAGAAGATTGGATATGACAATCAAGGGCATCAGCCTTATTATGAAACCAAGAGTGATGTCCTTTACCCAAATGTCACTCTAATTTGTGAATTGATTACACTGCTATTCTACCTGATGATCATAATAAGTCCCAATACAAACAACATAACACTCATCTGGTGTTGCACAGTTTACATGCAGATCAGGGTGTAAATTGTTTGTTCTGTTGATTACTAGTGACAAACATAATAAACCCAGATCAGATGGTGAACTGCATGATGGCAGTTTGCAACTGATCCAATTTATAGGTATATACAGTAGATGTTTGTTGTTAATATCTATCACACAAAATTTATTTCTTTTACTCTCCATTGTGAGGCAAACACCATATGCTGACACCTCATGCTGACACTTTAGGCTGACACCATGTGCTGATACAACATGCTAACACCACATGCTGACATTTCATATGACACCTCATGCTGACACTTCATGCTGACACCACATGCTGACAATTCATGCTGACACTTTAGTCTGACACCATGTGCTGATACAACATGCTAACACCACATGCTGACATTTCATATGACACCTCATGCTGACACTTCATGCTGACACCACATGCTGACAATTCATGCTGACACTTTAGACTGACACCATGTGCTGATACAACATACTAACACCACATGCTGACATGTCATATGACACCTCATGCTGACACTTCATGCGGATACCACATGCTGACAATTCATGCTGACACTTTAGACTGACACCATGTGCTGATACAATATGCTAACACCACATGCAGACATTTCAAATGACACCAAGTGCTGAAACTTTATGCTGACACCACATGCTGACACTTCATGCTGACACCACATGCTGACACTTCATGCTGATACCAGATGCTGACACTTCATGCTGATACTGCATGCTGCTTTATTAACTGTTCATGACAGCATTGATTGGCCAAGTGCTGCATGAAAATCATACTGGATTTGACTTAAAAGGAAGTATATATGGTAACTGTGGTTTGAAGAAAATTCCTGTAACCATTTCATAAATGAAGTATTTTCTTTTTATAAATGAAAATCAGTTGCACACACAATCTTTAAGACTTAATGAAATTTTATTTTCTATAAGATTTATCCATTTTTTTTTATTTAATTTCTTAAAGCACTCTCTGAGGGTTCAATTCTTTCATTTGTGTACATTCCTTTTGTTCTGGTTTCTGCAGGGAGGTATGTGTTTTAGTTTGATTTAATAATTCTGAAAGAGGTAATAACTTCTGTTTATCCATGCAATAAGTCTGAAAGAGGTACCCACTTCTGTTTATCCTTGTTGCTTTGATATACTGAGCTTATTAGTGGATACCTCATTTGTTAAAGATAAATGTTTCACAAAAAATGTAACTCTCCTTTCTTAGAACACATTTTTATTACCTGTGTCAAAGGGAATAAATATTGTCATCTGCCATATATACTATGATTATGTGTGTAACTTAAAGCTGAGACTGGTTTATATTCCATTACACAACAATAAACAAAATGCAGCAATTGATTTTTGTGCCAGTCAGGCATCAACAAGATATTCATCCAAAGATAACCAAATACTTTATCCTGATTCAGGAGCAATATTTAATACTCAATGATAATAACCCATATGTGTAGAATAGTATTAGTCTATGCATCAACTTATCAAAATTGCAAGCAGACTGAGATGGATAGATTGACATTTATAAGTCTACTGACTGAATGTCAATAATGAAGCTATGATATACCATTGTTTTATGTGCTTGTGATCTTTGAAGGTGATTAACTATAAATCTGTGTGAATCTAATTGACATCATACAGTAGCCCATGCAAATTTCTATATCGTACACCCAGGCTCAAACTATAAGCACTTTCTTTGAAATTCTGTACACTGACACTCTTAGATAAACCAGATAAAACTTTTATAATCCAGACTTCATTCTAAATATCACTCAAACCAAAAGGCAGCAAATATACTAAAAAAGTGAGTTAGAAAGGGACATAATGAATACAAAACTGCATTTATGTTTTATTTTGAGTAATACTATCAAATTCTAGGGTACATAATAAATACAAACTGTATTTATGTTTTATTTTGACTAATACTATCAAATTCTAGGGTACATAATAAATACAAAACTGCATTTATGTTTTATTTTGAGTAATGCTATCAAATTCTAGGGTACATAATAAATACAAAATTGCATTTGTTTTATTTTGAGTAATACTATCAAATTCTAGGGTACATAATAAATTCAAAACTGCATTTATGTTTTCTTTTGAGTAATACTATCAATTTCTAGGGTACTTAAGAAATACAAAATTGCATTTATGTTTTATTTTGAGTAATACTATCAAATTCTAGGGTACATAATAAATACAAAATTGCATTTATGTTTTATTTTGAGTTAAGGGAAAGAAATTCCATGTGGTATCAAACTTGTTCTTGCAGCTAATTTAGAAAAGAACACAAATCTGGTTTTGTGCAATTATCATAACAAAGAAAGAATTTTGCATAATTTAAGTAGATAAGAATCCATCAAAAATTATGTTATACTCATTACTATTTTGTGATTTTCCTAAATATCAAAATAATTATGAAATATGTAGGATTAAAAAAGCATAGAAAGCAAGATAAATTTGGAAATTAAGTTAACTTGGTGAGGTTTTCAAATGAACATTACCTATCAACTTGATGCTTAGATTGTCTACTGCTAGTGGAGGAAGGGTCATTCTGAATGATGTCTGTCTGTTACAAGGAACTGAGTACGTCTCTGGTTTTTGGATTCGAAGTTTGTCCAACTCAACAAAATTTACACTAACTGGACTTGCTGGAAAAAAAATTTAAGTTAATTATTAACTGACCCTTAAAATGTTTTGGATGTAATATTCAAGCAGGAGACAAAAAAAGAAACAGAACTTTTTTGTATGTACTACATATGGACATATCATTAAGCAAAAACTTCCAACTTGAGAAGTTTCCCTTATGATAATTTATTTCTTATATGAAGCGTGCGTAGGGTGGATGTTGTTTGTAACATAATTCAAGCCTTAAGTTATCAAAATCTGGACCAAAAATGTCACACTGCAGTAATTGAGTCTTCAACCAATTATAGTGAACTGAATATGAATAATCCATGAAGACAGTCGAATGCTAAAGATTCACATCAATTGTGACATGTTTTATGATCACTTACTCTGCTGTCTGAATGACTGACACAGATACATGTTTTATGATCACTTACTCTGCTGTCTGAATGACTGACACTAACTGATACATATTTTATGATCACTTACTCTGCTGTCTGAATGACTGACACTGATACATGTTTTATGATCACTTACTCTGCTGTCTGAATGACTGACACTGATACATGTTTTATGATCACTTACTCTGCTGTCTGAATGACTGACACTGATACATGTTTTATGATGACTTACTCTGCTGTCTGAATGACTGACACTGATACATGTTTTATGATCACTTACTCTGCTGTCTTAATGACTGACACTAACTGATACATGTTTTATGATCACATACTCTGCTGTCTGAATGATTCAGACTAATTGAGACATCAATACAGCCATTTACTTTGCTTTCTGAATGATTCAAACTAATGATACATGAATTATAGCCTGTTACATTGTTGTCTGAGTGATGTGAAGAACAATTGTTCACAAGGAGGTACTACAAAATCTTTACAAGCCAAAAGCTCTAAAACAGTATATATTTACAGAAACGTCCATATTCATTTGCACAGGGTAGTAAAAACTAACTGGCAAGGCCAAAAAAAGAAGAGCAATCTAAGGGGACAAGAGTAGATATCAAAATCTACCACAAGGGGACAAGAAAAGGATCAAAAGTTCAAGTGTAGGATAGCAAAAATCTAACACAACATGGCAAAAAATAGCAAAATCCAATCCAAGGGGACAAAAGTAGGGTATCAAATTCTAATCCAAAGGGGCATGAGACGAATAGCAAAATCTAACACAAGTGGACCAGATTAGGATAGCAAAATCAAATCCAAGGGACAAGAGTAGGATAGCAATATCTAACATAAGGGGACAAGAGAAGGACAGCAAAATCTAATGCATGGGAACAAGAGTAGGATAGCAAAATTTTATCCAAGGGGACAAGAGTAGGTAGCAAAGTCTAACACAAGGGGACAAGAGAAGGACAGCAAAATCTAATCCAATGGGACCAGAGTAGTATAACAAGATCTAACACAAGGGAACAAGAGTTGGATAACAAGATCTAACACAAGGGAACAAGAGTTGGATAACAAGATCTAACACAAGGGAACAAGAGTTGGATAACATGATCTAACACAAGGGAACAAGAGTTGGATAACAAGATCTAACACAAGGGAACAAGAGTTGGATAACATGATCTAACACAAGGGAACAAGAGTTGGATTAATAGGATCCATCATATACATTTCTATCCTACACTGAGCAATATGATGGATTCTTTTACTCACATTTCTGAAAGAAAAACAGGGCCAAGGTAAAAATGATACCATAAAAAGGTTCTGTTCGCACTGAAAAATTCAGTGTAAACATTTGATGATGTTTAAAAACATTTTTGCTTTTGATGAACATTGCTACTGTAACTGCAATACAGAGAGTCTGAATTGTGTACAACAGATAACCTGCACAAAGATACAAATGTGAATAGGTCAAAAAAATTGATCACTTTTATCAAATGGATAATCCAGACAGATGAAAAATAATGAAATAGTCCTTGATTCAACTTTGATCTAGAATATATTTCCCATTCAAAAATAATAATGTGAGTATACATTTTTAGAAAAGTAACATTTAGCTTTAATGGCTTGCAATCAACTAAAGAAAGACATATTTAGCAAGAAGGATCAGTGTGAAATGGACTGGATGTGGAACAACTAACTTCAAAAACTGCTCATTCTAATACTTAAATGTGTTACAATTAATGTAAAGTGAATCTATATATATATATATATATATATATATATATATATATATATATTGGTAATCAATAATAATGAAAAGGATATATTGTTTGATGAATTACAAGATAAGTTCTTATTAAGATACAAATTTTAGATTATGATACAAATTTCAGATTTTAAAACAGAATTCATTTATTTCAAACTGACTTTGTTTTTTAAAAACTTGACTTTCAGTTTCTTATATGAAACTGACTTTAGATTTTTATTTTTAAATAGACTTTAAATTTCAGAAGCAATTTAATGAGATTCAGAGCATGATGACCTCATCAGGTATATTCTTGGATACATAATCATCATACATGATACAGGACATAGGTAATACATTATTTGTTCCTTTGTTTTACATACCTGAAATATATTCTCCATTAAACAAAATGTTAATCAAATGTATGGCCTCCCCAACACCATTGAATGACACTTCGAAGCTTCCAGAGTCCAGGGGAGTTAACTCAGTCTTTACATTCTTTCCTTCAGCCTCAACAGACACTTCGACTTGACCCTCCCCAGCCTCCTCGGCAAATACTGTTGAGAAAGTTATTTTTGGGATATCATTAATGTTTTCAGAACTGTCACTTAGTGATTATAAAGTAACAAAATTAAGTTATATCAGTGAAGAATTAGAAGGGCCAATACAATTAATAATTTTATCCCAACAATGCTAAGCTGTATATTTGGTAATAATGATAGCTGTCATATATATGATCGCTGATAACTTGCTGTAACAGATCTTGATCAATGACTTATTTCATCTGATATTTTATGAATAAAAAATATTTCACAGTGGTTCTTGAATATACAGTTCAAATTTTGATTAAGACCATTGCATAATGTGAGTATAAACATTAAAGTGGCTTGCTTCTTTTACTATCATGAATACCTAATATATTTCTCCAATGATAAGCCTCTACTTCAAGTTAAGCCCCACCCTGATATAAAGTCTTTCATTATAATGATGCCTTTATATAATGTATCTGTATTAAACTTACTACAATTGGATACTTACCATATTTCTCCAATGATAGTTTAATGTTTCAAGTTATAGCCAAAACCAAGGTATAATTAATTTCCAATCACAAGCCCATGCTTGAAGTTAAGCCCAGCCAAGATATAAAATTCCTTATAATGATGATGCCCATCACATAGTGTGGAATTAATCAATGAAAAATGCATGCCTTAAGTCTACCCTATCTTTTATATAATGTTTTGAAACATTTTTAAAATAGAATTTTACGAAGAAACCACTCAAGCTTTTCAAAACATTTGATGGCAATGATGATGGTTGGATATAATGAATGCAAAATTTGGACTTCCATGACACACTTAACAAATGAATAATAGCAAAATGCTTAATTGCTATGAACACTTCATATGGACTCTAATTCACTATTAGAGTAAAGGACTCAGGTACCTGTGTCTTGTTTTTTGCTAATGGAAGATACATGGCAAGGTTGGGGGGGGGATTTATTCACCTGTTAATAATATAGAGTCTTCCACTAATTTAGTTATTCAACTGAGCTTATTCATTGTCCTCAACCGGTGTAGGTCTCAATGTTTCATAATCTTCCTTGAGCTAATGAATTATTGACTTTTATTCTCCATGAATGAGTTGCAGAAATTGAAATTGTTCGCTATGACATTACATTTGTTTGACTTCCATGCAGAATGTAACATACAGTGTTCTGTTAGACACAAATGACTCCCAGGAGCTGTCATATATATATGACAAACTTTGGCACATGTATTGAATTCAGTAGGCTGCAATACTGTGGCTAATTGACTGTCACATGTAGTGAATTCAGTATGACCTGCTATATGGCCTCCATCACATTTTGTGAATTCAGCATGGCCTGCCATAGTGTGACAAATGGCGTCCATCACATTCAGTGAATTAAGTATGGCCTGCCATAGTGTGACAAATGGCCTCCATCACATGCAGTGAATTAAGTATGGCCTGCCATAGTGTGACAAATGGCCTCCATCACATGCAGTGAATTAAGTATGGTCTGCCAGTGTGACAAATGGCCTCCATCTCATGCAGTGAATTAAGTATGGCATGCCATACTGTGACAAATGGCCTCCATCACATGCAGAGAATTCAATATAATCTGCCTTTCTATCACAAATGGCTTCCATTACATGTAGTGAATTCAGTATGGCCTGCTGTAGTGTGACAAATGGCCTCTATCTCATGTTGTTGTTGTTGTTGTTGTTTGGCTTAATGCCATTTTTCAGCACACGATAGGCTATTCGTGGTGGCCAGTATTAATCTATCTCATGTAGTGAATTCAGTATGATCAGCCATACTGTGACAATGACCTTTGTCACTGAACAGCTATACTTTGACCTTTATTACATGTTTTGAATTATGCCTGATCTGCCATGATCAAAGAAATGACTTTTGTCAATTGTAGTGAATCTAATAAGCCAAGTGACCTTTTCAACATGAAGTGAATACAGTACATTCTGCCACACCATGACAACTGGCCTTTGTCACATGTAGTGAATCCAGTATATTCTGCCACACCATGACAACTGGCCTTTGTCACATGTAGTGAATACAGTACATTCTGCCACACGATGACAACTGGCCTTTGTCACATGAAGTGAATACAGTACATTCTGCCACACCATGACAACTGGCCTTTGTCACATGAAGTGAATAAGGTACATTCTGCCACACCATGACAACTGGCCTTTTTCACATGAAGTGAATACAGTACATTCTGCCACACCTTGACAACTGACCTTTGTCACATGTAATGAATTCAGTACATTCTGCCACACCATGACAACTGGCCTTTTTCACATGAAGTGAATAAAGTACATTCTGCCACACCTTGACAACTGACCTTTGTCACATGTAGTGAATTCAGTACATTCTGCCACACCTTGACAACTGACCTTTGTCACACGTAGTGAATTCAGTACATTCTGCCACACCTTGACAACTGACCTTTGTCACATGTAGTGAATACAGTACATTCTGCCACACCTTGACAACTGACCTTTGTCACATGTAGTGAATTCAGTACATTCTGCCACACCTTGACAACTGACCTTTGTCACATGTAGTGAATTCAGTACATTCTGCCACACCATGACAACTGGCCTTTTTCACATGAAGTGAATAAAGTACATTCTGCCACACCTTGACAACTGACCTTTGTCACATGTAGTGAATTCAGTACATTCTGCCACACTGTGACAACTGATCTTTGTCACATGTGGTTGTTGTTGTTATTGCTGGGTTTAATGCCATTTTTCATCACATGATAGGCTATACATGGCAGCCAATATCAATTGTGGAGGAACAAACCAGGAAATCACTGGAAGAAAACACCAACCCATGTGTAGCTACTGGCAAGCTTTCTCACATATCCACATTCTCCGAATTTTGGACTCGAACCCATGCAGACAGAGGTGAGATGGACAATGCTTTAGACCACTCAACCACTCTGGGCTTGTTTTGTCACATGTAGTGAGTCCTGTATATATTCTATTGTGACAACTGACTCTGATCATATTTTGAATCCACTGTTATCTGCCATACTGTGACAAATGATCTGTTACATTTATTCAATCCTACATGATCTGCCATACTGTGACAAATGATCTGTTACATTTATTCAATCCTACATGATCTGCCATACTGTGACAAATGATCTGTTACATTTATTCAATCCTACATGATCTGCCATACTGTGATAAATGGTCTTGGTTACATTTATTGAATTCTACATGATCTGCCATACTGTGACAAATGGTCTTGGTTACATTTATTGAATCCTACATGATCTGCCATATTGTGAGAAATGGTCTTGGTTACATTTATTGAATCCTACATGATCTGCCATACCGTGACAAATGATCTGTTACATTTATTCAATCCTACATGATCTGCCATACTGTGATAAATGGTCTTGGTTACATTTATTGAATTCTACATGATTTGCCATACTGTGACAAATGGTCTTGGTTACATTTATTGAATCCTACATGATCTGCCATACTGTGAGAAATGGTCTTGGTTACATTTATTGAATCCTACATGATCTGCCATACTGTGACAAATGATCTGTTACATTTATTCAATCCTACATGATCTGCCATATTGTGAGAAATGGTCTTGGTTACATTTATTGAATTCTACATGATCTGCCATACTGTGACAAATGATCTGTTACATTTATTGAATCCTACATGATCTGCCATACTGTGATAAATGGTCTTGGTTACATTTATTGAATTCTACATGATCTGCCATACTGTGACAAATGGTCTTGGTTACATTTATTGAATCCTACATGATCTGCCATACTGTGAGAAATGGTCTTGGTTACATTTATTGAATCCTACATGATCTGCCATACCGTGACAAATGATCTGTTACATTTATTCAATCCTACATGATCTGCCATACTGTGACAAATGATCTGTTACATTTATTGAATCCTACATGATCTGCCATACTATGACAAATGGTCTTGGTTACATTTATTGAATCCTACATGATCTGCCATACTGTGATAAATGGTCTTGGTTACATTTATTGAATTCTATATGATCTGCCATTCTGTGATAAATGGTGTCTGTTAAGTTTATTGAATTCTACATGATTAACATACTGTGATAAATGGTCTTGGTTACATGTATTGAATCCTACATGAATTGCCATACCGTGACAAATGGTCTCTATTACATGTATTGAATCTTGCACTGTAATGGTCCGAATCAGTCAGTCTGTTGTGAGTCTATGAAGGTAGTTGTACTGTTACTTTAAATTGACTTTCTGCATAGATAAAATTTATATATTTTTAAATACTTACCAACAAACTTAAATGGAATGCCCAGCAGTCCCAGAGGCATCTTTGACAATCTGGCAGCCTTTGCATTGTAAACTTCTGTTTTGTAGGGACTCTTTCCAATATGAACACCCAAAGAGGTCACATTTATGGTATGAGTACCTGAGAAAACATTGCAAAATGCAGTCAATAATTTTCTGGCATGATTTTTTTTTTCCCTCTAAAAACATGCTTATTTTTCTGAAAGAGCAATAAAAAAATTCAATGTCATCACTAGATATACTGGACTTTTAAATACTGGTCATTCACATTCAAGGTCAACCATCAGACCTTTACATTCAATAATAGCATTAGATATACTGGCCAGCAACATTCAATGTCAGTGCTAGATATAATGAATTTTAATATTCAATGTAAGTGCCAGATATACTGGACTTGAACATTCAATATCAGTGCCAGATATACTGGACTTAAACATTCAATATCAGTGCCAGTTATACTGGACTTGAACATTCAATGCCAGTGCCAGATATACTAGACTTCAATATTCTGTCAGTGCCAGATATACAGGATTTCAACATTCAATGTTAGTGCCAGATATACTGGACTTTAATATCCAAAGTCAAAGACTGATATACTAGACTGTTATGTTAGTTCTATGTCAGTTTTAATTTGCTGGAGTTTTTACATTCTAAGTTAGGAACAGATTTGCAAGACTTCTAGATTCATTTATTAATCCTGCAGGATCTATTACAAATTTTCAGAATTATTTATGTGCTTCCTATATTATTTTACAAGTCTGTAGTGTTCCTCTCTTCAAAACTGTTGGATAACAATTATGGTGGCTACATAGTTATGTTCCAATTTTGTCCACAACAGTATATTATAAATCTGACCATCCTCAACTCTGCAACATATTTTAGATGATTTGTTTCTGCCTTTATGTCTCTCTTTCTCTCTAATCTCTCAAATTAAGATTTTAGCTGCTGCTTATGTCTTATGTTGACAAGAAAAAACAAACATTTTCTTGAATGTAGGATTACATTCATTTGCACCACAATGCCAATGATAAGGGAAGCAACTCTTACATATACATGCCCACTTGTAGGCTCTCAGATACTCACCCACTTTTGTAGGTGTGAAGGTCACTGAGGTTCTACCATCCATCAACTTATTAACACTGACTGGTACTATATTACCACCAGGAGCTAAGAAATGAAAGGAAATGGTTAAAATATAAACCAGTCCAATGATATTCTGTTGTCGAATAAAATATACAAAAAAAAAATTGTTGCTCAGAAGTTTATATGTTATGACTAATATAAAACATCTAAACTCTGCAACCATCCAATTACTAGTTGAACCAAAGATGCAGTTTCCCCATGCATTTATAAGCATATGATTTAGTTGATGAATCTAATAAGCATGACAATTTTCAATTGAATCAAATTAACTATCTTTACATTTCTTTTATTAAAAGAAACATTTGAGCTAGATTCTTACGATCAAAATGAACATGTGATTAACATGGTGTAAAATATTAACGAAAAACACTCCACATTGGTACATATCATCCATTAATTATATTAACAATACAAAGGCTGTTACAAACATAGCCAGTACAATATTAGTCACAAGGTAAGAATATCTGTGGGGTTTTGTTTTTGGTACCAACCATGAATTGAAAGGCCCAATGAATACTTCTTTAAAGAAATAAAATGGCCCTCTCCCCCAAATCATAATTCTAAGAACCAATCAAACTTTAGCTTTAGAAATTTTTTTTAAAAATTGATTTTCATTAAATGAAAGAATTCACAATACTATGCATGATTACTGACTGGTACTTTATTGTGGATTTCCAAATGGCCATTTATTATTTCTGACAGGCACTTTGTTGTGTATTTTCTGACGGTTATTAATCATTCCTGACAGATACATTGCTGTGGATTTCCAAATGGCTATTAATTATTCCTGACAGGTACTTTGTTGTAAATTTCCAGATGGTTATTTATATTATTGGTAGGGACTTTGATGTTGATCTCCAAAAGGACAATTACATATTATTTGTGACTTTCCAAATAACTATTATTCATGGGAACTTTCTGTGAAATTCCAAATGCTGAGGACAATTATTCATGCATTCGTCCTATGAAATTTCAAATAGCTATAAATTAATATTCATGGGAACTTTCTGTGAATTTCCAACTGGCTACAGCCCATTATTCATTGAAACTTTGTGAATTTTCAATCCGTTACTATTATTCATGGGAACCTTCTGTGAATTTCCAAAATTCCCAATGACAACTGACTATTATTCCGGAGTACTTTCTGTGAAATTCCAGAATAAGGATGTATTTAAAGACTCAGCTAACAATGGCCAATCATATTAACTGTAATTTCCATCCATCAAAGAATTGAAGTGCTGATAAAAATGTCCCATTTGGTAAAACTGAAAATTTCATACTCATACAAAAAATAATGCATTATGAAGAAAAAGGAAACAAAATTGTTGGTTCTTACCACTGGAAGTTCCATGCAGTCATGCTTTTATTGATCAGCTTAAGGTCAAGACAGATGGTATCATGCACGTGATTATGATCTTTTGTCCCTTTTCCGTGCAATACACTTGCTGTACGAGATCAGAAGATGCTGAGCACAAAGTAATCTTTTAAGCTAGTTGAGATTGTCAAGTATAGAAGATTTAGTTACAAACCCAGTACCATCAGACAGGTGTGAGTTAAAAGAAACGCAACGTCTGAATCTACTGCTGAAGAGTATATGGAGTGGCACTTTCAATCTTTCTTTAATATACCAGGACATTATGATATAATACTGTAAGATATACTGAAAAAAACATGCACTGGTACAGGATAGACAATAGCTGGTATCATCAAGAATAAACACTGTGCTAAAGATACCCTCGAAGCTCAATGCATACAAAAAGGAAACTGGTGTATTATAAGTATGGAGAAAACCTAATATGAAAGCTTTCAAATTTGTAAATAAAATAAAACATGTCTATATGCAGAAAGATGTTGAAATTCACTTGGCATGCATACACTTAAAAAAACACCCTACACATTCCTGCCATAATCCACTCTTGACACAATGCATCTATACCTACCCAAGCCTCAAATGGATCCAGACAGCTAATCACTATATTCACTCTCATTGTACACATACATCGATTAACAAAGTTCCTTGAACACTGACATGTAAATCTTTAACTCTGAGTGATCAAGCATACAGTGCCTTCATTCTCAGAAATTACTAAATGCTTTCATTCTCAATAATTGCTAACTGCTTTCATTGAATAAACTGCTAATTGTCTCTGTAAGTGTGCTTCTTCAGAACAACCATTACATGCTATATGCTTGAAAATTGAACATAAAACAAACAACAGGAACAAGGGTATAGTTTAATTAGTATTACTGCCATAAATATTATTTACCTGTACTTTATAAATAATTATCACACATGTAAATGAATTATGACACATTTAAAAAATATCTGATGACATTACTATATTATCATATCTGAAATACATCAAATGAGAGTTAAGAATTCTGACATTGAAAAATATCAAATGATATTTAAGAAGCATCACATTTGAAAAATATTAAATTACATTTAAGAATTATCACATATGAAATGTATAAAAAGATATTTAAAAATGATTACATCTGAAAAATATTACATTGAGTATTATCATAAGTCACAAATGAATCAGTGCTCATAAAATACATATGCCCCCATTGCGGGCATGCAGAACAAGAAAGGTCCAAAATATTTAAAAATTTAGAAAAAAATAAATATTGTAATACTTGAAAATTTAATCATGTGATTTTCATCTGCAAAACCTAATTTCAATTGTTTATCATAAGTGGTTTTTGCTCTTATGTCCTAACAAGGGTTTCCCTATTTTAACAAAAAAGGCCAAATAGTTTTTTAAAAAATGTGTTTAAAATATATTTTAAAAAATTGTGGAATTGGTCTAACAACATGATCAGCCCATCTATCTTAAGTGGTTTTAACTTAGTGCTAGCAATGTTATTGACAAAAAAAAGTCCAAGTCCCAAATACTGAATATAATCAGTTCATATCTATTTCAATACAAAGATATTTTGGGGATAAATTTTTCTCTGATAATACTTACCACCACATTAACATCAGGAAATAAACACTGCTATATCCCAAATCAAGCTCTCCCAAAATGACAACAAAACACATCCCCCCCCGTGTCAGTCTATACATTATATAGAATAAGGTAAGTAACTCTTAGAAATTACCAAACCTAGACCCTGCTAGTTGGACACAAAAACCATGTTTACCAGTTTGAACATGAGCAAAACAATAGAATTCTCACATATTTGGGGAAGAGTTGGAGAACTTACGATATATATTTATTCATAAGATGAGTCAAACTGCAAACTGGACATACCCAGATCTATCAGCGCATTATGTAAGCACAAGAAGATCTAGATCTGTGTATTTTTGTTATGAGTCATCAGAAAACAAACAATATAGACCATTATCTGCAGATGTATTATGTTAAGGCAGATGAGGATTTTTGCTGTTTGCCATTTGACTTGACTTATAAGCAAGAATAAATGGAATTTATGATCAGGTAAATGTTCTCTGAGAAAGATATAAAGATTGAGCCATGCAAAACAGATAAGCTTTTCTCCTACACCATGGGCAGTACAACTGGAGGAGTATGCACTCATTATTGTAAAAGTCAACCCTTGTGGGATTCTGCACATTGTTACTACCTTACCAATATATGAATCTAATGTCATTTGATCCTAAAGGTAGAAATAAAATGAGAGGCCATCCATACAGATACGTTCTCAATTTTTGTCTAAGATGGGACAAATCCTGCATGAACCTCTGAGTCAGAGTAGACGTTCCCAGGATGATTATGCGGTCCCCAATGTTGCTCAAGCAGCCGAGGTCACCAGTGTTCCATCTCTGTCTGATAATTAGTTAATGTATTCAATGGATGTAAAGTCTATTAAATTTCATTTGTGTAGCTAAATTGATTTTTGCTTAACCATGCTATATCTAACTAGGCTTCTGTCAATAAGAGATTTCTTGTCAAATCTGCCTTTTGATTCACATAGAAAGGAAAAAACCTGAACATTGAATTTACTCCAGCTGGTAAACATTTTTAATATTGACATTAATCTAGGATGAAGATGGTATCCAAGGCAACTGCTTCATCAAGTTTCCACAAGGTGAACAAGACAAAATATTTTAAAATGTTTAAAAAGGGTGAAATGTGACTTTAATAGCTTGAGAATGCAATCGGCCTTTCTATTTAAGCCCAATAAATAAATATATTGTCTAAAATTAGTGGTTTTGTATGATCTGGCCAACAATCCTCTTGGGATAATTAGACAGACATATGAATATATAGACTGGACCAATTCATCATGCTGGACCAATTCATGATACTGGACCAATTAATAATGCTGGACCAATTCATGATACTGGACCAATTCATGATACTGGACCAATTCATCATGCTGGACCAATTAATAATGCTGGACCAACTCATGATACTGGACCAATTCATGATACTGGACCAATTCATCATGCTGGACCAATTCATGATACTGGACTAATTAATGATGCTCCTTCTGCATGCCGTGGAGGCATAATAAAAAATACAGAAATATTACCAGTGTAAACTTAAGATGAACCTGAACAAATGATTATGTATGCTAACAAAATCTCTGTACAAATAAATCATATTAAAAAATATCATTTAAGTTGGTGACAATGGTGGCAGTAGGTACTACAATGACGCTTATGGACGTCTTGAATACTGAAATCTTTGAATAAAATGTAGACTTACAAAACTTTAAAAGATATATAAAATTATCTTTCTAATTACTCAAACAATTTTGAAAACAAAGCCCAGGAAATATAACCTGAATTATATAAAGCAGAGTCAAACATCAAAACAAATTTTGTTCACTGACTAATTACATTTCAACCTTTACTCATATCCTAGTCATTATGTAATGTCTATATCTATACTACAAAAGCTACCCACTTATATCCTAGTCTTTATGCAAATGTCCAAATCTATATTACAAAGACTATCTTTTTGTTCAATGTCTAATTAAATTTCAAGAACTGAAAAATGTATTATTTTGAATTTCAAGGAAAAGATTCTCTTTTTACTTTTACTTTATTTATGACTTTTTACAAATGATGATTTGTAATATCAAATATCATCCATACCAACTTTCCACATGATGATTCATAATGTCAAATATCATCCATACCAAAATTCCACATGATGATTCATAATGTCAAATATCATCCATGCCAACTTTCCACATGATGATTCATAATGTCAAATATCATCCATACAAACTTTCCACATGATGATTCATGTCAAATATCATCCATACCAACTTTCCACATGATGATTCATCTCAAATATCATCCATACCAACTTTCCACATGTTGATTCATGTCAAATATCATCCATACCAACTTTCACATGATGATTCATAATGTCAAATATCATCCATACCAACTTTCCACATGATGATTCATAATGTCAAATATAATTCATACCAACTTTCCATATGATTCATAATGTCAAATATAATTCATAGCAAATTTACACATGATGATTCATAATGTCAAATATCATCCATACCAAAATTCCACATGATTCATAATATCAAATATCATCCATACCAACTTTCCACATGATGATTTATAATGTCAAATATCATCCATATCAACTTTCCACATGATGATTCATAATGTCAAATATCATCCAAACCAACTTTCCAAATGATTCATAATGTCAAATATCATCCATACCAACTTTCAACATGATGATTCATAATGTCGAATATCATCCATACCAACATTCCACATGATGATTCATAATGTCAAATATCATACATACCAACTTTCCACATGATGATTCATAATGTCAATATCATTCATACCAACTTTCCACATCATGATTCATAATGTCAAATATAACTCATACAAAATTTCCACATGATGATTCATAATGTCAAATATCATCCATACCAAAATTCCACATGATTCATAATATAAAATATCATCCATACTAAAATTCCACATGATTCATATTGTCAAATATCATCCATACCAAATTCCACATGATAATTTGTAATATCAAATATCATCCATACCAAAATTCCACATGATTCATAATGTCAAATATCATCTATACCAAAATTCCACATGATTCATAATGTCAAATATCATCCATACCAACTTTCCACATGATGATTCATAATGTCAAATATCATCCGTACCAACTTTCCACATGATTCATAATTTCAAATATCATCCATGATTTATAATGTCAAATATCATCCATACCAACTTTCCACATGATGATTCATAATGTCAAATATCATCCATACCAAAATTCCACATGATTCATAATATCAAATATCATCCATACCAAATTTCCACATGATGATTCATAATGTCAAATATCATCCATACCAAAATTCCATATGATTCATAATGTCAAATATCATCCATACCAACTTTCCACATGATGATTCATAATGTCAAATATCATCCATACCAACTTTCTACATGATGATCCATAATGTCAAATATCATCCATACCAAAAATCCACATGATTCATAATATTACATATGATCCATACCAACTTTCCACATGGTGATTCATAATATCAAATATCATCCATACCAAAATTCCACATGATTCATAATGTCAAGTATCATCCATACCAAAATTCCACATGATGATTCATAATGTCAAATATCATCCATATCAAAATTCCACATGATTCATAATGTCAAATATCATCCATACCAACTTTCCACATGATGATTTATAATGTCAAATATCATCCATACCAACTTTCCACATGATGATTTATAATGTCAAATATCATCCATACCAACTTTCCACATGATTCATAATGTTAAATGTCATCCATACCAACTTTCCACATGATGATTTATAATGTCAAATATCATCCATACCAACTTTCCATATGATGATTCATAATGTCAAATATCATTCATGCCAACTTTCCACATGATGATTCATAATGTCAAATATCATCCATACCAAAATTCCACATGATGATTCATGTCAAATATCATCCATACCAAAATTCCACATGATTCATAATATCAAATAACATCCATACCAAAAATCTACATGATTCATAATGTCAAATATCATCCATACCAACTTTCCACATGATGATTCATAATGTCAAATATCATCCATACCAACTTTCCACATGATGATTCATAATGTCAAATATAATTCATACCAACTTTCCATATGATTCATAATGTCAAATATAATTCATACCAAATTTACACATGATGATTCATAATGTCAAATATCATCCATACCAAAATTCCTCATGATTCATAATATCAAATATCATCCATACCAACTTTCCACATGATGATTTATAATGTCAAATATCATCCATATCAACTTTCCACATGATGATTCATAATGTCAAATATCATCCAAACCAACTTTCCAAATGATTCATAATGTCAAATATCATCCATACCAACTTTCCACATGATGATTCATAATGTCGAATATCATCCATACCAACTTTCCACATGATGATTCATAATGTCAAATATCATCCATACCAACTTTCCACATGATGATTCATAATGTCAATATCATTCATACCAACTTTCCACATCATGATTCATAATGTCAAATATAACTCATACAAAATTTCCACATGATGATTCATAATGTCAAATATCATCCATACCAAAATTCCACATGATTCATAATATAAAATATCATCCATACTAAAATTCCACATGATTCATATTGTCAAATATCATCCATACCAAATTCCACATGATAATTTGTAATATCAAATATCATCCATACCAAAATTCCACATGATTCATAATGACAAATATCATCTAAACCAAAATTCCACATGATTCATAATGTCAAATATCATCCATACCAACTTTCCACATGATGATTCATAATGTCAAATATCATCCATACCAACTTTCCACATGATTCATAATTTCAAATATCATCCATACCAACTTTCCACATGATTCATAATGTCAAATATCATCCATACCAACTTTCCACATGATGATTTATAATGTCATATATAATCCATACCTTTTTTCCACATGATGATTCATAATGTCAAATATCATCCATACCAACTTTCCACATGATTCATAATGTTAAATATCATCCATACCAACTTTCCACATGATGATTCATAATGTCAATTATAATTCATACCAACTTTCCACATGATGATTCATAATGTCAAATATCATCCATACCAACTTTCCACATGATGATTCATAATGTCAAATATAATTCATACCAACTTTCCACATGATGATTCATAATGTCAAATATCATCCATACCAAAATTCCACATGATTCATAATATCAAATATCATCCATACCAACTTTCCACATGATGATTTATAATGTCATATATCATCCATACCAACTTTCCACATGATGATTCATAATGTCAAATATCATCCATACCAACTTTCCACATGATTCATAATGTTAAACATCATCCATACCAACTTTCCTCATGATGATTCATAATGTCAAATATCATCCATACCAACTTTCCACATGATGATTCATAATGTCAAATATCATCCATACCAAAATTCCACATGATTCATAATATCAAATATCATCCATACCAAATTTCCACATGATGATTCATAATGTCAAATATCATCCATACCAAAATTCCATATGATTCATAATGTCAAATATCATCCATACCAACTTTCCACATGATGATTCATAATGTCAAATATCATCCATACCAACTTTCTACATGATGATTCATAATGTCAAATATCATCCATACCAAAAATCCACATGATTCATAATATTACATATGATCCATACCAACTTTCCACATGGTGATTCATAATATCAAATATCATCCATACCAAAATTCCACATGATTCATAATGTCAAGTATCATCCATACCAAAATTCCACATGATGATTCATAATGTCAAATATCATCCATATCAAAATTCCACATGATGATTTATAATGTCAAATATCATCCATACCAACTTTCCACATGGTGATTTATGTCAAATATCATCCATACCAACTTTCCACATGATTCATAATGTTAAATGTCATCCATACCAACTTTCCACATGATGATTTATAATGTCAAATATCATCCATACCAACTTTCCATATGATGATTCATAATGTCAAATATCATTCATGCCAACTTTCCACATGATGATTCATAATGTCAAATATCATCCATACCAAAATTCCACATGATGATTCATGTCAAATATCATCCATACCAAAATTCCACATGATTCATAATATCAAATATCATCCATACCAAAATTCTACATGATTCATAATGTCAAATATCATCCATACCAACTTTCCACATGATGATTGATAATGTCAAATATCATCCATACCAAAATTCCACATGATGATTCATGTCAAATATCATCCATACCAAAATTCCACATGATTCATAATATCAAATATCATCCATACCAAAATTCTACATGATTCATAATGTCAAATATCATCCATACCAACTTTCCACATGATGATTCATAATGTCAAATATCATCCATACCAACTTTCCATATGATGATTCATAATGTCAAATATCATCCATACCAATTTTCCACATGGTGATTCATAATGTCAAATATCATCCATACCAACTTTCCACATGTTGATTCATGTCAAATATCATCCATACCAACTTTCACATGATGATTCATAATGTCAAATATCATCCATACCAACTTTCCACATGATGATTCATAATGTCAAATATAATTCATACCAACTTTCCATATGATTCATAATGTCAAATATAATTCATACCAACTTTCCACATGATGATTCATAATGTCAAATATCATCCATACCAAAATTCCACATGATTCATAATATCAAATATCATCCATACCAACTTTCCACATGATGATTTATAATGTCAAATATCATCCATATCAACTTTCCACATGATGATTCATAATGTCAAATATCATCCAAACCAACTTTCCAAATGATTCATAATGTCAAATATCATCCATACCAACTTTCCACATGATGATTCATAATGTCGAATATCATCCATATCAACTTTCCACATGATGATTCATAATGTCAAATATCATCCATACCAACTTTCCACATGATGATTCATAATGTCAATATCATTCATACCAACTTTCCACATGATGATTCATAATGTCAAATATCATCCATACCAAAATTCCACATGATTCATAATATAAAATATCATCCATACTAAAATTCCACATGATTCATAATGTCAAATATCATCCATACCAAATTCCACATGATAATTTGTAATATCAAATATCATCCATACCAAAATTCCACATGATTCATAATGTCAAATATCATCTATACCAAAATTCCACATGATTCATAATGTCAAATATCATCCATACCAACTTTCCACATGATGATTCATAATGTCAAATATCATCCATACCAACTTTCCACATGATTCATAATTTCAAATATCATCCATACCAACTTTCCACATGATTCATAATGTCAAATATCATCCATACCAACTTTCCACATGATGATTTATAATGTCATATATAATCCATACCATTTTTCCACATGATGATTCATAATGTCAAATATCATCCATACCAACTTTCCACATGATTCATAATGTTAAATATCATCCATACCAACTTTCCACATGATGATTCATAATGTCAAATATAATTCATACCAACTTTCCACATGATGATTCATAATGTCAAATATCATCCATACCAACTTTCCACATGATGATTCATAATGTCAAATATAATTCATACCAACTTTCCACATGATGATTCATAATGTCAAATATCATCCATACCAAAATTCCACATGATTCATAATATCAAATATCATCCATACCAACTTTCCACATGATGATTTATAATGTCATATATCATCCATACCAACTTTCCACATGATGATTCATAATGTCAAATATCATCCATACCAACTTTCCACATGATTCATAATGTTAAATATCATCCATACCAACTTTCCTCATGATGATTCATAATGTCAAATATCATCCATACCAACTTTCCACATGATGATTCATAATGTCAAATATCATCCATACCAAAATTCCACATGATTCATAATATCAAATATCATCCATACCAAATTTCCACATGATGATTCATAATGTCAAATATCATCCATACCAAAATTCCATATGATTCATAATGTCAAATATCATCCATACCAACTTTCCACATGATGATTCATAATGTCAAATATCATCCATACCAACTTTCTACATGATGATTCATAATGTCAAATATCATCCATACCAAAAATCCACATGATTCATAATATTACATATGATCCATACCAACTTTCCACATGGTGATTCATAATATCAAATATCATCCATACCAAAATTCCACATGATTCATAATGTCAAGTATCATCCATACCAAAATTCCACATGATGATTCATAATGTCAAATATCATCCATATCAAAATTCCACATGATTCATAATGTCAAATATCATCCATACCAACTTTCCACATGATGATTTATAATGTCAAATATCATCCATACCAACTTTCCACATGGTGATTTATAATGTCAAATATCATCCATACCAACTTTCCACATGATTCATAATGTTAAATGTCATCCATACCAACTTTCCACATGATGATTTATAATGTCAAATATCATCCATACCAACTTTCCATATGATGATTCATAATGTCAAATATCATTCATGCCAACTTTCCACATGATGATTCATAATGTCAAATATCATCCATACCAAAATTCCACATGATTCATAATATGAAATATCATCCATACCAAAATTCTACATGATTCATAATGTCAAATATCATCCATACCAACTTTCCACATGATGATTCATAATGTCAAATATCATCCATACCAACTTTCCATATGATGATTCACAATGTCAAATATCATCCATACCAATTTTCCACATGGTGATTCATAATGTCAAATATCATCCATACCAACTTTCCACATGGTGATTCATAATGTCAAATATCATCCATACCAAAATTCTACATGATTCATAATATCAAATATCATCCATACCAACTTTCCACATGATGATTCATAATGTCAAATATCATCCATACCAACTTTCCACATGATGATTCATAATGTCAAATATCATCCATACCAACTTTCCACATGATGATTCATAATGTCAAATATCATCCATACCAACTTTCCACATTTTGATTCATAATGTCAAATATCATCCATACCAAAATTCTACATGATTCATAATATCAAATATCATCCATACCAACTTTCCACATGATGATTCATAATGTCAAATATCATCCATACCAACTTTCCACATGATGATTCATAATGTCAAATATCATCCATACCAACTTTCCACATGGTGATTCATAATGTCAAATATCATCCATACCAAAATTCTACATGATTCATAATATCAAAAATCATCCATACCACCTTTCCACATGATGATTCATAATGTCAAATATCATCCATACCAACTTTCCACATGATGATTCATAATGTCAAATATCATCCATACCAACTTTCCACATGATGATTCATAATGTCAAATATCATCCATACCAAAATTCCACATGATTCATAATATCAAATATCATCCATACCAACTTTCCACATGATGATTTATAATGTCAAATATCATCCATATCAACTTTCCACATGATGATTCATAATGTCAAATATCATCCAAACCAACTTTCCAAATGATTCATAGTGTCAAATATCATCCATACCAACTTTCCACATGATGATTCATAATGTCGAATATCATCCATACCAACTTTCCACATGATGATTCATAATGTCAAATATCATCCATACCAACTTTCCACATGATGATTCATAATGTCAATATCATTCATACCAACTTTCCACATCATGATTCATAATGTCAAATATAACTCATACAAAATTTCCACATGATGATTCATAATGTCAAATATCATCCATACCAAAATTCCACATGATTCATAATATAAAATATCATCCATACTAAAATTCCACATGATTCATAATGTCAAATATCATCCATCCCAAATTCCACATGATAATTTGTAATATCAAATATCATCCATACCAAAATTCCACATGATTCATAATGTCAAATATCATCTATACCAAAATTCCACATGATTCATAATGTCAAATATCATCCATACCAACTTTCCACATGATGATTCATAATGTCAAATATCATCCATACCAACTTTCCACATGATTCATAATTTCAAATATCATCCATACCAACTTTCCACATGATTCGTAATGTCAAATATCATCCATACCAACTTTCCACATGATGATTTATAATGTCATATATAATCCATACCATTTTTCCACATCATGATTCATAATGTCAAATATCATCCATACCAACTTTCCACATGATTCATAATGTTAAACATCATCCATACCAACTTTCCACATGATGATTCATAATGTCAAATATAATTCATACCAACTTTCCACATGATGATTCATAATGTCAAATATCATCCATACCAACTTTCCACATGATGATTCATAATGTCAAATATAATTCATACCAACTTTCCACATGATGATTCATAATGTCAAATATCATCCATACCAAAATTCCACATGATTCATAATATCAAATATCATCCATACCAACTTTCCACATGATGATTTATAATGTCATATATCATCCATACCAACTTTCCACATGATGATTCATAATGTCAAATATCATCCATACCAACTTTCCACATGATTCATAATGTTAAATATCATCCATACCAACTTTCCTCATGATGATTCATAATGTCAAATATCATCCATACCAACTTTCCACATGATGATTCATAATGTCAAATATCATCCATACCAAAATTCCACATGATTCATAATATTACATATGATCCATACCAACTTTCCACATGGTGATTCATAATATCAAATATCATCCATACCAAAATTCCATATGATTCATAATGTCAAATATCATCCATACCAACTTTCCACATGATGATTCATAATGTCAAATATCATCCATACCAACTTTCTACATGATGATTCATAATGTCAAATATCATCCATACCAAAAATCCACATGATTCATAATATTACATATGATCCATACCAACTTTCCACATGGTGATTCATAATATCAAATATCATCCATACCAAAATTCCACATGATTCATAATGTCAAGTATCATCCATACCAAAATTCCACATGATGATTCATAATGTCAAATATCATCCATATCAAAATTCCACATGATTCATAATGTCAAATATCATCCATACCAACTTTCCACATGATTCATAATGTCAAATATCATCCATACCAACTTTCCACATGATGATTTATAATGTCATATATAATCCATACCATTTTTCCACATGATGATTCATAATGTCAAATATCATCCATACCAACTTTCCACATGATTCATAATGTTAAATATCATCCATACCAACTTTCCACATGATGATTCATAATGTCAAATATAATTCATACCAACTTTCCACATGATGATTCATAATGTCAAATATCATCCATACCAACTTTCCACATGATGATTCATAATGTCAAATATAATTCATACCAACTTTCCACATGATGATTCATAATGTCAAATATCATCCATACCAAAATTCCACATGATTCATAATATCAAATATCATCCATACCAACTTTCCACATGATGATTTATAATGTCATATATCATCCATACCAACTTTCCACATGATGATTCATAATGTCAAATATCATCCATACCAACTTTCCACATGATTCATAATGTTAAATATCATCCATACCAACTTTCCTCATGATGATTCATAATGTCAAATATCATCCATACCAACTTTCCACATGATGATTCATAATGTCAAATATCATCCATACCAAAATTCCACATGATTCATAATATCAAATATCATCCATACCAAATTTCCACATGATGATTCATAATGTCAAATATCATCCATACCAAAATTCCATATGATTCATAATGTCAAATATCATCCATACCAACTTTCCACATGATGATTCATAATGTCAAATATCATCCATACCAACTTTCTACATGATGATTCATAATGTCAAATATCATCCATACCAAAAATCCACAAGATTCATAATATTACATATGATCCATACCAACTTTCCACATGGTGATTCATAATATCAAATATCATCCATACCAAAATTCCACATGATTCATAATGTCAAGTATCATCCATACCAAAATTCCACATGATGATTCATAATGTCAAATATCATCCATATCAAAATTCCACATGATTCATAATGTCAAATATCATCCATACCAACTTTCAACATGATGATTTATAATGTCAAATATCATCCATACCAACTTTCCACATGGTGATTTATGTCAAATATCATCCATACCAATTTTCCACATGATTCATAATGTTAAATGTCATCCATACCAACTTTCCACATGATGATTTATAATGTCAAATATCATCCATACCAACTTTCCATATGATGATTCATAATGTCAAATATCATTCATGCCAACTTTCCACATGATGATTCATAATGTCAAATATCATCCATACCAAAATTCCACATGATGATTCATGTCAAATATCATCCATACCAAAATTCCACATGATTCATAATATCAAATATCATCCATACCAAAATTCTACATGATTCATAATGTCAAATATCATCCATACCAACTTTCCACATGATGATTCATAATGTCAAATATCATCCATACCAAAATTCCACATGATGATTCATGTCAAATATCATCCATACCAAAATTCCACATGATTCATAATATCAAATATCATCCATACCAAAATTCTACATGATTCATAATGTCAAATATCATCCTTACCAACTTTCCACATGATGATTCATAATGTCAAATATCATCCATACCAACTTTCCATATGATGATTCATAATGTCAAATATCATCCATACCAATTTTCCACATGGTGATTCATAATGTCAAATATCATCCATACCAACTTTCCACATGTTGATTCATGTCAAATATCATCCATACCAACTTTCACATGATGATTCATAATGTCAAATATCATCCATACCAACTTTCCACATGATTCATAATATCAAATATCATCCATACCAACTTTCCACATGATGATTTATAATGTCATATATCATCCATACCAACTTTCCACATGATGATTCATAATGTCAAATATCATCCATACCAACTTTCCACATGATTCATAATGTTAAATATCATCCATACCAACTTTCCTCATGATGATTCATAATGTCAAATATCATCCATACCAACTTTCCACATGATGATTCATAATGTCAAATATCATCCATACCAAAAATCCACATGATTCATAATATTACATATGATCCATACCAACTTTCCACATGGTGATTCATAATATCAAATATCATCCATACCAAAATTCCATATGATTCATAATGTCAAATATCATCCATACCAACTTTCCACATGATGATTCATAATGTCAAATATCATCCATACCAACTTTCTACATGATGATTCATAATGTCAAATATCATCCATACCAAAAATCAACATGATTCATAATATTACATATGATCCATACCAACTTTCCACATGGTGATTCATAATATCAAATATCATCCATACCAAAATTCCACATGATTCATAATGTCAAGTATCATCCATACCAAAATTCCACATGATGATTCATAATGTCAAATATCATCCATATCAAAATTCCACATGATTCATAATGTCAAATATCATCCATACCAACTTTCCACATGATGATTTATAATGTCAAATATCATCCATACCAACTTTCCACATGGTGATTTATAATGTCAAATATCATCCATACCAACTTTCCACATGATTCATAATGTTAAATGTCATCCATACCAACTTTCCACATGATGATTTATAATGTCAAATATCATCCATACCAACTTTCCATATGATGATTCATAATGTCAAATATCATTCATGCCAACTTTCCACATGATGATTCATAATGTCAAATATCATCCATACCAAAATTCCACATGATGATTCATGTCAAATATCATCCATACCAAAATTCCACATGATTCATAATATCAAATATCATCCATACCAAAATTCTACATGATTCATAATGTCAAATATCATCCATACCAACTTTCCACATGATGATTCATAATGTCAAATATCATCCATACCAACTTTCCATATGATGATTCATAATGTCAAATATCATCCATACCAATTTTCCACATGGTGATTCATAATGTCAAATATCATCCATACCAACTTTCCACATGGTGATTCATAATGTCAAATATCATCCATACCAAAATTCTACATGATTCATAATATCAAATATCATCCATACCAACTTTCCACATGATGATTCATAATGTCAAATATCATCCATACCAACTTTCCACATGATGATTCATAATGTCAAATATCATCCATACCAACTTTCCACATGATGATTCATAATGTCAAATATCATCCATACCAACTTTCCACATGGTGATTCATAATGTCAAATATCATCCATACCAAAATTCTACATGATTCATAATATCAAATATCATCCATACCAACTTTCCACATGATGATTCATAATGTCAATTATCATCCATACCAACTTTCCACATGATGATTCATAATGTCAAATATCATCCATACCAACTTTCCACATGGTGATTCATAATGTCAAATATCATCCATACCAAAATTCTACATGATTCATAATATCAAATATCATCCATACCAACTTTCCACATGATGATTCATAATGTCAAATATCATCCATACCAACTTTCCACATGATGATTCATAATGTCAAATATCATCCATACCAACTTTCCACATGATGATTCATAATGTCAAATATCATCCATACCAAAATTCCACATGATTCATAATATAAAATATCATCCATACTAAAATTCCACATGATTCATAATGTCAAATATCATCCATACCAAATTCCACATGATAATTTGTAATATCAAATATCATCCATACCAAAATTCCACATGATTCATAATGTCAAATATCATCTATACCAAAATTCCACATGATTCATAATGTCAAATATCATCCATACCAACTTTCCACATGATGATTCATAATGTCAAATATCATCCATACCAACTTTCCACATGATTCATAATTTCAAATATCATCCATACCAACTTTCCACATGATTCATAATGTCAAATATCATCCATACCAACTTTCCACATGATGATTTATAATGTCATATATAATCCATACCATTTTTCCACATGATGATTCATAATGTCAAATATCATCCATACCAACTTTCCACATGATTCATAATGTTAAATATCATCCATACCAACTTTCCACATGATGATTCATAATGTCAAATATAATTCATACCAACTTTCCACATGATGATTCATAATGTCAAATATCATCCATACCAACTTTCCACATGATGATTCATAATGTCAAATATAATTCATACCAACTTTCCACATGATGATTCATATGTCAAATATCATCCATACCAAAATTCCACATGATTCATAATATCAAATATCATCCATACCAACTTTCCACATGATGATTTATAATGTCATATATCATCCATACCAACTTTCCACATGATGATTCATAATGTCAAATATCATCCATACCAAAATTCCACATGATTCATAATGTTAAATATGATCCATACCAACTTTCCTCATGATGATTCATAATGTCAAATATCATCCATACCAACTTTCCACATGATGATTCATAATGTCAAATATCATCCATACCAAAATTCCACATGATTCATAATATCAAATATCATCCATACCAACTTTCCACATGATGATTCATAATGTCAAATATCATCCATACCAACTTTCTACATGATGATTCATAATGTCAAATATCATCCATACCAAAAATCCACATGATTCATAATATTACATATGATCCATACCAACTTTCCACATGGTGATTCATAATATCAAATATCATCCATACCAAAATTCCACATGATTCATAATGTCAAGTATCATCCATACCAAAATTCCACATGATGATTCATAATGTCAAATATCATCCATATCAAAATTCCACATGATTCATAATGTCAAATATCATCCATACCAACTTTCCACATGATGATTTATAATGTCAAATATCATCCATACCAACTTTCCACATGGTGATTTATAATGTCAAATATCATCCATACCAACTTTCCACATGATTCATAATGTTAAATGTCATCCATACCAACTTTCCACATGATGATTTATAATGTCAAATATCATCCATACCAACTTTCCATATGATGATTCATAATGTCAAATATCATTCATGCCAACTTTCCACATGATGATTCATAATGTCAAATATCATCCATACCAAAATTCCACATGATGATTCATGTCAAATATCATCCATACCAAAATTCCACATGATTCATAATATCAAATATCATCCATACCAAAATTCTACATGATTCATAATGTCAAATATCATCCATACCAACTTTCCACATGATGATTCATAATGTCAAATATCATCCATACCAACTTTCCATATGATGATTCATATGTCAAATATCATCCATACCAATTTTCCACATGGTGATTCATAATGTCAAATATCATCCATACCAACTTTCCACATGGTGATTCATAATGTCAAATATCATCCATACCAAAATTCTACATGATTCATAATATCAAATATCATCCATACCAACTTTCCACATGATGATTCATAATGTCAAATATCATCCATACCAACTTTCCACATGATGATTCATAATGTCAAATATCATCCATACCAACTTTCCACATGATGATTCATAATGTCAAATATCATCCATACCAACTTTCCACATGGTGATTCATAATGTCAAATATCATCCATACCAAAATTCTACATGATTCATAATATCAAATATCATCCATACCAACTTTCCACATGATGATTCATAATGTCAAATATCATCCATACCAACTTTCCACATGATGATTCATAATGTCAAATTCCATACCAACTTTCCACATGGTGATTCATAATGTCAAATATCATCCATACCAAAATTCTACATGATTCATAATATCAAATATCATCCATACCAACTTTCCACATGATGATTCATAATGTCAAATATCATCCATACCAACTTTCCACATGATGATTCATAATGTCAAATATCATCCATACCAACTTTCCACATGGTGATTCATAATGTCAAATATCATCCATACCAAAATTCTACATGATTCATAATATCAAATATCATCCATACCAACTTTCCACTAAACTAATTCTAAGAAAGCCAAAACTTCAAATATATCTTAGAAATTATTCAATTTTCCCCTTTTTCTCTCTGCTATGCTGTTCATTCCCTTTGATGTGACATTAGTATAAATAACTCTGCATCCACTAATTTGGGATCCATTTTCTACTGGCTACGAGTTTTAAAGGCCCGTCATCAAATTAAATTGAATACCATGTACACTCTCCTTTCTTTTAGTTTCTCCATCACTCTCCCCTGCCTCTTCAAACTCCTCCTTGATCAAAAAATCAGTGTGGCACTAAAACTAGGCATGATCTTGGTGGAATCCAAAACCTGCTATCAAGACTGTGTCCAGTGTGCTAAAATGAGCCGTTGTTGCAGTTTCTGTATACATATGCACAGGGCATAACAACACATCAGCACAATACTGGATATACACAGTGCCAGTTAAAAAATTTTATGATCAGAAATATTATAGATCCAAAACTCTGTGTGAAAAGTGCTTACATCCAAAAGTGTAGACAGCACAAAATTCTTAATACTGAATGCCGGTAAAATTGACCTACTTATCAAGGTCTGCTAGTAACAACTATATCATGTGTTAACTATACACCAGGTAAAACCAATTACAGCATCATATTCTTTGAGAGAAAACCAAATGTGACAAAACTACACTCTGTTATCTTTACCATTTTCCAAAGTATTGAAAACTGAACTAAATCAAGGCGTGTATAACCAGACAAAACAAATGAAACCCCCATAAATATTTCTTACATTGCATTTCCACATAAACTCACCCAACACCTCCACATTGACTGGAAGATTGGTGTTGCCAGAATCTGAATGAACATAGAAAAATGTTTCTATGTTACATGGATGTTCTGTCTTCAGACCCGTAACTGACGATCCAGAAAGGTCTACAGCCTGGCAGGTCAATGGAGATTCTGTTTAAGAAAATTAAATCTTTTTATACAATTTTTTATTATATCTTACACTGATTTTACAACAATTTCTACAAAATGATTGTACTATGAGTTGGTCATCGTGTTCAAAGAAAGATAACCTGAAGAAAACCAACTACTTTGCATATGGGGCTACTAACCTTTACCTGTACTGGAACAGGGCATTAAACCCAGATCTAAAGAGATGTAAAGCCAATGTGTCACAATGCATTTAAATCTGAATATTTGAGCAGTGATGAATTCAAGGCAATTATAGAAATCATATGGATTGGATTCAGCACTGAATTACATGAACCTAATTATCTATGCTTGAGTACCCTTGCCATTTCTCTCGAAAATCAATAGCAAATGCAACAGTCACCAAGCATAACTCTTGGCACATTATGGGCTGAATTCAACTGGGTTGTTATTTAGCAGTATCTTAAGAAAATTTCAATAAACCTAAAAACAATGAGGCTTTTTATGACCAGGGTATAAAGATCTTTTGTAGACTTTTAGAGCACATGCTTCATTAACTGATGGATAAGCTCAAATTAAAAAATCTGTCATCGAGATTGTGTGTCTGAGTGTGTGTTTTTAATTTTTAACATAGCTTTAAACAGATTTCATTCATACACTACAATTTCTGCAGTGTGGCAGTTTATAGTGACGTCTAGCAGTCGGGCATCATGCTGCAGACATGTAGCATGATGTTCCTCCCAGTCACATTATCCTGACACCAGGCCAACCAGTCCTAACACTAACCTCTTAATGCTAAGCACCTAGTGAGGCAGCTGTTAGTACCAGTTATGTAAGTCTAGTATGACTCAGCCAGGGTTCAAACCTGAGACCTCCTGCATTCAAGGTGGATGGTCTAACCACTAGGCCACCAGAATGATGCCCCCATCAAGTGATTAGTGCCAAGTGTACTCTACCGTTCTGATTATTTGTGAAAATATTTAGAGGCAGATGAAACTGAGACTGACAGTGAACATCCCAGGTAAACTCTTAAGTGAAACAGGTTTTTGCATACTTTCAAAGGTGCAATAAATCTTAGAGACAAATTTACTTAAGACTTTTGTTTTACTTGTTCTCTGTAACTTACTTGGGTGATGCTCTTTGTTAAAGATGATATCTACAGTTTGAGTACCGGCCTTTTCCGGGATAAATGTCATCTTGTACACCCCATTTTCATCACTGGTCACTTGGTTAGGGATGTTCCCATCATTAACCATTATCTCCAACTGTCCTTCTCCAGCCTTGCTTACATCAACTGGACAAAAGAAAAAAAATTAGAAATGAATTTCTAGTGCAGCTTGGATTACTAACATGGACTGAGATTCTGAAAAGTGAGAATGACCAGTATACTGACATGCTGTGTTGTTGAATGTTGTAAAGCGCTTAGAGCTTCTAAAGATTAGGCGCTATATAAATCCATTATTATTATTATTATTATTATTATTATTATTATTATTATTATTATTATTTTTATTATTTATGCTGCCAATAATTTTCTTATGAAAGAGATGTCCCCACACTTACCTCTAGAAGTTAACATCATGTTTCAGCTAAGTGCAGTGGGGGTGGGAATTCATTGCAGATATAGTTCTACTACCACCAGCATCTTTTCTCAAAGTTAAAAATGAAGGGGGGATTCCCCTTCTTGCTTGAAAGGGAGTGAATTTTTAGAATGTAAAAGAACGAAATAAAGAAATAAAAGTAGGGTTTGAAATTTGAAAAAAAATATAGTTTTCACACATTTGTTGATTTTTTTGCAGGATATCCTGAGAGATCTAATCAAGTGAGCAACCACATATTCTATACCCTGTTTATATACACTAAGGTACAATCACTTTTTCATTTATGCTTTCCACTCTTTTTATGTAGACCATCCAATCCTTCCTTCCTTCCTAAGCTCTGTGTCACATACTTTCCCCAGATTATCACTTTTCTCATACTGTGACATGACCCTTGACTGTAATTGACCATTCATACTCCAAAAATTACATTTATGAAACCACACTCAGGAAAAAATTTCCCTATCTCTTGTCCCTGAGACAAATGACTTGTAAGAGTTAATTGTCCCTGTCTTCATGATACTTCTACAATGCTTACACTTTTACAAAAGAACTACATATAAGCCTGATACTAAAATGAGTCAAAACCATGAAAAGTTTGTGCTCTTTACAAACAAATATCTTAAGAGATAATATTTGTAACTTCAAATCAATGGACCTGCAAAGGTAACACTTTATTTCTTAGTGGTATTTGTATCTACAGTAATCTGGATGTCATAAATTTCATTTTAAATGAACTATGACACTTACAGTAGAACCTATCTTGAAAGACCACCCTTTCTACCAAAAATGTATGGTCTCTCAAGGCAGGTGGTCTCTCATAACAAGTCACAATGCTATATAATCAATACATTTATGCATTGAGAATATGGTCTCTCAAGACAGGTGGTCTAACATAGCAGTGATCTTTCAGGACAGGTTTTACTTAATCAGCTCTTGTAGGAGTTAAGAGACAGAGAATGTCAACACTGTATGATTTTCATATGGTCTAGATGTTATCATGCTTGTACCATATCACCTGTATGACAGTCAAGACTGGACAGTTTTATTTTTACATTGTCATGCCAAAGTAAAGACTACAGTAGATATTTATATAAGTATGTACTTACTTTTTAAAAGAAACTTATCAGTAACTTGCATTTAGAAAAATTCTAACCATCCTAGTTTCTACTCACTTTCATTCTAAATGATCCATTCCTTTCAAACCTCCTTTCAAGAGAGTTATATACAGGTGATATGTAAAAGAAGACTGTTGATTGGCCAATCAATGAAATGGAAAATTTGTACCTCAACTAGACTTTGACCAACTGACTCTTTTCTCAAAGTTATCTGCTTTGTAACTAGATTATAACAGCATGTAAGATAGTTGGTGCGAACTGAATAAGACACTCAAAATAGCTATTTTGAATGCAAGTTGGCAACATTCTTTTTGTGAAAATTAATTACACTGTTATAGAAACAATTTGGCATGACCATGTCAATAAATCTTGATTTATGAAAATATGGATGACATGCAGTAATAATAACTTTGCCTGACAGATGAAAAATCAAACACATTTTGGCATTCTCCATCTCTTCCATTCTTAGGGGTCTGACTCACTAAAATGTTTAATGCATCTTTAAAACAGAACCAAATCTTAATTACTGTGTTGTGATAAATATAAATATCATTAAGAAAAAGATGGCTAACTGTGTAACTTCAAAAAATATGCTAATAATAATTACCCTCTAAGTATCTACTTTATATTAGGCACCTGCATAAAAAAGGAACATGTTCAATACCGACAACAAGTAGGCAAATTGGGCATAGGTTATTTATAACTGACAAATACCAAATGTTATGCAATGTTGAACTTTGGCATTTGTTATGGGGAAAACATGCATTCATATTTATTTGAAAGGTTTGGAATCTGTCCAGGGACATGTACATAGTAAACTTTTTCTCACCCCGGCCAATTTATACAAGGCTAGGACTTTTGGATGAGTGGTTTTCCTGAGTCGTGATGACTGAATAATGAATCAATTTGCTACATCCCTCTAGGAGACATTTCAATTGGAACTCCTCAAGAGTTTCTGCATAAATAATAACATATCTCAATCAGACAAGTGTATGCATGTAAATACTTTGATTAACTAATTAGAAATCAAACAAAATCATGCAAAAACAGACCTTAAATGCAATGATTTGATAAATAAATGCAATGATTTGATAAATGCAATGATTTGATAAACATCCTTATGTGAGAATCCCACAATTGCATTGTCAGTTATCATCTGTGTCCTACATACGTTCATATATGTGGATGCTGGACTAACAAAAAACAGAGAAAGACGGTGCTCTACAACTTACTTAAGAAACTGATGCCTTCTCCAACAATTCCATCTTTGGGTGGAGTTACTTTGATTGCTGATGTGTCGTAAGCTTTGGCAACAAATGGACTGCCATTAAGCTCCTGGTTTCCAAACCTAACTTCTATGTTGTGATCACCTGAAAGCAAACAGGTAAAACTATAAGGTTTTATATCCTTAATGACTGATCTACACCTGATAATAATAGATATGATAAGCAAATACAACTGTATCAAGTCTATATTGGACAGTAAATTGTATGCATTCCCACTGTTTAATAGTTCCCTATGTAGGCACCAATCAGATGTAACTGTCTATGCAGATTTTCTAACAAGTCTCAATGATATGGACTATTGGTCAAGGTTCCAAGTCTTGAACTAATTTTATTATGCAGAAACAATTATTATCTTAGCAAACTCACCAAGACCTTGACCTCTGACCATCAGACCCCAGAATCTAGGTTTCTTAATGACTTCATTGCAAGCCACTTTAAAATATTAGGGTCAAGAATCCTGCACTAGAACAATGACCATGACCTTTAATCTATAGACCCCAAAATCAGTAGCCCTCTTCTATGCTAGCTGTGCATGCAAAATGCCAACCTTGGTCAAGTTAAATGGTCCAGAACTATATTTTATTTTAAAAAAATGTTCTTCTTATTGTCACAGCAACTTTAATCCTCTGACCTTTTAACTTAAAAATAACAACAGGATTCCTTTTTACCCAACATTTACATCATGCAGGTACACAGTCAAGATATGAAATTTCTGAAATAATTTGTCTTCCATCAATAGGTAATATTGATTTTTGACCCACAAATGAATAGGCATCTTCCTCACTCCAAGTAAAACCCTTCTACAAAGCGTGGTGCAGGTCTGTCATATGTTATTGTGTGGAAATCACAGCATTACTGAAATAAATTTGAGACCCCTAAATAATCTGACTTTTTTTCTTTACATCAAGTGCAAGCCATACACAAACTTTTATCCAAGTGTGTGATGTAGAACTGTTATTGTGCAAAAGACATTTTCTTCTTTTAGTCATACTTGACCTTGGACTTTTTGACCACCAAATCTTGTTTCTTTCAAGAAGAACTTGCCTGTAATAATTGGCAAAGGCAGTTGCTTTAAACTGAAGCTAAATTATGGATGAACAGACAGATGGACAGACTTACAGGGTCATAGCATAATATGCTCAGCCATTGTATAACACGAGTCCCTAGAAGGATCTGATATTCTTCTGATTGAAAAAAGACTGAGTTCATGATAAAACATTTCCTTGTATACTATAACAAAAAAGCCACCATGGCAGCCACAATGGACATTATATTGGCAACATTTTAATTCAAGAAAACCTGACATCATAAAAAGTCTTTGGTGAAAATCACATCTCTGTATGACTTACTGTTTATGAGTGGTAGTGATAACATGATCTCTAAGATGACTGCCATGGTGGCCATATTGGTTGTTAGATCTACATTATTTTCAATGACTAGACATCATGTAATCATTAAGATTAGTGACAGCAAGATTTTCTATAGGTAGCCATAATTGGATCAGTGTTATATATATATATATATATATATATATATATATACAATAATATAGTTGTCAATTAATAAATATAATTAGCCATAATTGGGTCAGTTTATATATACATTAATATAGTTGTCAATTAATAAATATAACTTGGTAAATAATAATAAACTGGTAACTAATTTATTTCTTAGACATCTAGTTCCATGTCTAACCCAGTATCAATTTCTGGTTCTTTTCCATAAGTATGACAGCAGGCACAATGACTTGAACATAAATGATGAACATTTGCTAATGCAAACATCGATGATGCAGGTGTCCTTACCCATGATTGTGACGCCAAATGAAGCTCTCCTCCACTCAGTGCAGATGAGCAATGAACTGTGATAATTTTAAGCTGACTGTTGTCTTTCATCATATTGTCTTCAAAACAATGAAAAAATATGCACAATCCAAAAAATAAATCCCTACTATTGACTAATTGATTTATAATAGTAAAAAAATCAACTGTGAATTTATTCCTGACTTTCTGACTTCCACTGCAACATATTCAACTCTCTAATTATTCTTGACTTGCTGACTTTCAATGGAGTGAATTTCAATTGTGAATTTATTCTCGACTTGCTAATGTCCACTGAACATTTTCAATTCAGCATTCATTCTTAACTTACCAACTTCCACTGGGGTATATTCAACCCGGAAGTCATTCCCCTCTTTTATCCGCTTGAATGGCACATTCCTTCCACTGGGTGCTAAAAACAATAAGTTATTTTTCAAACTAAACTAGAGTACTCAGAATTCTTATATATATATATATATATATATATATATATATATATATATATATATATATATATATACATATATGTAACATTTTATTTAAAAATTGTTGTCAAAACATTATACTTTTTAACTGTCATTGAAATATGTTATTATATTTAATTCCTAAAGATGTCAACACTGACTTGTCAAAGTAAGATAGAAAGTTTAACTGTATTGTTAAGAATAGTAGCTGAATGTTTTTTGGAAAATTATAAAAATGAAGTTAGATACAAAACACGAAAAACTCTTATTCACCAGAGTGTATATTATAACACACTAAAACTCAACAGTATTAGATAAAAGCAAAATAAACATACACTTTAATCACCATATCCAATATGCATGTGCAAAGATAAAAGCAAAATAAAACAAGCTCGACACAAAATGTTAATTCTTATAATGGTATCTAATTATATGTGGGTGGGATCTACTCTGACAAACAATAAAAACAAGCACATGCTGTCAAGCAAAAGCTGATCAAAATATTGATCACCGATAGATAAAAACTGCAGCAAAATAAAATATCAAATCTACATATTGTTTAGACACATACAAAAAGAAGAATTTGTACTTTATTTCTACATAGATTATTATCAGCATTTCAATTTGTTGTGAAAAAAAATTAACAACTGAACATCCAAGAATGTGAAGCAAAATATCAACATGAAACCTTAAAATTCTGATCATGTAATTTATAAAAAGCTAAAATTGTTAACAAGAAAATTGTCCTTTAACTAAAAATATGTAAAATATCAAAAACTTAAAATGTCTGCATTCTGAAAATTTGTCTAACAGCATCTTTGCTAGACAAGGTTCTTTTGTGCTAACCCTATCCACACTTTGGTGGATCGAACAGATTTTTCAGTGCTTCAGGTATGTAAATTTCATTGAATAAATCAGCAAGCCACTGCATTTAATCAAAATCAAGTTTCTCAAATCTGAACACTGTTCCTACATGATCGAGACCATGGAATCACACAAATGGAATGGACTCATAAATAAATAATTTCCACTGCCAGTCTGTGTTTGTAACAGATCCTTCTCTCCGATACACCTTTGGATGTTAAACTTACAAACTACCCTTTTGAAGTCAACTACCTCAACCATTTTTGTCCCGGTGTACAATACACAGCTGTTACACACTATTGGCTATTTGGCATTACATACCATGGGAGACAATTCATTAACTCCAACAGATGTTGCTGAGACAAAGCACTTAAATATCTATTGGATCTGCCAAGGCATAGATAGGGTTAACATATTAGAGCCTTGGCTTGTAAAGATGAAATAAAAGATGCCTTTGAAAAACAAATGATATAATAATTCCAGTTTGACTAAAATGACCAAGCAGTTTGACTTTTCATGATAATGTAAGCAAAGGTCAAACCACTTGGCAAGTAGGTCAAGGGATCTTAACACTTAGCATGCTTAACTCTGATGGGATAACTCAACAATACTAAGCATGAATAATGCATGCAAAATGCTATGTCAAATTTTCAAGTGAACTGACTGATAATGGATATTGTTGTTACAGGCTTAAACCACAATGTTAACTTTATGTAACATGTAAACTGAATATTTAAAATGCTTTTCAGGTCTTTTGATCCATTTTGGGCTTTCTAATATTTGGGTTTGAGACCAAACCTGTTTTTTGAAATCCATAAATAATCAAGATTTATATTTATTTTCTGAACAACTTTTATAATCAATCCCTGCAATAAAATTGCCATTTACAGAAAGTTTTCACATCTAACTTTTTTATGGAAGAACATTTTCCACATTATTGTTTTCCCAAACAATATGACTCCTAATTATTTTACAGTTATCTTCCTTGGTTTGGTTTCATGTTTTACAGCACAGCAACACTAATAATACACACATCATAGTAGCCAACCAGGACAGATCTAAGAGTAGGATTTTAACCTGCCCCCTTCAACCAAGATCCCAGCATTGGTAACCACCAAGACTGATCCAATAGTAGGATTTTAACGTGCCTCCTTCAACCAAGATCCCAGCATTGCTAACCACCAAGACTGATCCAATAGTAGGATTTTAACCTGCCTCCTTCAACCAAGATCCCAGCATTGCTAACCACCAAGACTGATCCAATAGTAGGATTTTTCAACCAAGATCCCAGCTAACCATTGAGCTGGCATGGGTTTTGCATTATATCGTCACCCACCTCTTGCATCAAGCAAGAGAACGTTATCAGGCACATGCTCCAAGATGACATCGAGTTTTATAGAGGGATAATACATAAACATACAACGAATATGTTTGAGAGAAAATTCAAAAAAGTAATGGATGAAAAATAACAGAAGACTGTGACGATTTATGCAAGATTTATTTTCATATAAATTTTGCAAATGAAAAAGCATTCTACTGATGTGCAATCTGAATGTATATAAATACTATTTAAATTAAAAACAATAATAAAGTTGCTAATATACAGCACTAGAAAATAAATCTAAGACTTCACCTCCAATGTGCCACTGAAATGAGTAGTAATGTATTTGTAAATACAGTGATAAAATAATGACTACTAATGATATAGTAACATACTAATGTGTTTTGTGAATACTTAAGTACTGTATTTACCCATATTATATACTTTAAACCAGGTTAGAATTATTTCATATTGCTGGAACAATTCAACATTTTCTCATAATAATATTTTTTAAAAATATACTGTAGCCTTATCTTTTATACATGTACCATTGTTAACCATGTGATGTTAGACTCATTTTGTTTAACCCTTCACCTCACTGAGTGTATGGCTTTATAGCCTTTTGATACACATTTAGCAAAGTACCCAGTGCAGTGCACTATAAATAGAACATCTGTTACCTATTCGACTCCATATACATAGGCCTGCCTGTCAGCTGTGAAGCAGTGAAGTGTATGTTAGGTTTAACATTAATTTTAACCATTTTACATTTTTGTAACACATATGCATGGAAAGATTTAAGAGTACAATCTGATTGTTACAGCTGTATAATTATTTTTTACAGAAGAATTTTTTAAGAACTTTAAAATCTTGAGAGAAATCATTCACCATCCAGTCAGTGAAGCTGTGTGATCATAATCAAAATTTACATGTTCTTTGTTTGCATCTACATCATAAAATCATCTGAATTTGATAATTTATAAAAACAAATGCCTATGTCAATATCAGAGCCTTTACATAAGTTATTGAAGCTTTCATAGTTATGATTCAAAGCATGAAAACTTAAGTACTGAATCTGTAACATCCATTTTGGAGAGAGGAAAATACAAACCAGTTAGTTTAAACAGCACATTTTGACCAGAGCATAAACAGCGACCATGTAATCTTATGTAATGGTCATTTACACCAATTAATGTAGTTTCTAATAGGGGGTTTTCCCAGAAGATTGAGCTATGAAAACCCACTCAAAATGGCTGATGTTTATAGCAGGATCCAAAATGCACTTCCATGCAAATCAGGTAGAGGCATCCAAAGGAATGGAGAAGAGGTTTCCAAAGGTGTTTTCATCAGGTAATGGGTTAAAAGGAAACAAAAACACTTGGCATCCAAAGATGATGATGGTATAGGAAGTATAGGAAATCGCAAACATCCAGTCTTTTTAACAACATTTAGCTGATGATTATAGTCCTTACATAAAATGATGAAAGTGTTCTATTTGTAGTTTTACAACATTTTAGTAGGAATTTCCTTGGAAAACAAGGTCAATTGTCAAAGTGAAACTAAATGGCAACATTCATGTATTCTTACAATGATTCCAACAAAAGTTTTGAAGGATTTGAAATTGATGACATTGCAAATGACAATACTTTAATGATCCGATGAAAGACGAAGGATTGGATATTTGTATAATTCTTGTTTTGACACCCGACATTTCAGTTTTATGTGAATCTGAAGACGAAATGTGTGACGATTTTTTTTCTGGTTGGAACACGTGGACTATCACATGTGGACAACTTTACATTGGATTTAGGACCAACATATATTTTACATAAAATGCAAGGGAAATAAGATTTCTTTTTACAGTTTTTTTTCCTGAAGAAATATTCTAGCTGTGCAAAAATGTTGTATTCTATATTATAAACAAACATATATCTTGAAATATATTTTTATTATGAATATGTCATACAAACATCGATTCCTGAAGATTATAAGTACTTAGTGGTGGAAATGAGTGGCACAAAACTTTGGTAAGTGTATAAAATATTAGTTTTCATTAAATTACATAGTTTACATGTGACAAGATTGATAAAGAAAATGTAGACACCATATGCCCCAACTCAAGAAGGTCTCACTCAGGTAGCCATTATGATGCCCTGGGGTTCAGTCTACAAAGAGCAGCTAGAAGACAGGCTGCTTATTAGGCTTAGTGGGCAGGGCAGTAAGCACTTGTAGAAGGTAAAGGGTTAAAGCAATATGCATTATTAATTAAACCAATGTAAAATAATTCATAAATAGAACAGGAATGAGTACAAATATTTTAAGATATTCTGATTTAGATTGTTAGATTTAAATGTAAATTTTAAAAAGATTAAATATTTCATTTTTTTTTATCTGGTTTTAAGTCTATAAAAAGAAGGCTACTGAATTAGTACTAAAATCTTTCAAATAGATTTATTCTAAGGTTCAGAGTAATAGCAAGTTGCCCACTGCCAAAAAAATCTATTCCTGCAAGTATTTTCAGTGCAAAATCCTTCAATACATACCTAAATATATGGAATATCTCAGTCTATCTGCCAGCACAAAATAATTGTCCAGCATGATGTTAATGTTAATGTATAATGTTACTGTATTTTGAATATGTCATGTCCATACTTGAAAATTAGTCGATATGTTACTGCAGATCTGTTTCTTCACAATTGGGGATGAGTAAATACAGTACCCATAAATATGTGCTTTTGTGAATTGTGATGCTGATTAAAGAATGTGACAATATACATATATATTATACATATAAATCATTCTAGTCTACCGTGGCCCCAATTATGTGCCATGCTGTCCCCATATAATTTAAAAGTATCAAAATTGAAAGTTAGGTACTGAATTATGAAAACTAAAACCCCTTCAATCTACTCACTATTATAACAGATCAATTATTTTGAACTTGGTAAACTCCAAAACTGCAAAAACAAAAGTTTAAACTTTGTGAATTGACTCTATGTAATACAGCATATTTTTGTGTAATACTGTGTCTACATATTTCTGGTAGACTCCAGATTATTCAGTACATGGGCCCTAATTCCAACTAGTTTCTCTCAAGACAGTAAATGACTGGAACAAACAGTGCAACTTCAATTCATTCAAGACTTGTTGCTATTTATAGTTGATGGGGGTGGGGTATGTTGATTATACAAACTGTTTATCTTATCAGCAATATAAATGATCAGAAAGTACAATTTCTTTCTTTTTCACTGCTGATGTTATTTAAAATATTTTCTACTTAGATATTATCCTGAAATGCCTCCCAAGAAGTTTGGCTCATTTTCCATTATTTATAAAACAAACTTAAGTCTCAATTTGTATTAAAATTTTAGACTATAGTTATGTTCATCTTAATGTGACATGCTTTTGTATGCAAATAAATCTGATGTTAGACCAGTCTAGCAATAAAAATCTGATGTTAAACCAGTCTAATAAAAATCAAATGCTGGACCAGTCTAATAAAATAATTTACATCAGAGAGCATCTATCTAATTAAGTTTACTGCTCCCACTTTAACAAGTTAACCCTTTAAATAACACTTTTTTTAAGCCAGACTTAAATTTCAGACATTAAAATGCAGGTTTCTAAATTCAAATTCAAACCAAGATATAAGTTCTGATGGTGAGACTAAGAATTGGTCACTGTCTTAAATGAAAATGTGCATAAATATGATTACATACATACAGAAATTTTATAGAAAAGTTTACAATTTACCTGTGATTTTAACCTTGAGATCATCACTTAGATTCCCCTGATAATGAATGGTAAAACTATATTTTCTTTTTACTTGTACAAACTCCAATCCTTCACCTGAAGCTGTAAACTTGTCTAGGTCAACAACTGATATATTCCAAGGGCTTCCTGGTTTTAAAGAAAATAAAAATCAACAATTTTATTAAGATGTCATTAAACTTACACAGTAAATAATCTTGCAATTATAGTTGTACCCTTTGCCTACTGTAATATCTATCTTCAAGCTGTGGAAATACCTTTACTCAATATTGTGCATTAATTTTTTTTTTATATGTCTTTTTGGCTGATACAAAGCAAAAATTAAAGACAATGTGATGTGTCAACTTTTGAAAACTCTTAGAAGCTTTGTTTAAAGGGATTATATCAAAGTCAACTTAATTAAAGTAGAAAGGGCTAGAGATAGTTAGATGATTATTTTCATTTCATCTCTGAACGTCAAAAGGGAATTCGTTCTAGCCGACGTAACATGACCGAGTCAGATGCTATGGTACAAGAGAATGACATAAGACTCTTCCCCAAAATCGGCAGGGTAAAGGCGGCATCTGGCTATAGATGATAGCTCAAAGTAAATGATTAATTATGGCATGATTAGTTGTTTAGTTTTCTTGTCAATCCAAACATTCTACGAACAGGTTTAGGAAACTGTCTATTCTGATTGGTTAATATGGATTTATGGGCGTAACTCTGTAAGAAATTAAAGGTTTTACTTTAGGGAAATTCTTTAGTCGTCTTCAATCTTTCACAAGGAAAGTTAGTATGACTCCGAAATTCGTAGAAAGTATGTTTTCGTTATTGAGTAAGGGGCCAGATAGTTCTCTCAGTTAGGAGACGGACTATACGTGAGGTTCGTGGAAACAAAGAAACAGCAAAAGGTATGCAATCTTAGTTTCCCGATTTTAATATGTTATTTCATTTGTTGATCTATTTTGCAAATGTATTCTTGATATGATGTATGCATGTATTATTTCATTTTTCAGGATTTTAGTGAAATGCTAGTCATGACATTTTATTCTTTGATTTCCTAATTATCAATTCATTTGGAGAATTGGCAAGATTGAATGTAATTAAAATTTCATTAAATTAGTTGAAAAAATTGCATGTAATTGAATCTTGAATACATAGGAGTGATTAGGAATTTAAATGAATTAAGTTTAAGGAATGATGGGTAATATTTCATAGTTTTATGGATTAACTCTGTCTAAAATGAGTATGACCTAACATTACATGTATATTCATATACTAGTTTGTAATATTTAATTGATCACTTAAGTGTATATCTATATGCTGGTTTATAATATCTAATTGGTCGAGTAAACTATTTTAGAATAGTTAGATCTGAGGGTCTAAGCATATGCAACTTAAGACTGCTAGATTGGTAGAGTCAGCAGTTGAGTGGGGGTTACATACGGGTTCATATGGCTGAGTTGAATTTAATTGACCATCCCTAGCATGACCTGAATTAAGGTCAGGACAAGCATTGACCGTTTATGTAAACATAACAGTTAGCTAACAGAAGTTACTTCGGCAGAATTTATGCCTTTTGTTTTCTGAGCCGAATTAATGTAAAATATAGATATACTTGGGAATGTGACCTATTGTCTATTGCGAGACATTTTTATTTATTGAAGGAAACAGCTTTCCTGGATTCACATGAGGAATCCCTGAACAATCACAGGACGAGAACAAATTCTACGCAGAAACCTAAGTCCAGAGACGATTGTTAAGTCAGACTTCGACGGACAAGAGTCCAAGACGAAAAAGCTAGACAAAGATCGACAGAGTAGGGACAAACGGAAGTTATGATGTCTGCATAAATTAGGTGATGAAGTCTCTCATCGTTACGCTCAAAGGTCACATCTCATTGGCAATGAGGACAGCAATTTAACGTTGAAAGTAATTTTACATTTAAAGAAATTTGTATTGTCTTTTTTATTTGAGTACATGTTAGTACCATTTTTCCTTCTTTTGTAACTAAGTCATTGATTTCTTTTCATTTTAAATTCTGTTGATAAACTGATTAAATTTTATATTTGTTCATTGAAAGGGGGCTTGTTTTGTTATTTCTTCAATATACTCGTTCAGTGATCTGCATTCTTCTATCTATCCACACTGGGTAAACTACACCGCGGAGGTCATTCCCTAGCAACGAACCGTAGTGAAAGAGGTTGGTGTGTTTTGCATGCCGCCAATCTGTCACAGACAATTTAACTGACCAACCTGTGCACTTTGCAAAACTTGATCCAATATAATTCAACCAACCTGTGCAAAAATTGACCCAATTAAGTTCAATCTACCTGTGCTGACAACTGATTAAATTCTGTATAGAAAACTGACTTTATTCAGCCTAATACATTTATCCACAAAACTGGATCCATACATTTATTCACAAAACTGGATCTATACATTTATCCACAAAACTGGATTCATACATTTATCCACAAAACTTGATCCACATATATTTATGCATAAAACTGGATCCCATTCTCATCAAGACTTATTCACAAATTTAAAACCCCAATCATGGCATTATGTGCAAAGAGTCATATATGACTGAATCTCAAAATATCATTGGATTCATTGAGTTATATTAAAAGCTGTTAATATCAAGGTTACAATGCAGTAATTTCTTTCTTTTCATTTTTCGCTCGTGTACAAATTAAACAATGTTGATCTGTGATATTGATGGGTGAAGCAATTTCAGTCAAAAACTGGAACACAAGATTTGATGACATCACCAGTATAAACATAAGCTAACACTGCACTATGCTGAATTATCCTCAGCCCAAGTTCACCCTTCAAAATATTCCAATGCCATAAAGGATCACTAATATTCACCCCGTCTTACTTTTATCTAATGCATGCTTTTCTTCTCAAATCTGCTTTAAAAAAGTAGGTTTGCCTCTCTTCATTCCCTCTCAAAATCCTTTGTGTGCCTCATGCAAATGTTGTTATATGTATTAGATTAGTCAATAATGGAATTTTATAAAATATATCACCACATCATTTGGAGCACTCCCAACAAAAAAGGGAATTTTGAGTGACTTCATTGACTGAAATGAAGTGTGGTACCTCTTAATTCTGAACTGAATATTTGAAAGTTGTCTAAACATCATGATCATTTCAAAGAGCGGTTTTTATCAGATAGACTTTTTAACAAAATCATGGCCTTCCAAACTTGAGCATGTGTTATTTATATGTAATTAAATTGTTTGTATATTAGTTTTAAATTCTTTTTATTTTATTTTTGTTCCTTTACATTTTATTGTAGTGATAATTTTCATTGGATTTGAATCTCTTTTCAGAAAATTCTCTTGACCTGATTAGAAGGCAACAGTTGCTTATCACTATTTTTTAGTTCACCTTGGTTTTGAGACATTTGTAAACACTAAGTGAAAATGATTGGCTATTACCAAGGTCATGTTTGGCCCACGTGATACCCATGTGTAAACAGGTTTTATTTATTATTCATTTATAGCATGAGAATCTGGGTTTTTTTTAGACATGGCAATTTTGGACTATGTGCTAAATAGCATTTTTTTATTGTGCTATTCAAATTAATGATAACGTAGCCTGTCAATGACTGACCATGTTATATAAAATTGTGAGTTAAAGCAGATGTTTTCTAGAAGATTTTTCAGTTGTAAAATAATACCTTAAGGAACTCAGAGGTATTTTGGTGGTGTTGCCTTTTAAGTTATTTGTTATTTACAAATAATTTATATTCTGTGGAAAATAAGTGCTTCTTCATCAAAGTCTTGGACAAAGATATTCAGTGAAAATTATTTGGAATTCTAAAGCTGGAATATTATTCACAAAATTCAACGAGGAACTGTTCTCATCAGTACAATGACCTCATCTGTTGTCATGGCTCTGAACTTCATAGAGATTCGAACCTGGATTTAATTGTAACTGTTTAATGATAAGACTTGTATTTTTCAATTCTAGGATTAATGTTTGGATTCTTTTCACGAACCATAAGTCTTATTTTCTAATTTTACATTGTATTCTATGGAAATAAATTATTTTTGTTAAAATTTACAAAGTTTACTGACTTCACTCTTTTCTTTTGTTACATTTGTCCGAGCCTACACGTAACACTAGATTGAAAGAATGTAAAAATTTATGATAGACTAATGAAGTGAGAAACTTCTTAGTAACGAGCACAAAATTTATAGAAATATTGATGGTGTACACGTATTTGAAAAAATAAACTCCCAAAGTGAAAAGGCTCAAGCTGATGACAGGTCTCAAAATTATAGTGCCTCCAAAAACTTTACAATTTAAAATATGGACAAGATTTTTTTGTCAATCTCTATATCCAAGCAGAAAACATGCATGCTTTTCTCACAGTCAAATTTTAGCTTTTTATAAAAAATATAAAATCTCATTTAGGAGTGCTGGATTTGTGAAGCGATTGTCATATACTTATGATATTACAATCAGATAATATATTCGAAGAACCAGAAAATTTGATGCACACAAAAATAAATCAACAATTAGGTTACATCTTCACAGTTATAATGAATTAGTTGAATATGAAGAAATCTGAAAGCAAATGTCTTGTCTCATTTTTTTTATTCATCTCTTTAACTCTAGCACAAGGCACATTTTAACAAGGATTAACATGAAGCAGCAAAAAAAAATGCAAAGTCCTTGTCTTTTTTTAGTCCACTTCTCAACCTCAGCCCAAAGCCATTTTCAACAAATATGATTATGTCTTAACAGAAGTAAAAATGTAGAAAGGATAATTTATTTGTCATTTTTATCTATCCCTTCAACTCCAGCACATACTTCAACTAAGCTATTAAGTACTTCACAATAGATGGGTACAGCCAGATATTTATCCCTGACTTTACTGATGCTGTGCTTTTGCACCATGACTAATGGTTATTCATGACATATTGCTGCTCTCAAAACTGATTCAATAGCACTCCCATGATTTTGAAATGAAAATATTAAGGATTTTAAAATAAGTCTAACTTTTCGATTTATATGTAGTATGGAAAACCTCCTTTTTCATGCTGCAAAAGGGGTGACCTTATAAGGGAGGATGACTGTGTTAGAATCATTTATATCAAGAACGCTGTTAATTTTCAAGAAATTATTATACAGAACTTTGAAATTTATAGAGATGGACAGAATACACTCAGCTTGAGGAGTTAGGAGACAAATATCACTACATCCTTACCAACAACAGAAACAGAGTTGAATTTCATCTCCACCATATGAGGTTCAGCAACATTTGGGGTGAAGGACGCAGTGAACCTGTACTTGCCATGGTTCTGAACCTTGCAAGCAATTTCCCCACCATTCACCATTATCTCAATGTTCCCTGAACCTGCACTGGATGCATCAACTGGAAATAAATTGATTGAAATTAGAATTTTACTGAAAACAAAGGCTGCTAAATTATTAATATAAACATTAAAGTCATAAAAAGTTTTGAATTAGGATAAAAGAAACACTTTTTAAATGAGTAAGCAGCCATTAATCTATATTTTATTTTCAGCTTTGCTAACATTATTCATTGACCCAATACATTCCTTATCACCCATGACATATATAGCAAGTCACCTGTCACAGGTCCACTTCATACCTCATTAGTCATGGACCCAATACATTCCTTATCACTCATGACATATATAGCAAGTCACCTGTCACAGATACACTTCATACCTCATCAACTCTTGGCATATGCAGCTAGTCAACTCTCATTGACCCACTACATTCCTTATCAACTCATGGTATGTAGCTAGTCAACTCTCAAGGATCCACTTCATTCCTCATTAGTCATGGACCCAATACATTTTTATCACCCATGACATGTGTAGCAAGTCACCTGTCACAGAACCACTTCATACCTCATTAGTCATGGACCCAATACATTCCTTATCACCCATGACATATATAGCAAGTCGCCTGTCACAGATCCACTTCATACCTCATTAGTCATGGACCCAATACATTCCTTATCACCCATGACATATGTAGCAAGTCGCCTGTCACAGATCCACTTCATACCTCATTAGTCATGGACCCAATACATTCCTTATCACCCATGACATCTGTAGCAAGCCACCTGTCACAGATCCACTTCATACCTTATTAGTCATGGACCCACTACAATCCTTATCACCCATAACATATGTAGCAAGTCATCTGTCACAGATCCACTTCATACCTCATCAACTGTTGGCATATGCAGCTAGCCAACTCTCTTGGACCCACTTCATTCCTCATCAACTCATGGTATGTAGCTAGTCAACTCTCATGGACCCACTTCCTTCCTCATCAACTCATGGTATGTAGCTAGTCAACTCTCATGGACCCACTTCCTTCCTCATCAACTCATGGTATGTAGCTAGTCAACTCTCATGGATCCACTACATTCCTCATTAACTCATGGCATGTACCTAGCCAACTGTCTTGAATCAACTTCATTTCTACTCAAATTTAGGCATATGTCGCAAGACAACTGTCGTGGATCTACTCCATTTTTTATGAATCCATGACATATTAACTATCCAACTGTCATGGATCAACTTCATTCTTTATGAATCCATGGCATATTTAGCTATCCAACTGTTATGGATCCACTCCATTCCTTATGAATTGTGGCATATTTAGCATAAAAACTGTCATGGATCCACTCCATTCTTTATGAATCCATGGCATATTTAGCTAGCCAAAACAATGTTTCAAACAAATGCCATTGTATAGACAGTAGTCTATTGCTCAAAAAATTATAAAAAGCTCATTAGATATGATAAAAAGTTAGCACTATGTATTCCAAGATGTCCAGATTTTTGACTGAAAAGAAAGGATTTTTGCATGGAAACAATGTACAAGACTGGGATGATTATTCTAAACTCTATAAAAATTTAACTGAGCTAGCAATCTTATTGTATCAGTTAGCAATCTTATTGTATCAGTTAACAATCTTATTGTATCAGTTATTAATCTTATTTTATCAGTAAGCAATCTTATTGTATCAGTTAGCAATCTTATTGTATCAGTTAACAATCTTACTGTATCAGTTATTAATCTTATTTTATCAGTAAGCAATCTTACTGTATCAGTTATGAATTAATAACTGTATCAGTTATTAATCTTATTTTATCAGTAAGCAATCTTACTGTATCAGTTATTAATCTTATTTTATCAGTAAGCAATCTTACTGTATCAGTTATTAATCTTATTTTATCAGTAAGCAATCTTACTGTATCAGTTATTAATCTTATTTTATCAGTAAGCAATCTTACAGTATCAGTTATTAATCTTTTTTTATCAGTAAGCAATCTTACTGTATCAGTTATTAATCTTATTTTATCAGTAAGCAATCTTACTGTATCAGTTATTAATCTTATTTTATCAGTAAGCAATCTTACTGTATCAGTTATTAATCTTATTTTATCAGTAAGCAATCTTACTGTATCAGTTATTATTCTTATTTTATCAGTAAGCAATCTTACTGTATCAGCTTCATCAAAGCAGATACTGATCCTACTAGTTAATTAAGCCAAGCTGAGCAAATTGGATGAATGGCCCTTGGCAAGCAAAGCCAATTTACTATTTGCCAGAAAATATGTAGACTTGACTAATTTGAGTTTACTGGAAATTTACAAAGCATCATGGGTAAAATGAATTGGAAGACATGAAGATGCCATTTTTGTACTGATGGGCATCTGATCAGCAATCAGAAAGCATACAACTGAGATATGAAATGAGCTATAATTTGTTTCACAAAATGATCAGCAGACAAAATTTGGCCAATATTATGGCAAACCAAGCACGAAAGAGACTCACCAAAGAGCTTACTAAAATGTTTGTGTTTGTTTCATGATACACAAGCAGCCGATTTATCAGGGTACTCATCTGTATCATAATGGGCAATTCTTTTATGCTAATTTGGTGACTTCCGATTTAGATAATGCATTTTTTTAAAAGAATTCACTGTGTAACTGTTATGTATATCTACATTTTTTGAACTCCTGGCACATGATTTTATCTCATTTTTAAAATTCTTATTCATGGCAGTAATATGTACAGAATATCTTTAGTTCAGGCTAGTCTACATGACTTGAGTTTAGTATGACAGGATTTATAAATAGATGTTTTATATACACATTAAGGATTAGTAATAATAATCATAATAATAAGACTTAAAATGGTGCCTATTGTGTAAGTTTCTCAGTGACTGATGGGATATGGAAGTTTCAAGAATTATGTGGTTTTCCATTGGTTGCACTCGGTCATGTTAATATATTTAGTTCATCAAAATCAACAGTGTATGTTATCACATGTGGCCTATTTAATCAATGTACCATTGCAATATACAGTGTTTATAGGAAGAATATTAAGCATTCAATTTCATTATAATTTCAGAAGTACACTTTTTATCTGAATGAATTCTGGACAATGCCATCTTAATAACATCATGGTTCTTGTAGGAACATTACATTTCCAGTATTGAAATTTATAAGGGACTTTTCAGTTGTAGTATTGAAATTTAGAAGGGACTTTTCAGTTGTTTAGGACTTCATGCAACTTACTAATTTGGATTCACTTCATTATACTGCACGTTCCTCTCACGTTTTCATTCATCACTTTAATATATGTTTGTAAGGTTTACAAAACTTGTAGGTTTTGCTATTTTCTGTTACTTAAGTTTGTGACCATTGAGTCATAACAGTTAACTCTCACTTACATTGAGAACAATGATGTGATGTATTTAAAATGCAATGTCAAGATCTGGCTTTTGTACTGTAAAGTCCAAATATGCTTACATGTTGAGTTTGAAACCAAGTTGCTAGAAAATATGTCTCTCATACATGCTTAGAAACATACAGAAGTTTGGCAAACATTCATTATTACATTTTTTAAAGCTAACATCATGCATCCAATCAGAAACTGATTGGCCCGATTGAACCATCATTTTACTGTGACTGATATGTATAACTTTCTCCTTTTTTAAGTTTTCCTTTTTTTCAAAGGGCAAATTTATATTTAATATCTCTAAAAAAGCCTGTGATCAGCCCTTATACTTGTAAAAGTGACCTGCTGTAAAGGACCAAATTTTTAGGTCAATCTTCTTTGTTTGAATTAATTATAGTAGAACATACTTAGCTGCATACATGTACCATTAACGAGATTTATGGGGAAATGGCCACTTTGTACAAACCTTAAAGTACAGATTAGTTCAGGCGAGCCAAGAAGTTATTAGTTTTTAATTAAGAGTTTGTTTAAACTTAAAATGTGGGGTTCAAGCTTTGTTCGGCATAGAACTGATTTTAGAAGACAGCTCAGTCGTAGACATTTGTTGATTGGTTTCTATCTTAAACAGCATCAGCTAGTATATTAATGTTATTGTATTTTGAAATTTATTAATTGTTTTTGTATTTTGAAATTCCTTAATTAGTAAAACATAAAGAAAGAAGTGTATCTTTTGAATGATAATTTTGATATTGTCTGCTCATAGAAATTTTTTATTGTTTGAAATTTTATTAAATTTTGTCTTTACTTGTAATGGGGGCTCGTCTTATTTGTTCTATATATTAGCTCAGATTACTTATTCCATTCATAAATCCCTACTTGCAGTAGCTTAATCAATACAGAGCAAATTTCATCACTGGAGGTGACTCCTAGATACGAACCCTAACATATATTTACCACAACTGCCAACTTAGGATTCCAATACATAAAGTGCATCAATTTGTATACACAAAAAAAATGTCATCATTTTGCCTTTCAAAATTTACCCATGATGCCTGATCAATTTCCAATAAGGTATAATTCAGTTAAAAATTTTGTAACAACGACCTCATTTTGTAAGAATGTCCTCATACTGCAATTAAAAGGTGTCACACAATCCTCACTACAACATTGCTGCAAGCTTTGCTTATGGAAATAACTAATATTATTTAACAGATTTCATAATCAGCTAATGAAATTAGCACATTCAAATTGATTATATTTATCAAATAATGTAAATTGACAATTGCTATAATTATACTAATTGCTCCCCCACCCACTCCTATAAAGGGACTGTACCTTTTATCATGGAAATATCTTCTGGTGACAAGGGTATAATACTTTACTGTATGTGATATAATCAAAAGATATTATGTATATGTAACCTCAAAAATACAGAATATGCCTAAAAACTGACACACTAAAACACAGCGGTATAAGGACTTTTATACCTTACACCTTGCCAGTAGCTTCTCATGGGTCGGTGGTTCTTCCAGAGGTTTTCCAGGGTTCTTCCTCCATCACTAATACTGGCCGCCATGTATAGCCTATCTAATGCTGAAAAATGGTGTTAAACCCTACAACAACAACAACAATACCTTACACCCATTCTTCTTTCAATTGCTTTTGCACTTACTGTCAAAACTGACTTCATTTCCAACCAAGGTGTAGCTGGGCATTTTGGACACAACTACTGATCCAGCATCATACACTTTACACAAAAATGGACATCCCTTGACAAGTTGACCACCATAGAGTACATTTATTTTGTGGTCTCCTGAAAAATAAATGTGTAAGCAGTAGTAGAACTTTAATCGGACTATTTTAACATTTCACATACTACTAAAAACTAAAAGTGTTGCACTAAATTAAATTTATTAAAATTCTGATTCCAACTGAATTATATATATATATATATATATATATATATATATATATATATATATATATATATATATATATATATATATATATATAATAAAATATCACTATGAACTTCAACTGGCACTGAATCTAAGTAATAAAAAAAAAAAAAATAAAAGTTATACTGAAACATACTGGTCAACTTTTTAAAAGCCAAGGAGGGAGATTGATTGAAAATGTAATGAGATTGGGACCCAGAATTGGGAGGTTTTTATTTTCCTTTTTTTATTCTCAACTCAAAAGGTAATTAACATTGTTTACTAAAGAACATATTTATTCTAAATAATCTTTTGAGGGTACATAAGCTTCATAGTCTGTTTCTCCATTTCTTCTTTTAATTTAATGATGGTAATTAACATTTGTATATACCGTATAGTATAGTTGGTTTTTCACTCATGTAAGTTTCTTTGGTAGGATTGGAGATGTTACATCATCACATTGATCATTCTTGGGACTGAAACTAATTACTGACAATTTTACTGTTGTATTTTATTGCATGTTATGGTTATGACAGTCAGTGGTACAGCCTATTGTTTTTCATGTAGTATTCAATAGGACCATAAACTTGCTTATAATACACCAGTAATGTACAAGGGCATTTAGTAATGTCTGTACACAGAAAAAAATCCACTTAAGACAAGGTAAAATATAATTTACATGGTTTATAAGAATGCAATGTTGTAGGTTATAATCAAAGTTAAAAATTATGACTCCAATGTCACAACCTGTATTACCAGCCATTAGAAGGCTTCTTTTTCAAATCTGATCATGTCAACTAAAGATGTATTTCACACTCTGCTATATGCATATTTCAAGTTAACAAAGGGAAATAACTGTGTATGATATTGACCTTATAACATGCTCATTAATAAACCAATTAATACCAGGTCAACAAATTAAACAAAACTGAATATTCACTAAACTGAAAAGTTCTCAAAAGTATTCAAATTGTTCACTTCAATCTTCCAGTTCCACAAATCTAATCTTCTAGTATTTTACCTTGTTTTGAGTCTGTGTGCATGGAGAATGAGGAAACAAAACCATCAAAAACACTGCGCATATTTATAAAACCTCAAACATTCACTCGTATTTTAAAGTCTCTAATTTAAAAAGTGTTATTAGAGTTACTGTATATACTCATTTATAAGTTTAACTGCAAAATGAACGGACCCAGATCTGCTGGAACATTATGTGAAATCTGGGTCTGTGCAGTCACTTTGGAGTAATCAGTATAATAAACAACATAGACCTTCATCTGCAGGTACATTATGGCTTGGAAGATCTGGATCTTTGTTAGTTGCAATCTGACTTATAAGTGAATACATACGGTATTGCAAATTTTATGTGATAATGCATACATACGTTGAAAAATTGCTGACAAAAGTGTACTACACAATATTGTCAATTTGTACCCAACATGTATATACTGGAGATGGTCATAACACAAGAAGGAATCCAGGTACAGACAGAAGGACCAATACTCCGGCACAAATACCTACCTTAACAGAGGTCAGGGACAATGATGCATTTTCATGAACCAACCTGTTTGTATAGGGATGTACTCCACTTTGTTTATCCCCTTGTTTGGACTAAGGATGCGATGTGGTACTCTTCTGCCAGTGGGAGCTTGAAATAAACCCATTCAATTTAAAAGAAGTCAGTTTTTAACTGCGAGCCAAATGAATTGTAGCTTACAAAGTTTATAGATAAGATAGAAACTGTATTTTCTCTCCAATACATTAAACAGGTTTTATGTCAGAGATACTCAGATTGTTACTGTAAAGCATTAGATGTTATACATTGACATATTTTTTTTTTGTATGATGTTTGCACAGAAATTACCAGTAAAAAGAAACAAATCTGTTCTACTTTAACATTTGTCATGCAATATACATTTTCTTCTTTCCAAAAATTAATTAATCAGTGACTAACATGTGATTAAAAGATATACAAGTATAATTAATTAAGTATAATCAATGCATATGCTTTGTTGTGAGAAAAAATGAGTAAACAGAAAAGTGTTATATCATTCCATCATAAGCTCATTAAAAAAAGGTCAATTATGGACGCTTCAGTTTAAATTTTGATCAGAATGAGTATCATCTACTTGGGAAAGCTCTGTATATTACTTCCCCATCTAACAGTGTAATAACATCTATCCCAATCTGTGTCTCTTTATTCAGAAACTAAAAATGGAAAATACCAGCAGCCATTTTCACCTCAAATGCTAACAGTATACTGCTCAAAATCTCTTATTTTTATTTGAAATGCCCATAATATTAATACACTTTCACATTAATGGATGTCTGATTCATTCTAAAATGATATCACACACAAACACACACACATTTACACACACACACACACATACACACACACAGTCTTGGAGTTAAGGGAGGTAATTATAGCAGTTTGAAATATTTAAGAATTGTAACCCTCAATAATCTTAACTGTAAATTTCATTAATTTCATTAGAACAAATTATAACTGAGAAACAGTTTCAATCTATAAATAATGATGTAAAGAAAGGCTGCAAAATGTATATTTGGAAGATTCTGTCCTTAAATGACCTTTAAACAAGCTGCCATTATTGACAGAAAAGTGAGGATAACAGAAAAGGAATGAGCAGATTGTTTGCAGCATTAAATGTAACTTACCTCAACTAAAAATAAAAGAACGCTGTGTTAAACAAGTAAGTGCAGCCAGAACTTGTACACATTTTTACAGTCATCATGCTCTCATGTGATTGGTCAGTGAAGAAAACAGTCCCCATCACAAAATACCGAACTTAATACCGCGCCCAAATAAGGACAGAAATCGTTTGCTGTATTAATGATGCATAAATTAGGAACATTCCACGCATCTGCAGAGCAGACTTGATACACACTGGGCTTCTCTAAGGAAGACAATTGCTTTTTTCTAAAGAATATATGTTTGAAAGGAACATAACCCTGATCAGGGAAATAAATCAATTCATATCAATATTTTCAAAAGATTGGGTTGATAATGTTCATTTATTAAAGATGTTACTTTGACCATGTCCAAATATTACATTCTCATACCTTGAAAATAAAAAATATCAACAAAATGAATAGAACATACAATTTCATGAGAAAATAATCTTATAATCTTCATCCAACTGTGGATAGCACAAATCCAGATTTATTTCACACAATATTACTGCATTATCATTAGCTAGTGAAAATATTCACTGCATTATTTTTAGCTAGTGTAAATATTCACTGCATTATCTTTAGCTTGTGTAAATATTCACTGCATTATCTTTAACTAGTGTAAATATTCACTGCAATATCTCTAGCTAGTGTAAATATTCACTGCATTATCATTAGTTAGTGTAAATAATCACTGCAATATCTTTAGCTATTGTAAATATTCACTGCAATATCATTAGCTAGTGTAAATATTCACTTTAATATCATTAGCTAGTGTAAATATTCACTTTAATATCTCTAGCTAGTGTAAATATTCACTGCAATATCTTTAGTTAGTGTAAATATTCACTGCAATATCTTTAGCTACTGTAAATATTCACTGCATTATCATTAGTTAGTGTAAATATTCACTGCAATACCTTTAGCTAGTGTAAATATTCACTGCAATATCTTTAGCTAGTGTAAATATTCACTGCAATATTTTTAGCTACTGTAAATATTCACTGCATTATCTTTAGCTTGTGTAAATATTCACTACATTATCTTTAGCTAGTGTAAATATTCACTGCATTATCTTTAGCTTGTGTAAATATTCACTACATTATCTTTAGTTAGTGTAAATATTCACTGCAATATCTTTAGCTAGTGTAAATATTCACTACATTATCTTTAGTTAGTGTAAATATTCACTGCAATATCTTTAGCTAGTGTAAATATTCACTACATTATCTTTAGTTAGTGTAAATATTCACTGCAATATCTTTAGCTAGTGTAAATATTCACTGCAATATCTTTAGCTATTGTAAATATTCACTTTTAATATCATTAGCTAGTGTAAATATTCACTTTAATATCTCTAGCTAGTGTAAATATTCACTGCAATATCTTTAGTTAGTGTAAATATTCACTGCAATATCTTTAGTTAGTGTAAATATTCACTGCAATATCATTAGCTAGTGTAAATATTCACTGCAATATCATTAGCTAGTGTAAATATTCACTTTAATATCATTAGCTAGTGTAAATATTCACTTTAATATCTTTAGCTAGTGTAAATATTCACTGCAATATCTTTAGTTAGTGTAAATATTCACTGCAATATCTTTAGTTAGTGGAAATATTCACTGCAATATCTTTAGCTAGTGTAAATATTCACTGCAATATCTTTAGTTAGTGTAAATATTCACTGCATTATCTTTAGCTAGTGTAAATATTCACTACATTATCTTTAGTTAGTGTAAATATTCACTGCAATATCTTTAGCTAGTGTAAATATTCACTGCAATATCATTAGCTAGTGAAAATATTCACTTTAATATCATTAGCTAGTGTAAATATTCACTTTAATATCTTTAGCTAGTGTAAATATTCACTGCAATATCTTTAGTTAGTGTAAATATTCACTGCAATATCTTTAGTTAGTGTAAATATTCACTGCAATATCTTTAGCTAGTGTAAATCTTCACTGCAATATCTTTAGTTAGTGTAAATATTCACTGCAATATCTTTAGCTAGTGTAAATATTCACTGCAATAACTTTAGTTAGTGTAAATATTCACTGCAATATCTTTAGCTAGTGTAAATATTCACTGCATTATCATTAGTTAGTGTAAATATTCACTGCAATATCTTTAGCTAGTGTAAATATTCACTGCAATATCTTTAGCTAGTGTAAATATTCACTGCATTATCTTTAGCTTGTGTAAATATTCACTACATTATCTTTAGCTTGTGTAAATATTCACTACATTATCTTTAGTTAGTGTAAATATTCACTGCAATATCTTTAGCTAGTGTAAATATTCACTACATTATCTTTAGTTAGTGTAAATATTCACTGCAATATCTTTAGCTAGTGTAAATATTCACTGCAATATCTTTAGCTAGTGTAAATATTCACTGCATTATCTTTAGCTTGTGTAAATATTCACTACATTATCTTTAGTTAGTGTAAATATTCACTGCAATATCTTTAGCTAGTGTAAATATTCACTACATTATCTTTAGTTAGTGTAAATATTCACTGCAATATCTTTAGCTAGTGTAAATATTCACTGCAATATCTTTAGCTAGTGTAAATATTCACTGCATTATCTTTAGCTAGTGTAAATATTCACTGCATTATCTTTAGCTAGTGTAAATATTCACTGCAATATCTTTAGCTAGTGTATATATTCACTGCATTATCTTTAGCTAGTGTAAATATTCACTGCAATATCTTTAGCTAATGTAAATATTCACTACATTATCTTTAGCTAGTGTAAATATTCACTGCATTATCTTTAGCTTGTGTAAATATTCACTACATTATCTTTAGTTAGTGTAAATATTCACTGCAATATCTTTAGCTAGTGTAAATATTCACTACATTATCTTTAGTTAGTGTAAATATTCACTGCAATATCTTTAGCTAGTGTAAATATTCACTGCAATATCTTTAGCTAGTGTAAATATTCACTGCATTATCTTTAGCTAGTGTAAATATTCACTGCATTATCTTTAGCTAGTGTAAATATTCACTGCAATATCTTTAGCTAGTGTAAATATTCACTGCATTATCTTTAGCTAGTGTAAATATTCACAGCAATATCTTTAGCTTGTGTAAATATTCACTGCAATATCTTTAGATAGTGTAAATATTCACTGCAATATCTTTAGTTAGTGTAAATATTCACTGCAATATCATTAGCTAGTGTAAATATTCACTGCAATATCTTTAGCTAGTGTAAATATTCACTGCATTATCATTAGCTAGTGTAAATATTCACTGCATTATCTTTAGCTAGTGTAAATATTCACTGCAATATCTTTAGTTAGTGTAAATATTCACTGCAATATCTTTAGTTAGTGTAAATATTCACTGCAATATCATTAGCTAGTGTAAATATTCACTGCAATATCATTAGCTAGTGTAAATATTCACTTTAATATCATTAGCTAGTGTAAATATTCACTTTAATATCTTTAGCTAGTGTAAATATTCACTGCAATATCTTTAGTTAGTGTAAATATTCACTGCAATATCTTTAGTTAGTGGAAATATTCACTGCAATATCTTTAGCTAGTGTAAATATTCACTGCAATATCTTTAGTTAGTGTAAATATTCACTGCATTATCTTTAGCTAGTGTAAATATTCACTACATTATCTTTAGTTAGTGTAAATATTCACTGCAATATCTTTAGCTAGTGTAAATATTCACTGCAATATCATTAGCTAGTGAAAATATTCACTGCATTATCATTAGCTAGTGTAAATATTCACTTTAATATCTTTAGCTAGTGTAAATATTCACTGCAATATCTTTAGTTAGTGTAAATATTCACTGCAATATCTTTAGTTAGTGTAAATATTCACTGCAATATCTTTAGCTAGTGTAAATCTTCACTGCAATATCTTTAGTTAGTGTAAATATTCACTGCAATATCTTTAGCTAGTGTAAATATTCACTGCAATAACTTTAGTTAGTGTAAATATTCACTGCAATATCTTTAGCTAGTGTAAATATTCACTGCATTATCATTAGTTAGTGTAAATATTCACTGCAATATCTTTAGCTAGTGTAAATATTCACTGCAATATCATTAGCTAGTGTAAATATTCACTGCAATATCTTTAGCTAGTGTAAATATTCACTGCAATATCTTTAGCTAGTGTAAATATTCACTGCAATATCTTTAGCTAGTGTAAATATTCACTGCAATATCTTTAGCTAGTGTAAATATTCACTGCAATATCTTTAGCTAGTGTAAATATTCACTGCATTATCATTAGCTAGTGTAAATATTCACTGCATTATCTTTAGCTAGTGTAAATATTCACTGCATTATCTTTAGCTAGTGTAAATATTCACTGCAATATCTTTAGCTAGTGTAAATATTCACTGCATTATCTTTAGCTAGTGTAAATATTCACTGCAATATCTTTAGCTTGTGTAAATATTCACTGCAATATCTTTAGCTAGTGTAAATATTCACTGCAATATCTTTAGTTAGTGTAAATATTCACTGCAATATCATTAGCTAGTGTAAATATTCACTGCAATATCTTTAGCTAGTGTAAATATTCACTGCATTATCATTAGCTAGTGTAAATATTCACTGCATTATCTTTAGCTAGTGTAAATATTCACTGCATTATCATTAGCTAGTGTAAATATTCACTGCATTATCTTTAGCTAGTGTAAATATTCACTGCATTATCTTTAGCTAGTGTAAATATTCACTGCAATATCTTTAGCTTGTGTAAATATTCACTGCAATATCTTTAGCTAGTGTAAATATTCACTGCAATATCTTTAGTTAGAGTAAATATTCACTGCAATATCTTTAGCTTGTGTAAATATTCACTGCAATATCTTTAGCTAGTGTAAATATTCACTGCAATATCTTTAGTTAGTGTAAATATTCACTGCAATATCATTAGCTAGTGTAAATATTCACTGCAATATCTTTAGCTAGTGTAAATATTCACTGCAATATCATTAGCTAGTGTAAATATTCACTGCATTATCTTTAGCTAGTGTAAATATTCACTGCATTATCATTAGCTAGTGTAAATATTCACTGCATTATCTTTAGCTAGTGTAAATATTCACTGCAATATCTTTAGCTTGTGTAAATATTCACTGCAATATCTTTAGCTAGTGTAAATATTCACTGCAATATCTTTATTTAGTGTAAATATTCACTGCAATATCTTTAGTTAGTGTAAATATTCACTGCAATATCTTTAGCTAGTGTAAATATTCACTGCATTATCTTTAGTTAGTGTAAATATTCACTGCAATATCAATAGTGTAATAATATTGATAATCTTTAGATAATGTAATTGATAATTTTCACTTTATCTTGAGTTCTTCAGAAATATTTATTTCAATTTCTTTGTTTCTTAAATGATATCTGAGTTCTTTTAAACAATATTTAAACTATAATTTTAGTTAATTGGAACTTAATTAATTGCTATATCTTTAGTTAATTCAAACATAATTTATCATTATATCTTTATTTAATTCAAACATAATTTATCACTGTATCTTTTGATAGTTCAAACAAAATGTATGACTATATCTTTAGTTAATTCAAACAATAGTTACTGCTATATTTGTACTTAATCTAAGCATGAATAATTACTATGTATTTAGTTACTTTAAACAATACTGATTGCTTTTTATTTAATTATATCTTTACATACTTTAAGCAAGATTTACTTCCATATCTTTAGGTTATTTAAACAATATTTACCACTATATCTTTTGGGCAATTTTAATGTACATCAAACTGAGGAATGGATTCTTTAGTATATTCCCCTCCTGAACCTGAATATGCAGCTTGATAAGCAAATAAATACATCTGTTTAAAATCAACAGTAAACGAACAGCACACATCTTAATCTGACAATGTACCAAGGAAATAATAAATATGGATTATTTTGTTATTTTTAACTGGATAAAGAGTAATGCACATGATTACATGACATTATTTTATCACTAGTCTAGTTCAACTATCAAGAAGGTAAATTGTTATTTTGGAAATTTTAATACATATTCCTTTAAGTCAAAGAAAGATACAATTGATGTCTTTATCTAAAAAAAAATACTGTCTGAAACATAACTGGATATCACATGAGAAAATAAAACTTACTAGGCTGAAAATATACCTTGGATAAAGACCAGACAGTTTTTATTAACTCACATTTAGAACTATATCTTTGTTTAAATTGTAATTTCCTGTTTCATTATTCTATGGTGTACAAATAAATTAGATTTTACAATAAAAAACAACATTTTCTTTACACAAAAAGTAAACACATCTAGAATCAAGAATTCAATGGGACACTGTATCTAACCTAACAAAATGAGTGGTCTATAATACAGAATGGAATCAAGAATTCCATGGGTCACTGTATCTAACCTAACAAAATGAGTGGTCTATAATACAGAATGGAATCAAGAATTCCATGGGTCACTGTATCTAACCTAACAAAATTAGTGGTCTATAATACAGAATGGAATCAAGAATTCAATGGGACACTGTATCTAACCTAACAAAATGAGTGGTCTATAATACAGAATGGAATCAAGAATTCAATGGGACACTGTATCTAACCTAACAAAATGAGTGGTCTATAATACAGAATGGAATCAAGAATTCCATGGGTCACTGTATCTAACCTAAAAAAATTAGTGGTCTATAATACAGAATCACCACTGCCATCATACACACACCACCTCCTCCATAGCGGTCTTGTACAAATGTTAAAAAATTTAACAATGGCCCAAACCCTGCTTTTGGAACAGTGCTATCTTTGTTTTGACAACTGCTAAATGAAAGTTTGGCAAAAATACAGAAGCAATTTAGTGTACCATATTATTAATTTTCAAGTTCTGACCAGCTACACAAGAGGGAATTCTCTTTTTGGTTGCATTTTTTTTTTGCTTGACTTGAATCCAATAAAAAGGTAAAATGAATCATTATACATATTCCAGCAATTCTACTGCCATGTGCTGATATATACAACATTACATTGTGTCAAATACTGAATCTATTTTTGTGTTCTTTAAAAACAGTTCCCCTAGAGTGTTAGTTGGTTATAGCGTCCTTTTGACTCAAGCACTGTACATCACCAGAAAAACACTATGCACCCTTCCAGATAACACTATACAAGCCTTCATAACACATTGATGGGGAACTGTAACCTATGGAAAAGGCAAGAATTGAATAATAGGACAAGCATTAAGTCTGCTTCATAATTTTTACCAGATACAAAACTGCATGTAACTGTACCCAATAACTATTCCATGCCACATGGCATTTAATAGACATTCCACTGAACATAGTCTCATAATTATTCCATGGCTCACTGTATCTAACATGAGATATGGTTTCTAATTAGTCCATGGGTCACAGGGTCTAATACCTGTTCCACAGAACAAAGCATCTAACAGCTATTCCATGGGAAGTGTCTGAAACCAATTCCATGGGACAGGGTCTAATACCTATTCCATGGGATAGGGTCTAATACCTATTCCATGGGACAGGGTAATATCTATTCCATGGGACAGTGTTTAATACCTATTCCAAATGACATTTTCTAGTACCTATTCCATGGGACAGTGTCTAATACCTATTCTAAGGGGAAAGCATTTTGAATGAGAAGAGAAGATTTAGCTTTCTGTTTATATAGTCATGACTTAGATATCCAAACAAATCTACTGGATACAAACATCAGACATTAGATTACTGTTTACAATTAAGTTTCTGGTGAATACAACCGTGGATGTAGGTGACTTTCATAAACTAAGTTTTCCCCAGGGAGTGGGGGAAGGGGATAGGAGGATGGAGTCATCTCGAAGCTTCTAAACAACTTGAAGAATATATACTGTGGATGACAAATTTTGTTACTAAAAGTGCAAAATAGCATGAAAAATGTTAATTTATTACTCTGAGCACCAGTCAATATAATAAACTGATATATTCAGCACAAAAATAAGCTTTAATACTGTGTCCCTTGCTAGTGAAGCATTAAATAACTACTGGCAAGTTTTTCTCTAATGCATGTTTAATCTCAGAAATGAATGCAAAGAAATTGTGATTATAAACCAAGATGTAACATGCAAAATTCTCAAAGATGTGCTATTTATGTGAAGACCTAAATCATGCCTTATCAGCAAGTTCATATGGTAATAAAATACTAAATGAGTTGTGGCATACATTGCTTGAGTAATTGTAAACAACACAATTATTGTCTGACTCCTTTGACATCTATGTTAAAGCATGGTCATTATCCACATATTTCCATCAAAACAATTTACATGTCCAAGACACTGAAGTTTAAACAAATAAATAAAATCATTTAGATATAGATTATGCACAGAAACAAAATTCAGTCCTCCATTGTTCAGAGAGACTCATTTTTTGTGTGCTCTTCTAGAAAATGAAAACTCAATACCGGTACTAAAGATCCTTAAAAAGTTGAGCAAATAAGCATCTGTAATGATGTAACTTTTAGGGCATCAGGTTAAGACAAAATACATTCATTTTCCATTGCACTGGTTTTAAAATTAGGATAGGCAGGTTAACTTGGGGGGGTCTTTTTTTTTTTCTCTAATGCAAGGTTTGTGAATTTTCTGTTTTACTATAAGGGAAAAAAGTGCAACGGTTGGCAATGAGAAACTAGGACAGTCTCCTGACAGGAAAGATACATTTTTTTTTGTTTGGCCTTACTGAAATATTCACTCATAAGGGATTAAATCACTTGAAATGTGAATACTGCAAACATTCTAAATGATCTAATAATGCTTTCCCACCATTCTAATGTGGAAAACAAAGATACATCTCAATTTTTTTTATAAAAATTCCCAGTATGTATATTACATGAGTTATCTCCCACTCCATCCATGGATTGCCTCACCATAAATAATTTTAGTCAAAATCAAACAAAATTAATAAATTTTTCAAACAAGATCTACATAATTCTAAGTCATAAATCTCAATTAACAGAATATTCAAAGTGACTGTCAAAGTACTTCTGCACCAGTCAGCAATGAACCTAATTTGAAACATTTGGAAGCGATTACCAGGAATTCATAGTAAAACCCGATGAGTAGTCTGCTATCCTGTGTGCTAAAATGTGAATGCCAAAAAATTAATGCAAAACTGAGGTTATTTTTCCATGTGTTCATAAATTTATTGCTATTTCAACGAATTTCTTAATAATTTTATTAATTTTCAAAATCATTGGCAGTACACTTTGGATTATTCAGAAACCATGGGTTTTCTCCTTCCTATATATATTACACAAATAATATTGTTCTGGCCTTGTAAGCTGTCCTTTAATAAACAATGCTGTAAACAATTCAGTCATGGTTGGACTAATATCAGTGTCTAGAATCCTCTGCCTCTGATTTTAGCATCTCTCTTTGTATAAAATTGTCCTGATACAAAATATTCTGGCATATTACACAATGCTATTTCATGGCCCAAAAAAACTTTTAAAAAAGGTTTAGCATTCCATACTTATGGGGAGGTAATTCCTTTATATAAAGGGAAACAACTGACATGATACTAAAAATGTTAATTATTAACACAAATAATTTGGACTGAGAACTGATACCAATAATATAACTCTTATTTTAAACCAGAAATAACTACTGGCCTGGACTTTTTTCAATAGATCTAAGTCTGGACTTAAACTGAGTCAAACATGAAGCAAATGACTAGACAAAAGTGACACAACTGAAATCAGACTATGAACAAATTAATGCCTGAAATTTAAGCATAAACTTGTAATACATGTGCATTAAATAAAACTGACAGCCTGATTTTGTAAATACAAATTAAAAATATGCTGCATCAAAATATGAATAAGAAATTTCAAGAAAATGTGTGCTGACAAAAAAGGATGCAGAACCTCCTGATCCCAGAAAAGCTTGAAAATGTCAGTACATTGTGTATAAAATCTGCTCCACAGTGCATCCATCCCCTACATATTTTAATTACTGGTGTTAGTGAAAAAAAGCAAGGAGTCATGCATGCTCTGAGTAACTTTTGGGGTCTTCTGTATATTATACATGGCCTAGGTACTAATGAAGATACTAAAGCTGTATATTAGTATCACATATTGTAAAAATATTGAAATTTTGTTCAGAACAATGCAAGGAGAACTGGTATTATCTACCAGCTTTGTATTAAAGAATTCAAAACTGTCCATAGAAAGATAAAGCTTATTAACCTTTTGTTAAAGTGAAGTCATTCTAAGAAATATTTTCTTAAACTACAACTGAGGTATTCTTTCAAAAATATAACAAATGTAAATTAAAACAAAATATTATGAGTATGTCATGATATTTAGTAACTATGGGATATATTTTGGTGTATTACTAAACAGGTCTATATATGTTGTCATTGCAGTAAGAGATGGCAACTTGAATATTCTTGATGCAGTACAGTAAGAAAGGGCAACCTGAACACTACTGCAGCAATGGTTTAACCTGAATACTCTTGATGCAGCAAGAGGGCAAGTGAATAATATTAATGCATTAAGAGAGGGCAACCTGAATACTATTAATGCAGTGAGGGCAACCTGAAATACTATTAATGCAGTAAGTGAAGGCAACCTGAATACTATTAATGCAGTAAGTGAGGGCAACCTGAAATACTATTAATGCAGTAAGTGAGGGCAACCTGAAATACTATTAATGCAGTAAGTGAGGGCAACCTGAAATACTATTAATGCAGTAAGTGAGGGCAACCTGAAATACTATTAATGCAGTAAGTGAGAGCAACCTGAAATACTATTAATGCAGTAAGTGAGGGCAACCTGAAATACTATTAATGCAGTAAGTGAGGGCAACCTGAAATACTATTAATGCAGTAAGTGAGGGCAACCTGAAATACTATTAATGCAGTAAGTGAGAGCAACCTGAAATACTATTAATGCAGTAAGAGAGGGCAACCTGAAATACTATTAATGCAGTAAGTGAGGGCAACCTGAAATACTATTAATGCAGTAAGTGAGGGCAACCTGAATACTATTAATGCAGTAAGTGAGGGCAACCTGAAATACTATTAATGCAGTAAGAGAGGGCAACCTGAATACTATTAATGCATAAGTGAGGTCAACCTGAAATACTATTAATGCAGTAAGAGAGGGCAACCTGAAATACTATTAATGCAGTAAGTGAAGGCAACCTGAATACTATTGATGTTGTAAGGGAAGGCAACCTGAACACTCTTGATGTTGTGAGGGAAGGCAGCTGGAACACTCTTGATACTGCAAGGGAGGGCAACCTGAACATTCTTGATACTACAAGGGAGGGCAACCTGAACATTCTTGATACTGCAAGGGAGGGCAACCTGAACATTCTTGATACTGCAAGGGAGGACAACTTGAACACTCAATTTTAGGCTTAAATTCTACCATTCAAACAATTAAAAATCCTTAATTATGATTCTTTATTATTAACAATATATATATATATATATATATATATATATATATATATATATATATATATATATATATATATATATATATATATATATATATATTGACATAAGCTCTCCAGAATGTAACATCTGGCAGTTACCATATAAGAATATGGTTTCTAGCAGATACCACATCAGAATGTGATGTGTCAAGTACCAAATCAGAAAGTGGTATCTGACTAATGCCAGGTCAAATTATGATGTGGGCTACCAGATCTGAATGAGTTTGTTTGAAAGCAGGTAATGTGGTATCTGGCCTCCATATGATTTTATGAAGAGCTGCCACTGTATTAGATTTGTCAATCTATCAGATGTGTCATTAAGAAATGCCACTGTATCAGGAGTGTTTCAAAGTACTGTCACTATATATAATGTGTTACTGAGCACTGCCACTGTATTAGGTGCATTAGAAACTACTGTAACTATATAAGATGTGTTATGAAGTTCTGTTACTGTATCGTGTGTTAAGTACTGCAACATGTCATATGTGTAATGAAGTGCTGTCACCATATCAGATGTATTATGAAGTACCATCACAGTATCAGATATGTTATAAAGTACCATCACTATATCAGATGTGTTAATAAGTAACACCAGTGTATCAAATGTTTTATGAATTATCACCAATGTATCAAAAGTGTTACAAAGTGCTGTAACTTTATCAGATCAGTTGTGAAGTACCATCACTGTATCAGATGTAATATTAAATACTACCACTGTATCAGATGTGTTAACTACCACCACTGTATTAAGTGTTTTATGAAGTGCCATCACTATACCACTACTGTATCAAGTTTGCTTTTTAAGTATTCTCACTATATGATGAACTATTAAGTACTATCACTGTATCAGATATGTTGTGAAGTAGTTACTATATCGGAAGTGGTTTTTTTTACTACCACCACTGTAACAGATGCATCATGCAATACAGCTACTATATTATATGTGTTATGAAGTATAAAATTTTCTATGAAGTATCATCATTGTATCAAATGTGTTATGAAGTGCTCTCACTGTATCAGATGTGTTGTGGAGTAGTGTTACTGTATCAGTGGTGTTTTTATATACTACCACTGTAATAAATGTATTGTGAAATACTGCCACTTTATTATATGTGTTATGAAATATCATCACTGTATCATATGTTTAAACACTTTCTCATACAATCTCAATATTGTGTCATCTAGTAAAATTTAGAACACATGTCCTGCTATGGTTAGCAATGCTAGACCCAGAAAAGTTTTCCTTTATACACAATATACCAGTAAGTCATCTATACAACCTGATGTAAACATATGTTCACATTTCTTTATCAATGCATTGGGAATTGCAAATAATTCATTTTTCTAATCTAAAGCTTTTGTTGTGATCTATACAAACTATCAAATATATAGTCAGATTCCTTGAATACTTCTCAGTGAAAACAGATGCAACTTTTTCATTATATTTGTACATAAAACAAACTGAAAACAAATTGAAACAAAACAATCATCATGTTTGATTATTTTGTTACTTCAAAGAACCCATACTGAAAGTGACAATCAATCAATATCAAAGTTCATACAAGTTTATGATATATTTCAAAATTTATTTCTAGCTTTGATATATATGTATCTACTGATAACTTATGAAATATGAAAGCTAATATACCAGCTGTATTTATAGAATTACTCATACACCAACCCTGTACTGAATCATCTGTAAAACTTCATGCAAGAAATACATAGTTAAATGATATACTCCATGTGAAACCCAGCATTTAATATTTGACATAAATTTTTGATTCTGAAGTAACAAGCATATGCATGTATATGCAACGCTTGGACACATCAAGGTAAGCAATGTTTGGACATACCACATTATGTAATGCTTGGATACATCAAGGTAAGCAATCCATGGACACACCACAGTATAAAATGCTTGGACACATCAATTAAGTAATGCTTGGATACATCAAGGTAAGCAATCCATGGACACAACACAGTATGCAATCCATGGACACATCAAGGTACACAATACTTGGACACATCTCACTATGCAATGCTTGGACACATTAAGGTACACAATACTTGGACACTTCAAAGGTTACCAATACTTCAACACGTCAAGGTACACAATACTAGGACACAGGGCTTGGAATAGTTGCTTACAATTTACCATCATACAGGTACTATATAACAACTACAAGGGAGAACACTTATCTCCTTTCTCACATGATCTATTTAAGACTAAATGCTGATATTTCAAACTACATTTCACATAACATAATAAATTACTGCCTGACATGGCCCTGATTGCATCCACTTAATATGCAAGAACAATGCACTTAATGGAATACTCCCTTCTCATTGACCAACTGAAAATAAGTTATAAACAAATGCAGGATGTAATTTTCTTTTAACCAATGAGAGGACAGTATTCCATTCAGTGGTATTTCAGTTGCATATTAAGTAGGTGTGATCAGGGCCATATTGGTCAGTACTGTGGGGAAAAAGGTCTGGCACCCCTTAAAGATATTTAAAGGTATGATATTAAGCCAAACTTCGGATACGCATACAAAATCGAATATCTGAGCTAAACATCGGTACCAAATTTATTATGCTACACAAAATGTAGCTTGAGATATCAGTATTTTATTCATAAATAGGTCGAGTGGGAATGGAGAGAAGAGTACTCCCTTGTAGTTATTATATAGTACATGTATGATGGCAAATTGTAAGCAACAATACAAGCCCCTGTGTACTAGGATACACCAATTAAGCAATGCTTGGACACACCAAGGTATGCAATACTTGGAGATATCAAGGTATGCAATACTTGGACACATAAAAGTATGCAATGCTTGGACACCTCAAGGTATGCAATACATGGACACACCAAGGTATGCAATACTTGGACACATTAAAGTATGTAATGCTTGGACACACCAAGGTATGCAATACTTGGAGACATCAAGGTATGCAATACTTGGACACATAAAAGTATGCAATGCTTGGACACACCAAGGTATGCAATACTTGGACACATTTTAAAGTATGCAATTCTTGGACACCTCAAGGTATGCAATACATGGACACACTAAGGTATGCAATACTTGGACACATTAAAGTATGTAATGCTTGGACACACCAAGGTATGCAATACTTGGACACATTAAAGTATGCAATACTTGAACACCTCAAGGTATGCAATACATAGACACACCAAGGTATGCAATACTTGGTGACATTAAAGTATGTAATGCTTGGACACACCAAGGTATGCAATACTTGGACACATTAAAGTATGCAATACTTGGACACCTCAAGGTATGCAATACTTGGACACACCAAGGTATGCAATACTTGGACACATTAAAGTATGCAATGCTTGGACACCTCAAGGTATGCAGTACTTGGACACCTCAAGGTATGAAGTACTTGGAGACATCAAGGTATGCAGTACTTAAACACCTCAAGGTATGCAGAACTTGGAGACATCAAGGATATATAATTGCAAAAACATTGACCCATACATGAAATATTCTTCAAAAAAATATTTCAGAATGAACAAGCTCATGCAATGATGAAAGCAAAACTTAATTCATTTTCTTTAGCTTTTTCAAAAATAACTTAATGTGATATTTACATTCCAATGAGATATATCACACTAAAATGTGACATTTTACATTCAAATGCGATATTTCGCACTAAAATGTGATATTTACATTCCAATGAGATATTTTACACTAAAATATGACATTTTACATTCAAATGCGATATTTCGCACTAAAATGTGATATTTACATTCCAATGAGATATTTCACACTAAAATATGACATTTTACATTCAAATGCGATATTTCACACTAAAATGTTATATTTACATTCCAATGAGATATTTTATATTAAATGTGATATTTACATTCCAATGCAATGTTTCACACTCACTAAAATGTGACATTTTACATTCAAATGCAATATTTCACATTTAAATGTGATATTTTAAATTAAATTTAAATGATGTTCAGATGAAGCAATATGAGCTGCAGCAAAAGAATGTCTGAAGCCACCTGTACCAAAGAATCATTTGCTTATTGCCAAATTATAAGACACCTGTATTAAATAGTCACCTGATGGTAAATAAAAGTCTTTCAACTTCACAGAGATGGTTAATCAGTAGATTTCAATAGTTAGGAAGGAAGCATTGACAAATGCTCTGCTGAAAGAAGATCTTGCAACAAAATACTTTGTCAAGAGACAAAATTTCTCCTACTTAAGTAATGTCAAGGCTTTGCCCTTCCTACAAAGTTCTATAAGTAATGTGAATGACTTTTACAGAAAATATGAACTATTTTACCTCTTATTGAAAACAAATTTTCAAAAGGTCAAGCAAATTGTGACAAGTTTTGAAACATTGAAAGGTTGGTAAAGAAAAATTAAAATTTGCTAAAATGGGTGGAAAAATTATAAATGGAGGTGAAGCAAGCACTCTCTACCAATGCCAAAACATGCAGGTTAAAGGAAAATGAACTCTGATTTTCATATACACCTTGAATGAATACACAAAAAATGAGTTGAAATATATACTAACATTTTTTAAAAAATTTACTGATCAGTTATAAAGATAACACTGTTTAATTTTCAACATACAAGATGAGTCGGGGCAACAAAAGTTGCTTGGATGACTATGGTTATAACATCACTAAGTCACATTCAGTCTATCCCTGTTACACAGGTTTTCCAATTTAATATCAGCATAGAGTTCAATTCTGAACTGTCAACAATTTCAAACTAAACAATGACATTAAATTATATAGTAAATAATGATGATGAAGTTAGATTATGGAGATACAAGAGGAAATAGTTTTTCTAGCTGTCAGATTTATGCAATCTATCTCGAGAACCTAATGCTTTTCTTCATGGCACGATATTTGTATATGATTAATTCATACCCCTGGAGCCTCATTTATATGTTAGGAGGTAGTAACCTATTTCCAAGTTATGTAGCATCAAGGTTATGTATGATACATTAAAGTGGGTTGTATTAAAGAAAGGTAGACAGATGTAACTCTGCAATACCAAATAATATGAATATTCTCATTGCACTATGAAATACAGAAGGAAAAAATAATTTTTTGGACCTGAATTTTCTCCACCAAAAATTCACCTGTGGTTAGAATCCAATTTTGTGTCCGGATTTTAGACTTTTTGGCCTCAGATCTAAGGCAATTTGTCCAAACTGCACAAAGAGAGGTGAACCTTTGCAAAAAAAAGTAGGATAAGATGGGCATTTGGAATAAAGAGTTGTCTGGATACAAAAATGATGGGTCCATTTAAAGCAACAAAAACATAGAGAACTTTTACCCATCTGCTCATGCATGAGTGAAAAAACCAATGACAAATGATGTTCCAACATAACTAGGCATTAGATTCACCTTACATCTCATGGAAAGAAAGTCAATGTAATATGATGTGTTCAGAAATAGCCCCACAGTGTGTTTCCTACTCGCATTTGAGGCGAAAATAACAAAAAACTCCAGAGTTAATAAGTTAATGGGCGTATTTTGATGATGTCACCAAATTGGAATATTCCTTGCATATTTTATCACTTCTGCATTGACACTGCACATAAATTACAAACTTAGCCATTCCTTGACAATTGGTAAAAAATTTCCAAAAGCCTTGTTAAACTCATTAACCCCTGGTGCCTTATTTACATGTCAGAAAGTAGTAGCCTACTTCTAAGCTCTGTAACATCAAGGTCATGTGTGATACACTAAAGTGGGTTGTATTATAGAAAGGTAGACAGATGTAGCTTTACAATGATACCAAATAATATGTATGTTCAAGTTGCACTACAAAATACAGAGGAAGAAATGTAATTGTTTGGGCCCAAATTTTTTCCACCAAAACTTCACCCATGGTCAGAATTGGGATCTGTGCTGGGATTTTAAACTTTTTGGCCTCAGATCTAAGTCATAACTGTCTGAAATGCACACAAACATACAAATCTTTGCAAAAAAAAGGGTCAGATGGACATTGGGAATAAAGAGTTGTCTTTTCACAAACATATGTCCATTAAACAAAAAAAAATATTTAAGAACTCCAACTTTTACCCTTTTGCTCATGTGCAAGTGAAATAGCCAATGAAAAATGATATTGCTAATGCAAATTGGCATTAGTTTCACTGAAAGACTCTTGGGAGTGAATGTATTAGGATGTATGCAGAAATAGCCCATAGAATATGTTTCCTGCTCGCATTTCAGCTGAAAACCTCCAGGGGTTAATGAGTTTATTATTTAAATTCAAACAATATCAACATACTGCAATATACTGCTGAGAAATGTACTTTTTCATCAGAATCAAATTATATCCTAATTAAATTAAAACTTTCAAAAAAGGATATCAAAACTTCAAGTAACTTTCAGCTGACTCATCTTTTTTGCATAGTCAGAATGGACAATTATTGTTATCATTACTACATACAATTACATACAATTATTCCTATCAGAGGTATGGACCGTTTTTTTTATGACAGGTATTGACAATTATTGCTATCATGGTATTGAAAATTACTGCTATAATGCCATGGTCAATTATTGCTTTCATGCTATGGTCAATTATTGCTATCATGATATCAACAATTATTGCTTTCATGCTATGGTCAATTATTGCTATCATGGTATCAACAATTACTGCTATCATGCTATGGTCAATTATTGCTATCATGGTATTGACAATTACTGCTATCATCCAATGGTCAATTATTGCTATCATGGTATCAACAATTACTGCTATCATGCTATGGTCAATTATTGCTATCATGGTATCAACAATTACTGCTATCATGCCATGGTCAAGTATTGCTATCATGGTATTGACAATTACTGCTATCATGCCATGGTCAAGTATTGCTATCATGCTATGGTCAATTATTGCTATCATGGTATTGACAATTACTGCTATCATGCAATGGTCAATTATTGCTATCATGGTATCGACAATTACTGCTATCATTGCAGGAATAATTATAGTATGGATAATTATAGCTATCACAGGTGATGAGCTTGCAAACATGGCAACATCCTCTGGATCAGTCAAGTCATTAATTGTAGAAACAAAATTATGAAATTATCTCTTACAAAAGTCATGAAATTATCTCTTATAAAATCATGAAATATCTCTTATAAAAGAAATCATGAAATTATCTCTTATACAAGTCATGAAATTATCTCTTATAAAAGAAATCATGAAATTATCTCTTATAAAAGTCATGAAATTATCTCTTATAAAAGAAATCATGAAATTATCTCTTATAAAAGAAATCATGAAATTATCTCTTATAAAAGAAGTCATGAAACTCTAAGAAACAGAGAATTTACATTTTGTCACAAGCAGTTCATCTTCCTTTAACTTGAAATGCTACGTTAGTATGGTTATATGTGAGTGTGGTGAACCTGTTATATAAATGCATGCTGCCAACTCTTAATAAATCAACAAAAGAAATAAATATGTTATAAATCAGTCATCAAAATGCTATACTGAAATCTACTTGAATGATAACTTAGAACAAAAACAGAATTTAAAAAAGAGTATTATATTTCAATCAATGATCATCAACTTCCAATAAATAAATGAAATTTCCATTAAAAAGAAAGACTCAACATCAAAATTAAAATTACTTAGGAACAAAAAACAACTTTGTTACTTGTAAAATTAAATTTCACTGTTAAATATTCAATAATATATTTTTCTTTAATTCTAACTTACATGTGATTTCCACTTCAACAGTCCCTTTCGTAGCTCCATGCAAATTGACCTCAAAGTGGGCTGTCTTGTTCACTGGTACCAGGCTCAGACCATCCCCAACAACCGTTATTTTGCTAGAGTCCAAAATGTCCATAGAGTACGGGGAGCCTGTGCCATTGCAATGTATGGTATTTTTATTAATTTAGTAAAAGGTACTTTTTATCAAATGGCTCTTATAGTAAAGCATACATGGAACCCAGGAAATAAACTTTCAAAAATCAGGCTACAGACACATGTTTGACTTTGTTTGATCTTCATTACAACTCAATATTATTGAATATATATATATATATATATATATATATATATATATATATATATATATATATATATATATATATATATATATATAAAGTACCCTGCATACAAATGCAAAATAAGGATACATTTTTCTTTCAACTCCATTTTCTGAGTGTTTTGAATGGCACAACGCTAATGATACATTTTTTTCTTTAAACTCAGTTCCCTGGTTACCATGACTACAACGACACAGTGCTAAGATAATAGTCATAACATGTAACTTTTAAAATTCATAATTCTTGCATATTAATTAAACTAATTTTAGCTGAAGTTGGTTTCAAAGATTAGACTTACACAACCCTAGTATAAAAAATAAGTATCTAAAAAACAAGATGTAAAAGCTTGGATATAATAGGCACCCAGACTTTCTCCTTTCACTATAATGCAAAACACCTTTTCTCTTTGGAAAACAGTTTCCAAATCCAATGAACCAAACACCATGATTCTAGTATCACAAATCACTTGTAGATGAACCATAGCAACAAAACTTGGTGGTCACACTTTTCCAGAAGAATATATAGCTTATTTATTAATTTCAAAATGCTGCTAGTATCCGTGTTACTACGCATCACTAGCAGCTTTGTCCAAAAACAGTAAGGCTTCAGCAGTGGGCAATGACATCATGGTTTATTTTTAGCACAAGACTAAATTAAGTACAAGCGAAGCCACCACCACAGGTTAGAATTGCCAGCCAAATTCAAAAAGCCAGCCACATTAGATAATCTTACATAACACTGCATGATCATATAGAATACCATGTGACCAGTCACCTTTCTGGTTTTAAAGGTACATTGAATGAATGTACAGTTTCACTGCACTCACTGGCATTTCAAAGCTAAAGACAAGGGATTTAAGAGTCTCTGCATCAAATGGTTCTTACGGATTTAATGCTAATTTCTTTATTTTGTTTATGTTTATAATGTTTATATAATGTCACAATGATGATGTCACAATGTAATGTTTCATATAGATGTGATGTCATATTAAGAATATCATAATACAATGTAAACCAGATACAAGTGGTCATAATGATGATGTCACAATGCATTATGCAACTAAATAAAACTAATGATATACTGATATCACAATGCAATGAAGAACTTAGAAAACTAATGTTGTAATGATCTCACAATGTAATGATGCACCTAGTTAAAATCAATATCCTACTGTTGATTTCATGATGTAATGATGTCACATTGTAATGATGAACAAGATAAAAGTGATGTCATATTAATGATGTCACAATGTAATGATGCACCTTGGTAAAAGTGATGTCATATTAATGATGTCACAATGTAATAATGTACCTAGATAACTGATGACATCACAAACAAATGATTATGACATTTCAAGCTGGGCGTTCATTTTTGAGTTTACAAAAGTATACACCATCAGGTTAGTTTGAACCACAAGACTAATAAGACTATTAATAACTATGAACAAGGGGTACTTAAAAAGTTCGGAATGTTACTGCACTGTGCAATAAAATTCTCTTTTAATTATTAGTACATCAGTGCATCTCCTTAAAGCACTTTCCATGCACAACTGCTGACTTTGTCTGCCTGACTATCCCATTATTAAACACCATTTTGCATTCACTTTTTGCTATGTTCTTCATATCATGGAAAACTGAACCACCACGAAGGATGAATGCAATGGTCTCTAAGTTGACATCTTACCTCTAACTTCAGTCCCATTGTAGTAAACATGAACCATGTATGTCCCAGCACCCTCAGGGGTAAAATCAATCTTGTACAACCCATCTTTCTCCTTTAAAATATGGTGGGACACAGTACGAGCCCCATGGTTTACTTTGCATGTCAATTGTCCCTCCCCTGCCCTGGTGGCATCAGCTGAATGAATGAAAGAATGTATGAATAAATGGACAAATATATCCATCAAAGTGTCCATCAATGCAATAACACAATAATCGTTGTGTAGTTAAAACATAAGGTTAACTAAGTTACATCAAATACAGTCTCCAAAATTGGAAATCAATATATTGAGAATACTTATATCTTGGATGGTACAGACAAATGTCGTACTAAGGAAAAAAAAAAAATTGTTACATATTCTTAGTCAATTTGTTTTGTAATAATAATAATAATAATAATAATAATAATAATAATAATAATAATAATAATAATAATAATAATAATACTGATTCTGTATTTAACAAGGGCAACTCAGTTAAAATATTGATATATCTAGTCTCCATTAAGTCCATCAGTTACTTTCTAACAGTTTAGATTTCTGTATCAAACTAACAAAAAATGGGGGAAAAAGTGAAGTCACAATATTTAACAAAGAAGAACTAAGTGAAATGTGTAAATTACTCTGAACACTAGTCATTTTCAAACAGATAATGACTGTAAATTACTTTGAACAGTCATTTGAAATAGATAATGACTGTAAATTACTTTGAACACAACCAGTAATTTTGAAATAGATATTGAAACTAAATTACTCTGAACATAACCAGTAATTTTGAGACATAATGGCTGCAAATTACTCAGACTCAACCAATTATTTTGAAACAGATATGGCTGTAAATTACTCTGAGCACAATCATTTTAAAACAGATAACTGTAAATTACTCTGAACACAATTGTTTTGAAACTGATAATGATTGTAAATTACTCTGTACACAATCATTTGGAAAACAATAATGGCTGTAAATTACTCTGAACACAACCAGTCATTTTGCAACAGATAATGTCTGTAAATTACTCTGAACAATATTTTGAAACAGATAATGACTGTAAATTATTCTAAACATAACCAGTCATTTTGAAACAGATAGTGGCTGTAAATGACTCTGAACACAACCAGTCATTTTGAAACAGAAGACAGCTTTACCATACACAAAGATCAAACAGTTGAAAAAAAAACAGGAATTTTCGAATATACATGTCATATTGAAATAAAGTAAAATCAAGTTTCAAATATTTGAGATATTTTTCTTTCAAGCTCTCAACAGAAGTGACTGATCTAACTGATGTGGGCAAAGAATTCTATATCTTTGTTCCAGAATATTTAAAACTGCATTAAAATTGTTCAATACTGGGTTTTGAAAATTTCAACTGATCACATAAGGTCAAGCATTAAGTATATGACCCATGATATTTATTCCATATTTCTCTCATATATTCAGGCATATTATAATATATAAATTTTTTAACAAGTACTGCCTGTTGAAAATTAATTCTGTCATTATATGAAAAAATTTCAGTTTGTGGAAAAAAATACACCATCAAAAAGGAGCATCCACAATTTGATGGGCTACTCATTCTTTTGTGTCTTTTATTTCTTTCTAACTTACTCTAGACAGTTTCCCCATGTTGTCAAAAAATGGCCAATAACTAACAAAATGTAGACATTGAGTTACATTATTCTAGGTTCCATGGGTAGTCAAGGTACACTATTCTAATTTGCATGGGTAGTCAAGGTACATTATTCTAGTTTACATGGGTAGTCAAGGTATATTATTCTAGTTTGTATGGGTAGTTAGGTACACTATTCTAATTTACATGAGTAGTCAAGGTACATTATTCTAGGTTGTATGGGTAGTCAAGGTACATTATTCTAGTTTATATGGATAGTCAAGGTACATTATTCTAGTTTACATGGGTAGTCAAGGTATATTATTCTAGTTTGTATGGGTAGTTAGGTACACTATTCTAATTTACATGAGTAGTCAAGGTACATTATTCTAGGTTGCATGGGTAGTCAAGGTACATTATTCTAGTTTATATGGATAGTCAAGGTACATTATTCTAGTTTACATGGGTAGTCAATGTACATTATTCTAGGTTGCATGGGTAGTCAAGGTACATTATTCTAGGTTGCATGGGTAGTCAAGGTACATTATTCTAGTTTACATGGATAGTCAAGGTACATTATTCTAGTTTACATGGGTAGTCAAGGTATATTATTCTTGTTTACATGGGTAGTCAAGGTACATTATTCTAGTTTACATGGGTAGTCAAGGTACATTATTCTAGGTTGCATGGGTAGTCAAGGTACATTATTCTAGTTTACATGGATAGTCAAGGTACATTATTCTAGTTTACATGGGTAGTCAAGGTATATTATTCTAGTTTACATGGGTAGTCAAGGTACATTATTCTAGTTTACATGGGTAGTCAAGGTATATTATTCTAGTTTACATGGGTAGTCAAGGTACATTATTCTAGTTTACATGGATAGTCAAGGTACATTATTCTAGTTTACATGGGTAGTCAAGGTACATTATTCTAGTTTACATGGATAGTCAAGGTACATTATTCTAGTTTACATGGATAGTCAAGGTACATTATTCTAGTTTACATGGGTAGTCAAGGTACATTATTCTAGTTTACATGGATAGTCAAGGTACATTATTCTAGGTTACATGGGTAGTCAATGTACATTATTCTTGTTTACATGGGTAGTAAAGGCACATTATTATTGTCTGCATAGGTAGTTACTTCTAGTTTTACTAAGTAACTTTGTTTAACCTGACAGAGATCAATAGACATAATCAATATGCTTGTCCCACTTTAAATCACATTCAACTATCACCCTTACAAGTTTTTCTTCTGTAACAGTTTCAATGAGTTCAACATTTATTATCAAATTTACATGTTTCTCAGAAGTGGTATTCCTTTTATATGGGGCTTTTACCAAACATTTATACTGGTTTTTTTTGTTTAAACCAGAACTCAGATTTTCTTATAACAGAGTCTAGTAGAACATCTTTGCTATTTACATCACTTGAACTTGCTATAATAGCAGAATATGCAAACAAGTCAGTGCTTATGTGCTATGTCCATAGAGGAAGGCCACTTATTTATAAAAGTAAGCAATAGCAATGGAAAAAACATATCCCTATTAAACATCATGATTAATTTCCACTGAACTAGACTGAACAGTCCCAACAGCAATTTCTTCCATTCTGTTACACTGATAGGATGAGAAGCAGTTTAAGGCATTTGTATCAAATTTGTATCATGTTAGATTAGATAAGATAACATTTGATGGTGTTTTCTATATGAATTTGGTTGGCTATGGTTAACATTAGATTGCATTTGCTGTACAAATTTGGTTGGCCATGGTTTACATTTCATGACACTACATGAATTTGTTTGGCTATGGTTAACATTTGATGGCATTTGCTGTACGAATTTGGTTGGCCATGGTTTACATTTCATGACACTACATGAATTTGGTTGGCTATGGTTAACATTTGATGGCATTTGCTGTACGAATTTGGTTGGCCATGGTTTACATTTCATGACACTACATGAATATGGTTGGCTATGGTTAACATTTGATGGCATTTGCTGTACGAATTTGGTTGGCTATGGTTGACATTAGATGGATTTACTGTATGAATTTGTTTGACCTTGTTAACATTTGATGGCATTTGAATGATACAATAAACATCCTTTATTGGTTGTGAAAGTTGCATATACATTTTAAATTACTACATACTTCACGCAGTTCTGGCAGTACATAATATGTCACATGCAATTTAATTTTAAACTCAGTTTACTATTGTTGTTTGCAATGCATAAACATGAAGTTTATACAAATAAGCAAATGTGGATATCCTTTGGAAACATGTAATCCAAATTTAAAATGCTTAATTCTTTTCTTCTCTTCATCTCATGAAAGAGAATTTATTTTAAAAATTTTAAAACATTTTGAAAGAAAATATTTAAATTACTTACTGTTTACTTAAGAAATTACTTAAGAAACAAAGAGAATTTTGTATTGAAAATTATTCTAAATCAAAGAATGTCAAGAAAAGTAACCTCCCAGAGTATAATCATTTTCTCCCAGGATCAAGTATGAGTTATGTCCCTTTCTACTGCTTGATGCATTTTTTTTTTTTGAAGGCATGAAGTCTGACTATGCTAAATATACAAAAGTGCCTATTATTGGAAATACAATCTATTCTTAGTAACTGAGAAAGGATAGAATAAAATAGGCTGGAAAGTGATAAATCCTTGCAATCCAAAAAGATACAGAAAAGAAACAAAGAGTATATTACAGATATTTTCTAAATCAACACCTAAGCCACAATCCATCGAAACCAAATACTGACACTGTAACATGTTAAAAATAAAGACTTTTTGAAGATTTTAAAGAAAAGTTTTTTCAGTGAAAGGATTGTTGTTGTTTAAGAATAAAAATAAATAAAAATAAAAAATAAAAAGAGAACTGATCATTACTTTACACAAATTAACAGTTCATTATTTTCCTTACATAGGACTGCAAGAAAACAACACACAACCCTATGTAATCTATTCCACAAACTTTACAACAAAAATTTTATGCATTTCAGCTTGACTCTTTTTCTAAACAAATAAAAATTCTCTAGCATCATATTAGGTGCATAATCAAAGTCTTTGAATACCTAAATATAAACCTATTTACAAAGTGTTATTAAAACTGAATGACAAATATAGTCAATAGCTCTATCAAATTCAAGATCTTCTCATTAATATATGCAAATTTTCATTATTACAGATAATTTTTTTACCAATCCTGCTGATGTTCAGTCTTTAGAGTGGTAACAACTAATTGGATAAAAGAATCTCCCTGTAAATGTAGATCTATTTCATAATAAAACTCATCCAAAATCTTAAGACTACATAACAAATTTGATCAAAACATGCTCATATGAAAGAGTACTGACAAGCTGAGTCAATCAGATGCCTGGATCACAAGCAAGGTCATGACAATATACACCTATGTGACATTTTTAACCTGGGCAGTCTATATAATGGAAAAAAATTCAGCTAATTAAATTCATTGACCACCTCATAAATATGCATTGGTCTCGGTTGTAAAATATTACCATCCAAGACCTAGATGACAATGGCCAATTTACCAAGTTTTATTCAAATCAGGTCTGAAATACCAATTCTAGCTGTGAGTGGCTTAGAAATGCTGATTACTTGATTAATATGTAATGATGTCAAATATGAAATTAGCAACATATCTTGATGCTACAAGTCAATTTACTAAGTATGATAATTAACTGATAAGGAAAAGTCATTAGAGTGCTGATAAATTCAGACAATCTGATGCAAGGTCACCTCATTATTATGCATGAATCACTCTTTTATCAAAATTGTCTGAGATGGTAATGATACAAGACCCTGTGCGATCAGAAATATGGCTTCCAATGTGGTAAAAAGCTCAGCAAGATCACCTGAATGCATGAATGTTAGTCATTCCTCAACTCATGTTATATTGCCACTTTTCAAGCTGGAGCAAAACTGTATGAGAAATATAGCCTTCAGAATGGTAACATGCAATTGTTGATGGGTGGCTATATCGTAAGTTCACATGTCCTTATGGCAAGATGCGCTAAACTTCACCACAGAAATTAACAGTATTGTTGATTACCATGGAATGATAGTCCAGTTCCAACAGTCCCTCCATCCAAACCATATACTTGGACAGCAGTAGGATCAAACACACTGATGTGGAATGGACTGCCATTGATATGCTCTCCTTCATGGCAAACCGAAATCTGCCATTTACCTACAATGGAATTACGAGGGATGTTATAAATATCCTCAATGTATCTATATATTTACATGTACTCATATATAAGCCGAATCCAACAGCAACGACATAGATCCAAATCTGCCATCACATGTGCCAGCAGACCCTGCTCTGTGCATTTTGTAAAAAGTAATCATGCAGTACAAAAAAAAATACACCCCAATCTACCAGCTCATTATGTAACAGCAGATCAGAGTACATGTTGTCTGCAGCTTGACATGTCATCCTAGTGTAGCATAATTATTCGGCACACACATATTTCAATAAAAAAAACAAATGTACTCATTATTCATGACTCTAAAATGGAATGAAGAAAATTAAGTAGTACTAATAGGAGAATATCTTCATTGTAAAACCTATGTATCCAAAATTTTTAGCTTTTGCTAGTTTTGTTCACAAAGACTTCAGATTCTGCTTCTGTCTTGGATTTACAGCATTTTGCAATGTGGTCTAAAGTTTTCAATACAGTATAATAAATCACCAGGTTTTAGAGAAATACAGCCATGGATATCTATTTACTATGAAGAGTTCTAAAAAAAAGTTATTTAAACAACAGAAAAAGTAATACAACAATAGCATTATTTTACATTTTTAGTTCGAGCTCATTCTTTATCTCAATAAAATTATTCTTTTCATTTCATTTTCCAGCAAAGGTTCGATGGTAAAGAATATAATGATTGTGGGTATAATTACAGGACAGAGGCCTCTAGGTCAGGGGTGGGCAAAATATGATCTGTGGGCCAGATCCAGCCTGTAGCCTGGTTTAATCTATCAATTTACATCAAAGGGCGGCTTGACTTCAAAAATCACTAATTCATCCTGTACACTAGAGGAAGATGCCCATACCTGATCTAGCATATCAGGGTATAAACCTTGGTTACACGGGTCTGGTTTGGTGTTTTATCGAACAGCCCCTCACATAGGCTATGTCTGAGTACTGAGGTAAATGCCCAAGGAACATAAGATGGTAGCAAACCTGGGCTGATCCAATGGCAGGATTCAAACCTGTACCTTACAGTTTGCAAATGAATCATGCTAACTGCTTATCCACCACCACACCACATGCCTCCACGAGTACAAAATGCTGGACAGCACACCATGCATATGATAATATTGTATGAAATTTGCAGCTGAATATACAAGACATGACAATAAACAAAAAAATAAATAACATTGCACCTTCAAAATTCTTGCCACTGCCATAACCAGTTTAATTGACAGCTGTGTATTACAATTCTAAAGAAAGGAAAATAGCAACATGGTCCTGGGGGGGTCAATAAACATCTACTTTGGATCAAACAATAAAACTAGAATGTATACCATTCACAGCAAAAATTAGTGACATAGTACATAATGTGAAGTCATACATGTGCTAAGCAAATGGAATGGAAACCACGTGGAATAATGTTTTGATGATCAATATACTGCAAGTTATCCTGAAATTAATGTTACTCTGAGGGAAAAAAATAATATATAACAATATGAAAAGATATTTATTCACTGTTGATCTTAGCACATTCATTAATTGATTATTCAACACTGTAACATTTCAAGTTAACCCCACCCCCTTTTGCCTATACGTTGATCCTTTGTTAGTTTTGTTGTTTGTTATAGGTCCCTTGATAACTCACGCCCTCACTTATATCGCGGTCGATGTTTTTGGACCACGCTGTCCGCGAGCTATCGAGTTATCGAGGGAGTGGTGTACTTACTAAAAATAGATTTATTTTATGTGTTTATGGATTCACAGCAAAACAAACCTAATTTCACTATAAAATAAAATTTGATTTTTCTCAGACACCTATCAAAGAACATATTCTTACCATAGTTTTATAAAGCCAAACTGTTTGATATTAAGATCTGTGGGAATAATCGATACTTTATTATATTTAGTATATTCAATTAAGACAAGGCAAACCTAATGGGTCACTGAGACTTGATTACCTTTACTGATGTCATATTAATGTGGTGTTGCATATAACATATAGACATCATACCCACAGTGTGTCAAAGAAACTTCAATTTGGGGTAAATTGAATACAGTTTAAGCTTACAATAATAAGCACATACAATATCCCATCACAGGTATTCACATTTCTGAAGAGTTAGTTCATTTTGTTGTGAGCTCTACACACATAACAGTACACACAGAAAACTTAACACCAGGCTTTATACCAGAACCAAGAACAGTGTATTCTAGTTACAGATTCTTTTGTATTTAAGTTTCTACCAAAATGGAGAGAGTGCATTTATAAAGGCACATGATAGTGTTACACAGAATTTCAGACATGTATATTTTGGGGTAGAAAGAGTGCCTTTTAAGAGACATATTGGTGTTACATAAGGTATTTTATTCAAGGGAGGGGGTCAAAAATATGTTCTAGCTTATTATAGCACTTGCTTGTGTTACATACCATAACAAAGATATTTATCTTTTTGGAGAGGGTGTACCTTTTGAGACACATTTTGGTGTTACAAATTATATATATATATATATATATATATATATATATATATATATATATATATATATATATATATATATATATATATATATATATATATATATTGTTACACAGCATGTCATTTAAATTTATCTTTGGGAAGAGTATGCACTTATTAAGCCACATGTTACAAAGAATATTGCATATATTTATTTTGTGGAATATGGTATATGTTTATCTTGGGGAATATGGTATATGTTTATCTTGGGGAATGTCTATCTTGGGGAATATGGTATATGTTTATCTTGGGGAATATGGTATATGTTTATCTTGGGGAATATGGTATATGTTTATCTTGGGGAATATGGTATATGTTTATCTTGGGGAATATGGTATATGTTTATCTTGGGGAATATGGTATATGTTTATTTTGGGAATATGGTATAAGTTTATCTTGGGGAAAACTGTACTTAAGGAACAGGATAGTGTCACAATAAACTTTTGGTATATATTTATCTTTTAAGGACAAGTGTATGCTTATTAAGAGGTGTTGGTGTTACATAAATTATGGAAAATATTTATCCTTGTGGAAATTGATATCATGATGTATAATTTACTTAAGGGACTGACCATTTTATTTTGTATAGGGGACGACCAGGATTTTTAACTTTCTGACTATAACATGATTTGAAAACTATTCTTGTCCTGATTCACAGATAAAGTAAACATATTTCATTATAGTACAGTAGAACCTGTCTTGAAAGACCACCCTTTCTGCCAGAAAATTATGGCTTTGCAAGATAGGTGGTCTCTCATAACAGGTCACAGTCCTATATAATCATTTTGTGCACTGAGAATATGGTCTCTCACAACAGGTGATCTCACATAGCAGTGGTCTTTCAAGACAGGTTTCACTGTAATTGCCAAAATATTCTCTGTAAGTAAAAGAAAAGTAATATCTCTACTCCAAAGAAAAATCCTAGTCACTCCCACCTCAAATATTAAATGACTGGTCCCTTATAGCTAGATCATAAGCTTCAATGTCCTATATGAAAGCAATAAGCCATGCAAAAAAGCACAATACATACATACACAGTGTTTCATTATGACTGACCCATTTTGAAAATAATTACTCAGATCAAAGTTAAGTAAGATTTAAATCTGCAGGAATTTATTACATCCTACCAAATTTTTTTTAAACTTCATCACATATATGATGCATATTTTGCATTAATTAGAGCTTGTTTAAAAATTATTTTAAAATGTTATTATATCTGCAATATTTTGTACATTTAGCTGATGACCCCTAATGTTGACTGAAATGGAATGAGCCACAGGTGCAATATTGTGAAAATTAAACCCAGCTTTTCAAGAGATGTGTAAACAGACAGATGGACAGATAGATGGATAGACAAAGATGGACAGACATGTTATCTCAATAACACCAATGCTTTTTTAAAATAACATATGGGAAAAATAATGCAGTTTTAGATAGCTTTTTTCCATGTGTAAGTCTATATCCAACACAAAATTTATTCAGTAAATACTGGAATATATTTCCTAAGTTAAGACCTCTAATCATTACATAAGTATAATGGTAAATTACTTTTCTACAGGAATACTGAATTATAAAATCATTACATAAGAATAATGGTAAATTACTTTTCTACAGGAATATTGAATTATAAAATCATTACATAAGTATAATGGTAAATTACTTTTCTACAGGAATACTGAATTATAAAACCACATGATCTTTCAGTGTTTTAATACTACTGCAGCCAAAATATACACAGATAAAAAAAACATGCAATGATTCAAGAAAAATGCAAGTACTAATTAGGTCAGCGATCTACGTCTATATGCTAACATTGGCAATGGTACATTTAAATTGTAATGAAGCTGAAAGGGATCTGCAGCTACGTGGTAAATTTAACAATTTATAATGTAATGAAGAATTCACATAATTAGGTCACAGTCCTTAATCTTCATGGAAACTTTAACAAGGTCACATTTAGAAAAGAATGCAGGTAATTAGGTCAAGGATCATATCCACAGCAGAACATTATTAATATAAAAAATAACAGAATCTATGGTTACAATTAGGAATTGGATGTCAAATTGTAACTGTAATTATGCTGCATATTTTACTTTACCTTACACACTCACTTATAAGTCAAGTCCAACTGCAAAAAAAAACACCCTGAACCTGCCATATACATAATACACCAACACCTGACTACTCCTAAGAAACTGCAGAAATCCAGATCAGCCAGCACATTATATGCCAGCAAATCTGGGTATGTGCAGCCTGCAGTTGGAATCAACTTGTGAGTATATACGGTACTTTTCTGTGCCTCATAATTCATGCACATATAAATTGCATCAACAAAATTACTGAATGGAAAGAAAAGAGTCCTTTGAATCCCATATATTACACAGGATAACACGGAATGTTGCTAGTCTTGCACAATGCAAACAAAATCAGTTAATTTCAAGATCTTTATTTGTAAAAACACTAAATTGTAACATATACAGCTGTCAAACTCTATATTTTGTAAAAATATATATCAAATAAAACAATCTTCTATCAAGCACTTGACCTAACACTATTTTTACATACATACATAATACATAATACATACATACATACATACATACATACATACATACATACATACATACATACATACATACATACATACATACATACATACATACATACAGGATCTTATACCATTGTGGATTTCAAATGAATTTATAAAACAAGTTTAATTTAAATTTTTCAAGCCTTGGCGAGCAAAGGATAGAAAATATTTTACAAATTTCATAAGTGTCATTTGAAATGAGCACAAATATAAGATTGTATTTATTACACAACAGAATATACTGAAAAAAAATGATAGAATAGTGTAGTTACCAGTAAATAACAATGAAATAGGGATCCATGTATCACTATTTCATGGCCTTACAGGACATCTAGACATCATTTATGAAGTGTTATTATTTTAGGTATTATCTAAAAGCAAGAGTCCCATGAAGGGAATGATTCTCTGCTGTCCATGAAGAATTTCTAGGAATTTTAGACCTAACAATTTCACTACTGAGTGTTGAAACCATCTCCAATAGTCCTGGGAAAAGATTTTCGAATTATTCACCATGGCAACCATATTGGAGGTAACATTTTTGCACCATTTTTGATTATGACAAACATGAGACCATTAGGGAGTTATAACAATTTTGGCAAGAAGAGCACAGGAATGACCAACCATTCATCAAAATTATTGGCAAGATTTTCAAGCTATTAATTATGGCAGTCATATGCAAAGTCAGATTGGAATCATTTTCATCCAGGACCAAATACATATCATAATTAATCTTCTGGTGAAACATGACGTCGATATGACTTTCCATTTAGAAGAAACAATATTCTCAAAATGGCAGTCCTGTTGGTCATACCATACTAGATTGACACCATTTGCATTTAGTACTAAGTAGACATTACAAGTCTTACATTACATTACAAGTCTTTTTGTGAAAAAGCATAAGTTAATAAGACTTTACACCTGGATGGAGAGGTGAAAGATTTTCAAAATGTCCAGTCACTGTTTTATATAGGATCAACTAGACATAGTAAGCTTTCTTGTGAAAACCCCATGCCAAAATGATAATCCTGTCATGAGGAGATACAAGTCAGCTACATCAGTACTGTACTGGACATCAGATTATTTTCATTTAGGACCAACTTGATGTCATAAAAACTTTTTTTTTTTAAAAGCCCATGTTGAAATGACAATCAATTTAAAAACAGCAGCAATTACCAGATTTTCAAGATGATCACTGTGGTGGACATATTGGATGTCCAGGTAAACTATTTTCATTTATGACAAACCAGATATCAAAATAAGTCTTCTTGTGAAAACCCCAAACCTATATAGCTTTCTATTCAGAGGGACTAACAATAATAAAATTTGTGACACAATACTATGTAAGCCAGACAACATCAAATTAAAACTATTTTCATTCAAGACCAACTAGTCCCTTGGATGAATGTGTGTGTGTGTGTTAAGGTTCATGGCAATTATCCATGCAAATTAGGAGGAACACCAATAAAAAAGCTGACCACTAGATGATGGACAACAACTATCCCATAAGCTCTTCTGGTCAACGACTTAAACTGCTAAAAATTATTATATCGTACTAAATACTAAATTAGTAAGAGTTCAAGCATAGCTAAAGTTTTTAATATGCAACTAGAATCCTGATCTACCTACTCATTAAAATATCAAGCTATGGATTAGACGACTTACCACTGCACATGTTTAGAGGGTAAAAGAGCCTGTAGCTTGAAGATGTTATAATAATAAAGGATACTTGAACGATACCAAAAAATACTTTGAATCGTTATAACTATGTACAATCAGATAAAAAAGATGGTATCTTGCAAATGTTCAATGGACAAGTAAGTCAAATGACACTTTTATTTTTAACATTAATCTAAAACATGATTGGCTTAAATCAGACTAGGGTCTAGTTGGTCTCAAGTCAATACATGTAATGATATTACTGCATAACAAATTTTTATTACAAAAACAGGTCACACTATCCAATTTTTTTACTTTCACACAATATTCAAGTGAAGCCTTTGCCAAAGACAATTTATCTGGACTGACCAAGAAGATTTTTCTATTGTATCCTTGAGATTTTTCAAAATATAGACAATATATATATATATATATATATATATATATATATATATATATATATATATATATATATATATATATTCTTAATTACCTTCAAAAAGTTTTAAAGTTTTTCTATTTTAGAAACTAAACAAATAAAGTTTTACATCTATGCTTTGTGACCATTACAAAAATGTTTTAAATGTGATGAAAATAAACAGAAAACAAGCTCCTGTTTAACATTTTTAGCAGTAGTGAAACCATAAGTGCTGTTCAAAGACAACAAACAAAATATCTTAAATATTCTGTAAGAAGAACAATAAATGAAGATGAACAAGGGGAATAAAGTCCCAACACCACAAACACTTGGGGTAGAAAAATAATACTTGTGATAGAAGTTTTTGTTGAAGAAATGAATAACAAAATAAAAAATATAACTATTATCAATAATAAGTATGCAATTCACTCTGGTTTAATTTGCTCTTCTTTGTTCAAGATATTTACAAATGACTTTGGACAAATGATGCAAGCTATAAGAAGTGACACAGTGATGTCAGATTTGTTACTAGTTAGTGTACTGTGTACTCCATATCAACACTATGTCACTTTAACAGAGTAATTTAAATGGGAGTTTTTGGCCAGTCAATAACTACCAATTTGTATACTTTCCTTTGAATTTCCTTTCATTATTGGGAAGCATATGGTACCAAATGTACTTAAACCCAAGCAAAATCAATATCTTCAACCTTTCACCAAGTAAATACATAAAGATGTATAAAATAACAAACAAATCTAATAGATTATAAATGAAAATATGTATTCTTCTGTTTTGTTCACCTGAAAGTCTCCTTTTAAAGTTTTAAACTTAAAAATCATTTTGTAGTTAATGTTAATTTTTAAAAGCTTTATCTTCCTATATGATGTATTTTGCAATTCCTTATATTTACATTTTCAGGACTTTACTTTCAATTGGAACCATACAGCCAGTATCATGCTGCTGTGCCATTAAACCATACAACTATTATTTAACATATGCACCAAAAAGATAAAGCTCTCATATGCATGTCAATTTCTTTATTAATCAGTAAAGCTCTCACATGTCTATTTCTTCATAAATCAGTAAAGATCTCACATGCATGTCTATTTCTTTATGAATCAGTAAAGATCTCACATGCATGTCTATTTCTTTATGAGTCAGTAAGCTATCACATGTCTATTGTCTATTGCCTTATGAATCTGTAAAGATAGTCCTGCTATTTTATTATCATTAATCAGTAAATATCTTGAGTCTTGACTGTCTAGATCTCACACATATTTGGTTGAATTTTGAATCTGTAAAGATCTCATATGCATATCTGTGAGGCAGAGTAGAAGCAGTCAAACTGCCTCCAATTTATTGATGTAATCAGGTTTGTGAATAATTAAATATGCCTGAGAAACAAAACAAAGCCATTATTTCAAAGGCTAAATCTTCTAACATCACTGAGTACTATGTATATTCATTACCCATCTATGCATGCAAGTGTTAAGTTTAAGGTATACAAAACATGGGATTTTTTGCTATTAAAAATGTTAAAACTTCTTTATTTCAAAACCATGTTACCATAATCACCACAGAAAGTATAATTATTAAGCAAAAATAACGTTACTCATGCAAATCAACCCCTCAAAACACAATTTGGAAATCTGGATTACAGGAGGGTTAAAGACATATTTAGACAATATTAACATGTAATGTTTAACAGCCTTAATATGTTCATCTTTTGTGAATTCCTTCTAAGAAAGAAAAGAAATATATAAAAAATGTCACAATATCATGAAACAGACTAATCCATTAATACTCAACATATATTCTATGTGCACAGTAAAAACAGTTCTTATGAACCAATCCCTAGTAAAGAAAATTTAAGTGATAGTTGTGAAGTATAAAAAATAAACTTTTTCCTTACATACAAATGCATGTACATTCAAGTTTCACCAATGTGTAACAATTACAATCTACAGTGAAATTCTCTATTGGACAGAATTACTGAAAGTGATTAATTTCCAAAGTGAAAAAATTTACCCTTAAATTTATAGAATGTAATGCTATGACATGAAATGATTTATTTCCACAAACTAAAGGCAGCAGAGTATTTTTATATTTAAAAAAGAAAAGAGGCATCAAGAGAGAAATCTTTAAAGCAGGAACATTTTATTCATTCAATGCTTAAATACTGATTGTGATTGTATGATTCATCTCTATATAAGTTAATTAGCCTTATTTCTATACCTATAAAGTTGCTGGTCATCAGATACTTCAAGTCATCAGTTACTACAAGTCATCAGTTTCCACAAGTCATCAGTTATAAGTCATCAGTTTCTACTACAAGTCATCAGTTACTACAAGAGGCCCATTGAACTGAATAGCTGCAGCAGCCAGACAGTAACATTTCCAACTTGTGCGATTTTGACATTTCTAGTCTTTATCCTATAGGTCACTTTGGACCCTAAGGGTCACCAAACAGAGGTCTGCAAGGGGTGGTCAGAATAAGGTCCATGATAAATAAGACCATAAACCTATATTCTGCCCAAGTTATGCAAAACTCTGGCCTGGCAGGGATCTACTTACCAACTTCTGTTGGGTTGAAATTGGCCAGATAGTTTCCATTTCTTGGAATGGTAGACAGATTTTGAATACGACCACTTGGAGAGCGTGCCTCAATCTGTATATCACCCCCACCAGCCTCCCGAGTATTTACCTGTGTAAAGAAAAACATGGAAAATTATTTAAATCACCAATATGAACTTGTTATTCTCTTTTCTGACTTTATTTTTTTTTTGTTCTTTTGCTCCTGCGATCATCAAATACTTGAATTTCTCTCATCCAATAAACTTAGGTAAGCAGTGTCCTTGCCACCACCTAACATCCAGAAATATATAAATTTGGTTACTTTTATTTAGAAAATAACTACAGCTGTGCCACCCATTACTGTATTATCCTGACAACAAACATAAATGAGACACTGATTTAAATTTGAAATTAAAGTCATCTATTTTTGTTTAACCCTTTACCTCACAGAGTGTATGGCTTTTTAGCCCTTCAATATGCATGTAGCAAAGTTACCTAGTGCAGTGCACTATAAATAGAACATCTGTTACCTATTCTACTCCATACGCATAGGTCTGTTAAGCAGTGAAGTGTGTGTAACATTTAACAGCAATTTTAATGATTTTACATTTTTGGTAGACATATATTATGTATGGAAAGATTTAAGAGTAAAATCCAATCATAATAGCTGTATAATTATTTTTCACAAAATAATTGTTATGCGCTTTAAAATCTTGAAAAAATCATTCACTGTCAAGTCAGTGAAGCCATGTGACCAACCATAGCTGCCATTTGTCATACTCAAAATTTACAAGTTCTTTGTCTGCATCTACATCACTAAATCAGCTGAATTTGATAATTTTTAAAAAGTAATGGCTTCCTACATCAGTATCAGAGCCTTTACCTAAGTTATTGAAGCTTTCATAGTTGTGATTCTAAGTATGAAAACTCAAGTAAGTACTGAAAAAAATCTGTGACCTCCATTTTGGAGAGTGGAGAATATGACCCAGTTACTTTAAAAAGCAGATTGATCATTCACACCAATGAATGTAGTATCTAATAAAGGGGTTTCCTTGATGGTGGAGCTACGAAAATCGACTCAAAATGGCTGATATTTACAGGCATCAGAAGATGCTGCCATGAGAATGGAGTAGAGGAATCCAATGGTGCTTGCATGAGTTAAAGCAATAGTAAAGTGATGTAATTGTAATCTAATGTGACCTAGTTTCACTGGTACACTTACATGTTGACACTTGCCAATGCCAAACTAGCCCAGAAAACTCAAAATCATAGTTGGGGAAGTTAAATTAGACTTAGCCAGCCCAATGTTTATGCTGAAAAATATTCTGAATTGTGTGACAATTATGCAGAGCTAGCAGGTCAAAATTGAATTATCACTCCCTGGTATTGTCTGTAGGACACACGGTAAAAATGGTATAGAAAAATGGGAGCCAGCCTGGAAATGGGAGAATATTTAATAGAGTATATATGGGTTTGGCTGGCCAGGAATGGTTAATAATGTAAATTATGTTTTAGAAAAAAAGAATCTTTTGTGCGCTTATTCTAGTTATAAGTGAAAAAAAATTAGAGACATTGTTTTATTTATGGAATTCCAGCCCTTTAACCGTCCCGAGTGTGGAACACTCATTACTAAAATTAGCATCTGACTCTTTGGTGCAGAACTGAAAGCACATGTTTCAAACACATGCAATTCCAGAAAATGCCAATGCTCTTATCCTTTCCTCTACACAGAAGCTGACATCCAGGTTTCATCTAAACTGATAAATATAGGTTTGATCATGGGCACTCAGAAATTTTAAATTATTGAATTTGTAATATCATGGTGTTTGCATAGGTGTTACTAAGGGAACTGAATTAATACTTCAAGTTCTGTAAGCAAGATAAATCCACAATGTTAACAGATTATTATTCACTATGACAAATTTACACAAAGTTGCAAATTCATGGCCAGTGCTACCCATAACAAGATGGCAAGGCCTGCATGTTGACCTCATGATCAAAGCATTGCTACAAAATATGGGAAATTGACCAAGTTTGAATGTGCATGTCACACAACAAACAGTATTAGCTTCATAATGATTCATCTAAAGTATAAAGAAACTCAAATTATAAAGTTTATAAAGTATAAGAAAATGAAAAACTCCATCTAAAATCTTAATACAAATATTATAAAGCTGTGACCTTGACCACAAGGTCAAAGAGGTGAATAACCATGTCAAAGAAAGAATGGTCTTAGATTCATAATGATTCAGTCCAAGTAAATAGAAAATTAATTAAATGGTTCAAGAAATACAAACAATGAAAAAACTTAAAACTTAATATTTTAAATATGTGACCTTGAATCAAAGTCACTGAGGCAAACAAGTGTTTCATAACATGAACCTGAACTGTCTTAGCTTCACGCTTCATGCAATGTATGATGAGATCTGATCAAGGTGTTTAATAACTATTAAAAAAATGAGAAAAACCAACAGCAAATTTTCTAAGACTATGCCCTTGATCCCATTATAAAAGGTCAAAGTGAGTATGTCATAAAATTAACTGTTCTAGCTTCATAATGTTAGATGCCAAGTAAAATGATACTGTACTAAGAGATCTAGGAATTTCATACATACAATTTCAACTTAACTCTTGGTTCTGCCAGCGGGTGTGACTGCTATGTTTCAATTCCCTCAAGCATGGCCTCAGGATAAAAGGATGCAACTTAAGATTCGACTTAGCACAGATGCTGCATGAAATTTTTTGTCAGTGGCAGGTCCACTATACTGACCTCTAGACTGAAGGAATAGTATGTAGTGAGAGGTGTGGAAAGGGAAACAATGGTGAATTGCGGATGATGGATGATGACATATTGTAAGGTACATTCATAACTATTTTAAACCAAACATTAATAATTCAATCGCCTTTTTGAGAAAAAATATATAAGGTATCTGAATATTTAACTCAGTTCACTCAGAATATATTATTTTCTTTTTCTTCTTACTCCATTTCTTCAAAGCCTTTGCAAATGGAAAATCATTTATTAGGCTGCAACCTATCTGCATAGCCATTAGTTTATATTGCTTCATACGTTAACCTGCTCCTCACAGTGGTGTTAATTCTATGTCAAGTACTAAATCTCTCACAAACAGGTTTACTTCTTATAAAACCACAGCCACTACACATGGGTCCCTGGGAGCTGAGTGGCATTTGAAGATCACTGACATCTCACCTCTGTCTGCCTAGGTTCAAGTCTTTGCTTGACTAATGCAGATACGAGAGAAAAAAATTGTCAGTATTTTCCCATTGGTTCGTGGTTTTTCTTCCTCCCCAGTTCAACCTCAGAATATAATCTTCCATCTCCACAACTTTCCTAAAGACAACACCTATCTTTTCTTACAAGATGACTTGCTACTGGTGTACTTTACATATTTCACTAATATATATGCTGTCACTTTCCTATATTCCTCTACATGACAATTCACCAAAGAACCAACAACAGTTTAAAAACTGTAACAAATGTTTCTGAGAGAAACCTGCAATCCCATGGCATATCTGGATAAGGTCACTGAAGTGTAACAATCAAGGTCACATGGATTAAGTTTAAGTAATGTTAATAGTATTCTAATCACCAAGAAATGTCTACATATAAAATTCCCTTATTCTAGGAGTGCCTAAGAAACCAACCTAAATGTTAACCTTAACAAATGTCAGGGAAGTGTTAAAGTTAGGTCACAGAGTTCTTTTTTGGCAGAATGGTACTGTACTCATAAAGTACATCTAAATGCAAAGATGCATGACAATGTGGCTAAAAGCACCTAACTCACTAAAAAGCCAAATTTAACCAGTGTGTGTGTGTATGTGTGTGTGTGTGTGTGTTATGAGAGAGAGAGAGAGAGAGAGAGAGAGAGAAAGAGAGAGAGAGAGAGAGAGAGAGAGAGAGAGAGAGAGAGAGAGAGATCACAACAATGGGTAATACATATACCCATTCAAAAATGTAAAAATAAGAATTGGCAAAAATTCTTTAGGAAGATAAAACTGTCCATATACATGTAAATCAGCAAGGTATGACAGATGGAGAAACACACATTGGTAATACAATATGCCTCTTACATATTCCTAGCTCTGCATAAAAACACAAGACTTCATTTAAAATCTTAAATGATGCTGCTATGTACCCAATCTGAAAAACCTTACCACAAAATGTCAATACCGAATCTCAACATTGATTCTACTGCCATCATAGTCATCATTTTGAGATTTTGCTATTTACTTTACCTGACTGCCATCTGAGCTGCCATTAAGAGATCAAGACATTGGTAATTAATTTTTCTTTCATCTTAATCTCACCTTTAGCTCTTTCAGTTCTCCTACTGAACATTTGTCAATTCCATGGAACACTATTTTGGTTCGATCAGCATTTACTCGGAAGGAAGCAGGGCACTCACTTATCAGCTGCTTTTCACAGTAGACATTTAACTGAAATCATAAAACAAGCAAAAATTAATTTAATATCTCTCTTATAAGAAAGTACACTCTGAATTATGTCAGCTTCAATGATCTTGGACTGCATATGACAGAGGTTTTGGAGTCATATTCTAAACCTGTTGCAAACACCATCATTAATCTACTGGTGTATATAACTTGCTTCAACATTGAAATTAATCTATTTATGCACACAGCTTGTTGTAAATATTGAGATTAATGTATTTATGTACAAAACTTGTTGTAACCATTGAAATTTTGCCTATTTATGTACATGACTTGTTACAAATATTGAGATTAATTTATGCATACAAATTGTTGCAAACATTGAGATTTATCTAATGATGTATACAACTTGTTGCAAACATATCTATCTAGATAGATTAGATTAGATCAGATTAGATATGATTAGATAAGATAAGATAAGATAAATAGGTAGGTAGGTAGGTAGGTAGGTAGATAGATAGATAGATAGATAGATAGATAGATAGATAGATAGATAGATAGATAGATAGATAGATAGATAGATAGATAGATAGATAGACAGACATACAGACAGATAGATATAGTTGCATATTTATTACACTTACTGAGAACACTGAAAATAATCAGATACACACAGGATAAATATTCTTTATTGCCTATTATTTTCAGTACTCTAACTTTTCATTCACCATTAAAACACAAAAATTATGGCAAATTTACATACTCATATTAACTATGCAAATTGCTATGCTTAACAATAAGCTGAACATTAAAATTTGCATATTTTTAAACCCAAAACAACTGTAAAGATAATAACAAGAAGTTGTCATTAACATGGCCATTGTTTTCTTGCCATCCTTTACCAAAGACAGGATACAGAGGTTGGTATGTACGAATGAATAACGCAATAAATAATAATTAACAATAGTTCTTTGAAGCAACTTATCTGTCTCACCCTGGAATCAGCATAAAAACATAACTGCAAGATGTACAAATTCTAGAAAATATCCAATCTAAGTTATGTCCCATATATCTTGCAAAAAAAATTAGAATATTATCTAAGTCAGATAAGACCTTGGTAAAGATAAGCTACAGAGCAAATTTGGTTCCAATCAAAATTTTAAAAATAGGGATGTGGGAAGGGCTAAACTATGTAAATTGCATCATCTACCTTGCACAAGATCTTGTCAAGTTCGAACATCACTGCAAATTTGTTTGGAATCAAAAGCTAAAGAGTATATGAAAGTCATGTGGTTCTTTTTTCTAAATTTATCCAGGGCCAATATGGTAATGAACAGAAATAAGAGTGCTATGAAAGCCACATAATAATAATAATAATAATAATAATAATAATAATAATAATAATAATAATAATAATAATAATAATAATAATTATAATAATAATCATTTTGATGATAATAATTTTGATGATAATAATGACTTTTTTTAAAGAGAATGACAGTTACATGGAAATAATCCTCCTGTGGCCTTCTTCATATCTGCATAGAGTGCGTATACATAGCTGCACACTAATAATAATAATAATAATAATAATAATAATAATAATAATAATAATAATGCAATGATAACAAGAAACATGTATATATGAACATAATAAACAGGACATTTCAGTGAACATTCTCCAACTAGATACACTGTGTATATAAAGTTCAAAAAAAGTGTGAGACAACCAAGTGGAAGGTTGGAGAATGTATACTTTAAGTAGTAATGTATTTGTCCATCCACTAAATTAGATTGTAACTGAAATGCAATATATGTGTACCGTCTCTAATTTCTTTTGGTATTCTTTTCAAATCGGTGATGCTGAATATTGAAAAGCTATCTTAAATAGATTCTTTTCCTGTTTTGGAATGGAAAGGTGGTTAGATGAAACTGTTCATCAAATTCTGATTGAAATATAATGGGACCATATTATTTTGAGAATCTGTGCCCAATTCTAGCCATTCTCAAAAATATTTGTTTACTTATAACACTTTAATATCATTCACTGCATTTTTGCTTTCTCATTATCTAGGAGGAGGCTGCAAGCCCTTTTTAGCAAGTGGAATAACCCACCAGATGTTTAATAGTCCTCTATGCTAATAAATGAGTCGAAAACAAAAAAGAAAACTTTGTGTTGTAAACAGACTTGCATTGTAATGGACAGGGACAATTCAAGGCTATTTAATTACCTGATGATGGCCAGTCTCTGTGGGAACAAAGGACCCTTGTGCCACTTTACCAGACCAGTTGAAGTACACTGGGATGGTGGAGTCTGAACCCTTCACCTCAGCATGTACATCACCAGGGGATGCATCATCATCAAGACGAATAGAGAAATGTGTCTAGAAAAACAACAAAGGAAAAAAAAGGAAATTATTGCTTCATTTGCCAATAATAATCTTGACCTTTGATCTTGTGACCCATATTTAACCTACCAATTATGATTCACTTCATTTCATTTTAAATCACCCATCAAACAGACATTATATCCTGATGTAGTCCTCATTACATTTCATATTGCTTATTCAACAGACAGTATATCTTGATGTAGTCCTCATTACATTTTAAATCGCCCATCAAACAGACAGTATATCCTGATGTAGTCCTCATTACATTTGAAATTACCTATATCCTGAAGTAGTCCTCATTATATTTCAAATCACTCATCAAACAGTACATCCCCGATGTAGTCCTCATTACATTTCAAATTGCCTATTTAACAGACAATATATCCTGATGTAGTCCTCATTACATTTCAAATTGCTTATTCAACAGACAGTATATCCTGATGTAGTCATCATTGCATTTCAAATCGCCTATTTAACAGACAGTATATCCTGATGTAGTCCTCATTACATTCAAATCACCTATGGAACTGACAGTACTGTATATCCCAATGTAGTACATTAAATTTTAAATCACCTATCAAACAGACAGTACATCCTGATGTAGTCCTCATTACATTTCAAATCAACTATCAAACAGATAGAATATCCCAATGTAGTCCTAATTACATTTCAAATCAACTATCTAACCGACAGTATATCCTAATGTAGTCCTCATTACATTTCAAATCAACTATCAAGCAGGTCAATATGCATACAGAAGATCCTTAACCCTTTCATCACTGCGGACCGTAAAAGCGGTCATGGGGAAGTAAGTCTGTAAACACTATGGACTGACTTTTCGGTCTGGGGAAGTGTTCTTCTTTAACATTATAGTACCCGACTAAATAACTTTCGGGGTACCTCTAATAACTTCCATCTTGTAATGTAGATGTTATATTTGGATGATCTCGTAAGTTTAACTTGCATACAACTAGAAATATCGAACAAAGTAGGAACTTTTAACATGTTTTCCGAATGTTGAAATTTGTATCCAAAATGTCAAGCTAAGCGCCTTTTGGCAATTTATCCGATGTCATGCTAAGCGCCTTTTGGCAACGCCGTAAACAACTGCTATTTTGAGTGGGTTTTTGTAGCGCCACCTTCGGGGAAAACCTCTGTTAGATACTACATTCATTGGTGAGAATGACCATTATGTCAGATCTTGTGGTCAATGTTGATGCTCTGGTTGCAATCTGCTATTTAAAGTAAGTAGGTCATAACAGGGTCGTATTCTCCATTCAACAAAATGGTGGTCTCTGATTTCGTTCAGTACTTGAACCAGTAAAATCACAACTATGAAAGCTTCAATAATTTGGGGAAAGGCTCTGACACTGAGGTAGAAAGCCCTTAGTTTTTATAAATTATAAATTTAAATTATTTTGTGATGTAGACACAAAGAACTTGCAAATTGTGAGTATGGAAATTTGCCACTGCCGTTAATCATGTGGGTGCGCTGATTTGATACTGAACGAGTTTTCTCAAGATTTTAAAGTACATACAAATTCTTTTGTTAAAAATAATTATACAGCTATAATGACCTTTTTTTTACTCTTTCTATACATAATATATGTGTACCAAAAACATAAAATAGTTAAAATTGCTGTTAAACGTAACATACACCTCACTGCTTAACAGGCCCATGCATAGCGGACTGCACTGTTTAATTTTGCTACATGCGCATCAAAGGGCTAAAAAGCAATTCACTCTAAGGATTAAGAGAGGAGTTATCTGAGGATTTTAATAATTTCGACCTGGTAAATTTGGAGAAAATGAGAGAAGACATATGGAGAGACAATTGAATGCACTTGTAGGTGACAGTGATGACAATGAAGAGGACTTTAAAGGTTTTGAACCAGAGGAATTGTACACTCCACGTGATTTTGTTTGGACGAAGCCAGAAACCAAAGAGATCTGTTTCAGTTTTCTGACAGAGTTGGGCACACCCAAGTGTTAGATGGCTCAAGAAAAGCTTCAGAATATTTTCAAATATTCTATTCAGATAAAGATTTTGGAAAAATTGTCCGTTTAACGAACTTCAATGCGACGATCAAACATGGCAGAGGCGATATAGGTGTGTGGATAGATCTCACCTTGGAGATCATTTTGGTTCATTTTATAGAATCTTATATATTATGGACACCATGAAAGAAAGACTTGTGTTGCTACTGTGTTTATTCACTAGTATATCTAGGGTCAATTGAACAAGTTTTGAGAACTTTCTTAGTTTTCTAAGAGGTAATAAAATAATTACTTGTATTTTACCTGTTGTGTTACCTGTTTGTACTTGCATTTTAACAGTTGTAATATATATGCACATTTTATTGAATTAGTCATAAAACTTGATTTTTATCCTTGATTTTGACACCTAATCCAGCCAGATATCTTTAACATTGGCAAAATTATGTAGTTTCAAAGTCCACAAGTCATTTTGCTTTACAACTCCAAAGTTACTTAGTGTTGAGGACTCTATGCCTACAAAGTTACTTAGTGATGAAAGGGTTAAGCTATTTTTAACAACTTGGTACTTCAAGTTATGGTCAACTCATTAGCCAACTTATTTGATTATAAACCCATTTGATCACAAGTCTAGCAGTGAAAATGATGAGTCAATAGTGCTCCTTTGTAATTACTATGAATGGCACATTTTATGCCAACTCCATTTTTAAAAGTTGTCTATGTATAAAATTCAACTTTTGCATATTAACATTTATGTCTGTGTGACCTGGACATTTAGAATTTGAGCCCAAAATTAACATGCTCCCTCCTGACACTACAAGCAAGCCAACTGCAATGTATGGGTCAGATTTGTTGTTGTTGTTGTTGTTGTTGTTGTTGTTGGGCTTAATGCCATTGTGATGTGTCGAATTTTGAAAACTCTTAGAAGCTTTGGTTAAAGGAATTGTATCAAAGTCAACTTAATTAAAGTAGAAAGGAGTAGAGATAGAAGATTATTTTCATTTTATCTCTGAACATCAAAAGGGAATTCATTCTAGCCGACGTAACATGACAGAGTCAGATGCTATGGTACAAGAGAATGACATAAGACTCTTTCCCAAAATCGACCAGGAAAGGGCGGCAGCTGGCTATAGATGATTGTTCAAAATAATGATTAATTACGTCATGATTAGTTGTTTAGTTGTCTTGTCAATCCAAAAATTCTACAGAACAGGTTTAGGATACAGTCTATTCCAAATGGTTAATATGGATTTATGGGCGTTACTCTGTAAGAAATTTAAGGTTTTACTTTAGGAAAATTCAGTAGTCTTTAATCTTTTGCGAGGAAAGTTAAACGATTCCGGGAAGAGCGTGTGATTTGGCAGTAAAGCAGGAGTTTGTCTCAGCAAGTAGGCAAACTCTACATTTTGAATTCGTAAAAAGTACGTTTTCATTATAGAGTAAGGGGCCAGATAGTTGTCTCAGTTAGGAGATGGACTATATGTGAGGTTCGTGGAAACGAATAAAGAAATGGCAAATGGTATGCAATCTTAGTTTCCCGATTTTAATTTGTTATTTCATTTGTTGATCTACTTTTCAAATGTATTCTTGATATGATGTATGTATGATTTTATTTTGCAGGATTTTAGTGAAATGCTAGTCATGACATTTTATTCTTTGATTTTCTAATTATTAATTCATTTGGAGAATTGGCAAGATTGAATGTAATTAAAATTTCATTAGATTAGTTGACAAGATTGCATGTAATTGAATCTTTAATACATAGGAGTGATTAGGAAGTTAAATTAATTAAGCTTAAGGAATGATGGGTAATGTTTCATAGTTTTACGGATTAATTCTGTTTAAAATGAATATGACCTAATATTAAATGTATATCCATATACTAGTTTGTAATATTCAATTGATCACTTAAGTGTATATCTATATGCAAGTTTGTAATATTTAATTGGGCGAGTAAACTATTTTAGAATAGTTAGATCTGAGGGTCTAAGCCATATGTAACTTAGCAGTGCTAGATTGGTAGAGTAAGAAGTCAAGGGTGGGTTACTTACGGGTTCATACGGCTGAGTTGAATTTAATTGACCATCCCTAGCATGATCTGAATTAAGGTCAGGACAAGCATTGACCGTTGGTGTAAACATAACAGCTAGGGAGCAATGAGTTACTTCGGCAGAATTTATGCCTTTTGTTTTCTGAGCCGAATTAATGTAAAAATATAAATATACCTGGGAATGTGACCTATTGTCTATTGCGAGACATTTTATTTATTAAAGGAAACAGCTTTCCTGGATTCACATGAGAAATCCCTGAACAATCACAGGACCAGAACAAGTTCTACGCAGAAATCTAAGTCAAGAGACGATTGTTAAGTCAGAGTTCGATGGACTAGAGTCCAAGACGAAATAGTTAGACAAAGACCGGCAGAGCAGGGACGAACGGAAGTCTTGATGTCTGCATAAAATCGTTGCACTCAAAGGTCACATCTCATTGGCAATGAAGATAATATATTAACGTTGAAAGTAATTTTACATTTTAAGAAATTTGTAGTCTTTTTATTTGAGTACATGTTAGTACCATTTTCCTTCTTTTGTAACCAAGTCATTGATTTCTTTTCATTTTAAATTCTGTTGATAAACTGATTAAATTTTATATTTGTTCATTGAAAGGGGGCTCGTTTTGTTATTTCTTCAATATACTTGTTCAGTGATCTGCACTCTTCTTTCTATCTATCCACACTGGGTAAACTACACTGCAGAGGTCATTCCCTAGCAACGAACCATAGTGAAAGAGGTTGGTGTGTTTTGAGCGCCGCCAATTTGTCACAGCCATTGTTCAGCACACGATAGGCTATTCATGGCAGCCAGTATTAATGGTGGAGGAAGATACCGGGAAATCACTGGAAAGAACCACCGACCCACGAGAAGCTACTGGCAAGCTTTCTCACATATCCACATTCGCCGAATCCTAGACTCGAACCCACACAGACAGAGGTGAGATGGCAGTGATCAGTAATGGACAGCGTTTTAGACCACTCGGCCACTTGGGCCAGATTTGTAATGGAGAACTAATGATATTGTACATAAACCATTTTTCTACTTCAAGTTAGAGACTTGAAATTTGAACCTTTCACACTCAAATCTATTGCATTCTTCCTTATATTGACATCAAGTTTTCTACAAAGTTTGTTTGACAGATATATGCACAGGTAATTTTATTGTTCAAAAGCCATTTTTTAAAATTCTTTTAATCACAGTGACCTTGACATTTTGACTTCAAAATTAATATGTTCTTTCTTAATCCAAGTACTAGCCATCCATGAAGTTTGGTGATGATGTAGAAACTCCAGTCAATGTGTAGAAACCAATAGTTCTTTTAGGCAGTGCCCCTGACCTTTAACATTTTGACCTTGAAGTCTATATGGTTGTTCCTTATCCAATGTGCAAGCTTTACACGAACTTTCACAAAATTAATGTAGATGGTAGAAAACTTGAGTTATTGTACAGAAACATTAATCATTCTTTCAGTTCCAATGAAGATGACATTTTGAGCCCAAAATCTATTTTTCTTTTCTGACCCAAAATGCAAGTGCTACATATAAATACACCACTGTGATGTTATGACACTCCCCCGTCTAGTAGTGCCTCAAATAATTTACACCCTGCTGACACTTTGACCCTCCTGTTAACAAATTGACATAGATATTAAAAAAATTTTAAAATTAATTTTCAAAAATTTTTTCCATGAAGTCTTGTACTTTAAGAACATTTTACCATGACAAATTTCCGTCTTAATACCAATGCCCTGCCCGTAAAAGTCAATTTTTCCAAAAGTAAATCTATCACTTATGTCCTTAGATCATCAAATAGAAGACTATAAATCCCATCCCCCAGTATAATTCAACATTTCACAAACCATAAACTTATATTCCAATCTTGTGGCAAAACAAGTCATACCTCTTGCCCTACAAAGGAACTTTTTGGCAGTGATGTTATAAGGACCTTATCTGCACCACCTTTCATGGGCTTAAAATGCGTGAAGTATGCAGCATACGCCATGTTCCCAATATGGTCCACTTCAGGGTCAATCATCTCCTGAGCAGCAAGGACTGTTTCTATACCAAGTGCAGAAGCAGCATCAATTCCTGTAACAAAAACATTTTATTGAATTATTATAATTATTAGCATGAGACCTTTTTACCATAAACTTCCCACTTATTTTCTCAAAAAAATTACTATACACAGATCTGACGATATGTAAGGGTTCCAACAGAATGTAAAACATTTATGTAAATAAAAGTCATGACTGCTCCAGTTATATGGTACACATCCAGCAAAGATTCTAACCTTGTATTAAGCATTAAGATTTAGTCACATTAATTTTTCTGCTACATAAAGCATATTTTTTGCAAATATTCAAACAAAAACTGGTATTCAGAACAATTATTGGTTTATCAAGCAAGTATGGCAACATTTTTAAAGAAAAAGAAATATGGCAAAATGTAAATTATGCAACACTGTGCTCATAACTATACAAGATAACAACTTCTGACCTGCAAAATACCCAAAGTTTCAAACTATAACCAGAATGTCAAAATTTTGAATAACCAATCTGCCCACTTCACTTCTGTTTCTATTCATTGTACTCTTGAAAAAATGAAATGTAATATGACAAGTTGATGAAGAAAAAAGGTATGGAATTGAGATCAAAGTAAACATGGCATGGAATAGAGATATCAATGCCATCATGGTATGGAATAGGGATCATATCAAAGCCAACATGGTGTGAAATAGGGATCATATCAAAGCCTGTATGGTATGGAATAGGGATCATATCAATGCCAACATGGTGTGAAATAGGGATCATATCAAAGCCAACATGGTATGGAATAGGGATCATATCAATGCCAACATGGTATGAAATAGGGATCATATCAATGCCAGTATGGTATGGAATAAGGATCATATCAATGCCAACATGGTATGGAATAGGGAATAAGGATTAAATTGTAACCAACATGGCAAGGAATAGAGATCATATCAAGCCAACACAGAATTGGAATGGGGATCATATCAATGTTAAGCTGGTATGGAATTGGGATCAGATCAAGTTAACATGGTATCAAATAGGATCGGATCAATGGAATAGGGATTATATCAAAGTTAAGATTATATGGAACTAAGACCAGATCAAAGTTAACATTGTACAAAATAGGGATCAGATCAAAACCAACCATTGTATGGAATAGGGATCATATCAAAGCCAACAAAGCTTTTACATATCAATCAACCAGAGTTCAAAAACATGTGGGAACTATTTTTGACATTGGTTCTAACAGAAGCAGTTGTAGTCAATTCTGCAAACTATTGCCACTCCCCATCCCCTGATAATCTTCCACCAACAAGTGGACTGCATTTGATCCTTTATTCAAGTTCTTAAGTCTCTGCTCAACTATGGAACTGCCAACATGCTTAAAATCTGAAATTATTTTTTTCTTTATTTGCTTTAAAGTCAGTAATGTAAATGTTAGCTTCACATCAATATGATGATGTACATGAGACATTTGATATGGCTTTGGAACAGAATTATTCAAGTTGTTATTGTTTTAGTTGTTGTGGGGCTTAACGTCTTCATCACATGATATGCTATACAAGGCAGCCAGTATTAATGGTGGAGGAAGAAACCGGGAAATCCCCAAAAAGAACCCACGAGAAGCTACTGGCAAGCTTTCTCACATATCCACGTTTGCCGAATCCTAGACTCAAACTCACGCAGATAGAGGTAAGATGGAAGTGATCCATAACGGACAGTGCTTTAGACCACCATTTCACTAGGGGCCCCTTATTCAAGTTGTAGTGGTGGAGTCTGTTATTACATTAAAGCTTGGTACATTGTTTTTCCTGTGTCATCAGTATATATTCCAATTTGTGCAGGGATTATTTCAACTACTCCCAAACATCATTAATGCTCAGAACTAGTTCACAGGTACCTAGCCCTGATAGTGTTCACATTATACCACTTACAGATACCACCATACCCAATGCAACCCACATCTCACATACACAATGATGCCAATATCTGTGTATGGATTTTAGTTAAAACCATTATTTATCAAATCTGAATACAAGTTTCCTGAGGCTCAGCAGAAAACCCCAATGTCTGAAATCAGGTATTTTATAATTGGTCAAAAGCCAGTTCAGTAGGATATGTGAAGCATATATTAATATGAGCAAGTCCAGAGACTTAAAATTAACATTTCCAAAATTTAATACAATCATGGTGGCTATATGTTTAAGTACTTTTGTGAATGAATCACTTCCTGAGAAATTATTTTTATCATCGCATATTTAAGAATAGGTAATTTAGTTTCTGCCCTATATTGTCCATATTTAGCACTAAATGATAATTTATATTTGTACAGAGTCTAAAGATAAATGAGAAAAATAATGCCTATGGTCATTTGTTTTTTATAATAATCCTCCCAAAATTTATTCAATAATCAATACATTGTAATTTACATAAACATTTCTTAGTTAACAGTATTTACACAAAGTGACTTGGCTGGGAGTGGGAATGTCAATTATTTCACTGTATTTACAATGTGACTTGGCTGGGAGTGGGAATGTCAATTCTTATTTCACTGTATTTACAATGTGACTTGGCTGGGAGTGGGAATGTCAATTCTTATTTCACAGTATTTACAATGTGATTTGGCTGGGAGTGGGAATGTCAATTCTTATTTCACAGTATTTACAATGTGATTTGGCTGGGAGTTTGGGTGTCAATTCTTATTTCACAGCATTTACAACTTAGGTTCCAACTCTTTCGTAGCAATGATCAAAAAAATTTTTTTTTTCTCAAACTCATGACCCTGTTTTCACATTTTGATAAGTTTTGCCACCCTCCAAAAAATGCTGGTTCCCCTCTGTGACCATCCAGAATGTCCTTATGACCCTGATTTAGGTCATGAACTGGGGGGCTAGGAACCACTGATTTACACTGTGGTTTAGCTGTAAGTCAAGATGTCCTTCTTTGTACATTCTTTGTATAGTAATTACAATGTGGCTTATGACAGATTTGATACCATGACAACTTAATCAAAGTCCTCAGTTGATAACTAAGGAGGTTTATCTATGTTAATAAACATTACGATATTAAATCTGTGGAGGACTAGAAAGTTCTATTCACTGAACCTTACCATTCTGTGTGTCAGTGCGTGGGTCCCCAGTCAAGGGCCGAGGACTTCCACCAATACTCTTCACTAAATCATGTAGCAACTGGCCATCATTCCAATCTGTCTGAAAGTTTAGAAACAAAAATATTAAAAAGAATAATGCAATATTCCTCCATCGAAATTCAAGCTTTATAAAATGGGTTGGGTTTCAAAAGGGGGACATTATTATTTAAAAATATACTATTTCTGTGTTGGGCAAGATGGCTTCTACTTGGGGGGGATGACCTTGCTTGAAAAGGGCCTCTGCATAAGGAGACCAGTGTAATAAACAAATGCCAATGACTAGCTCCACAGACTATATTAAATTTTAGGACACCAAGTATAAAAAGTACAGTGAAAGTTCAAACTTAAGCACTGCTCCAAACCTGACACCTTGTGTTTTTGTACCACAATACAAATCTTCAATCTTAGACTCCTTTGCGAGAAATACCTTCATTACCAGCAGAATCTATACCATGTCTTTAGAGATTTCAAAAAGGCCTTTGATAAGGGTATGGCATGTAGCCTTGTGGGCAACTATGAGGAAGTACAACATCAGCTCATACCTGGTGCAGGTTGTTGAACACACCTATGTTAAAGCCACCAGTGCTGTCCTCATTAATGGCAGCAGAGTAGATTGGCTTCGAACAACAGGGAGTCAGACAGGGATGTATACTGTCATCTATACATCTTTATAGATTTCAAAAAAACTTTGATAGGGTATAGCATGTAGCCTTATGGGCAACTATGAGGAAGTACATCAGCTCATACCTGGTGCAGGTTGTTGAGTACCTCTATGACAAAGCCACCACTGCTGTTTTCATCAATGGCAGCAGAGGAAAATGGTTTCAAACAACAGTTGGATTCAGACAGGGATGTATACTGTCACCTACACTCTTCAACATTTTTCATGAAGGATGCCTTGCATGACCACAAGGGCAATGTCAGCATTGGAGAAAGAACAACCTTCACATTGCAGATAATATTGATGGTTTAGCAGGAGATGAAAAAGAACTGGCTGACTTGGTTGAGCACGTCAACACAACCTCCACAGCATTCAGTATGGAGATTAGTGCTGAGAAAACCAAACTCGGATGACAAACAACACAAATGGCATCAGTGCAGAAATAAAGGTCAATGGACGTAAGCTGGAGAGAGTCACATGGGATCAATTATCACAGATGAGGGCTTCAAATCAGAACTACATTGCAGGATTGCCAAGACAACACCTGCAATAACAAGGTTGAGACCAATATGGAAAATACCAACATTGCTTTTGGTTCCAAAACAAGGCATATGCACTCCATTGTCATATCCATCTTTCTGTATGCAACATGGACACTCACATCAGATCTACAAAGAAGGATTCAAACCTTCACAATGAGATGCTACAGCAAGATCCTGGGCATCTCATACAGTGACCATGTAACCAATGAAGAAGTCCACAAAAAAGATACAAAGAGCCATCAGATCCTAGGAAGACATCTTGACCACTCTAAGTAAGTGCAAACTGAAGTGGTACATCATTTCTCAAGATCATCTGGACTGGCAAAAACAATCTTGCAAGGCACAGTGCAAGGGTATAGAAGAAGAGGCAGACAGAAAAAGAGGTGGAAAGACAACATTAAGGAGTAGACAGCCATGGGACTTGGAGATTCCCAAAGGGCAGTAGAGAAAAGAAAAAGATGGTTGTAAAGACAACTGTGGTGCCCCAACAACCTTTTAGGTTAAGGGATTGATGAAGATGTTAAGGGATTGATGATGATGATGATGATGACGACGATGATGATGCATTTTTATGAAGTTTGAAAAGATCCATCTGCTGAAACATTTTCCACCATATAACATCCACAGCTCATACTGTCAAGCATTTCACTTAACATATGGCTCAATTTTCTTTAAAATGTTGACTAACTAACCCATCTTTAAATTGTTGTTGTTGTTGGGCTTAACGCCATTTTTCAGCACACAATAGACTATTCATGACAGCCAGTATTAATGGTGGAGGAAGAAACCAGAAATCACCAGAAAGAACCACCAACCCACGAGAAGCTACTGGCAAGCTTTCTTACATATCCACATTCGATGAATTCTAGACTCGAACTCATGCAGACAGAGGTAAGATGGCAGTGATCCATAACGGACATCGCTTTAGACCATCTGTAAATTGAATCTGTTAGGCCAAATTCACTTTTCAAGAAACCTGTTGGTTGTTTTGGAAATGGATCATATACAGTTGCTAAAAATAACAAACAAGGAACTTACTCTTATGCTATTCTTACTCAGCAGTCATTTTTAAGGAATATTCTCAAACTTACATGAGTGGAATTAAAAATGTGATAATAAAATAAAAAGTCTTTATTGCTTTATTTTTAATTTTAATGTAGTAGAAAAGTGTAATCCAAATTAAGACTCACAGAAAACAACTTTGGTGAAACAAAATGTAACGATCATGCCAATTGCATAATGCTTGGCTTGTATGTGTACATACATAACAAAACTGTACAAACTCACAAGTGTTAATTAAGCACTGTATATTAATTAATTACAAAACTGTACAAAACTCAGACTTGACTGATTTTCAGACAAAACCTCTGAATAAACATGGTATCCACCAAAGCCTTCTGGTAGACACAAAAGACTCATGTAATTGATTCCAAAGCTGGATTTTTGTCCATTATGGATCACTTCCATCTCACCTCTGTCTGTGTGGGTTCGAGTCTAGGATTTGGCGAATGTGGATATGTGAGAAAGCTTGCCAGTAGCTTCTTGTAGGTCAGTGGTTCTTTCCAGTGATTTCCCAGTTTCTTCCTCCACCAATAATACTGGTCACCATGAATAGCCTATCGTGTGCTAAAAAATGGCGTTCAGCACAACAACAACAACCAAAACCAGAAAACTACACCACAGCCTAGTTTTCTCAAAACAAGAGAAAGTTGCAACTGGCATTTTATTCCAAGTTGCTTTCCTTCACTATACAAAAGTTACCACAGGCTGCCAATTGCATTCATCAAGCCGCAGTTGATCAAAACTTTGGGTCACACACTGAATGCCAACATCATCAACATAATACAATCATTGTAACATACTGATGGTGCAACTTTATTGTCAGTACAAGTGTAAGATCATGCAGATAAGTTGATTACCACTTTGCTTGGTGTTGTTTGGATGTGTTGGTTATGCTTTGATTTTGAGTACTTGAACGAAAACATGTTATGGATTGATCTTGATACATGTTTGATTTGTGTTTATAATAGCAGTAGTATTCTTTTAATCACTGAAGGGCACCATTATTTGTTGTGAGTGTTGTCTATTTGTATAGGTTTATCCATGTAATAAAAAAACAAACTATAAATATGCAAACAGGCAAATCACAAATTACAGTGCTTAAAAAAACATGAAAATTAATACCCACAAAATAATAAACGAAACCACAGTAAATAAAGCAAGAAATGTTAACGCAAACATCAACACACATTTTGTATGACTGTGACCCTGACTCCAAGATCAAATGTGAGACCGAGCATGTCACAGAATAAAATGTCTTAGACTTTATAATAGCTCATCCCAAGTATGAAAGATTTCAAAAAGTGGCTAATTAAATAATTAATTAAATATAAGCAATTGAAACAATTTGTACCAAAATCTTAATGCAAATTTTGATGACAGTAATTTCCAAAAGGTCACAGAGATGAGTAAGCATGTCAAAAAATGAACCATTTTAGAATCATAATCATTCTTACAATAAGAATCTATCAAAGGTTTTAGCAGCGTTCATTCCAAAGAACAAAAACAGTAGGTCCAAAAAGCCCACCAGTATAAAACATGGAATCATAAAAAGTGTGGGTCACAAATATCTGTACTGGTTCCTTGTTTATGCAAGATAATTCAAACAGGTTTTTAGACTTCACAGTCATATGCCTTCCAAACCACAATTTGATTTTCTCTTGCTTGTGTAACAATCACCTTCTTGATTTTTTAACAACTGAGTCTTTTTTTCCTCAAAGTATGCAACTCTGGAAATACAGGCAGCAATGCCTTAGCTAAAAAAAATAATATTTTGTTTACAATTTCTATCCATGCATCTCAACCATGTGTTTTAGATTCATGCCAAAACTAATACAAAACATTAAGACATTTCTGTTGGCCAATGAATCTTGTGTTTTTTTGGCAATAAGTGCACTGTTACAGTGAGTGATGCACTTGATCCAGACGGTCTATTCTCGACCATAAAAATATTTTATCTTTTCTTCTGGGATATTTTTATGAACCCTACAGGTGACATCAGGGTATTATTCTTGTGTGTATAAAAGGATGACAATAAAGGGCCAGTCCACAGTAGCACAGCCTAACATTAACTGTGGCATCAGCAGCAATTCAAAACAATTCAACCAAATCCATAAGACACATTTTCTAGACCTTGAACTTTCATCACAAGGCAAAAGCAAGTAGTGAACATTTCCCAAAACAGAATAATTGATGCCAAGTATGATTAAAACCTACCAAGGAGTTTATACACCTTTGAACCAAAAATTTTAGAAAATGCTAACGATGACGTTTCTAGGATCCTACTAATGTGGGCTTTACTAAAATGAAAACCCTGAGAGACATAAGTTTTTGTGCATTAACTCCTTTATGACAATCCATCCCACTGAATACCACCCAGCAATTTCCAATGGACCCATAAATAACTTCCATCATACACATCCACCATATTTCTAAGAAAAATAATGTTCATACCTGCTGCCATGGTAAACTAAATGGCCACTCCTTTTATTGAAGAAACTTCAAGCAAACATTTTACATGTCCATTTATTTCAAGTAAATCACCTGCCTTGGCACTATGTCATTATTGGACTCTTCAAGATTGACAGAAATAGATGACTTACCATGTATACAAGTTGATTCCAACTGAACAAAACCAGTAGTTCTTCCCGGTTTCTTCCTCTACCAGTACATTATGCTTGTTAGGAGTATTTAGCAGAAGGAAAACATATACCCAACCAGCATAAGCTTTAAGTTGTTTGTAGTTGGACTTTACTTATCGGTGAGTAGATATAATATGTCCCAATTACATAGCCCTCTTTATGAAAATGTATCCAATCATGCCACAGACACGTAGCATCATGTTCCACCCAGTCACATTATCCTGGCAAGACAACCAGCCCTAACACTAACCTCATAATGCTGGGCACCTAGTGAGGTACCACTTAGTACCATTTTTATAAGTCTTTAGTATGACTTGGCTGAGGTTCGAACCCGTAACCTCCTACATCCATGGCGGACACTCTGACCACTAGGCAACAGGAGCAGTTTATGGCTGTAAAACATACTGTGCTTCACTTGCTATGTTACATGGAAATTTTTCCAATTCAAAGTAAGCTGGGTACCACCTCAGAAATGGTAGGAAAATCCCTGAAGGTAATTCAGGTTATTTCTCTTGTCATAATGAATTTTCTGTTATTGTGTAATTCCAGCTACAGTGTATACACCTTCATTGGACAAAAAAATTCACATATCTAGACATGAAGCATTTTTTTTATTTTGTTTGTCATGCAAAATGTTCCTCTATGACCCAAAGTTGTTTGAAGCATTTTAATTGTAATTCCAGCTACAGTGTATACACCTTCATTGGACAAAAAAATTCACATATCTAGACATGAAGCATTTTTTTTATTTTGTTTGTCATGCAAAATGTTCCTCTATGACCCAAAGTTGTTTACATAGCAATTCATAAATATACCCTCTATACACCTGTATTTTTCAAGATTTAGTACCAAGATTCCAGTCAATTCCAGTCACATACCTAAATACTTACATAGTACTTGACAAACAAAATTGGCAAGTCCCAAGCAAACTGACCAACTGACCACATTTTGAAGAGTAAGGGTCAAACTAAAAAACTGAATATGTCCTTAGTATGTTAGAAGATGAACAGGTTTAATATACATTGAGAAGATCATTTATACTTGTACTGACCAAGTGACATACACTGTGACAGTCATTTATACTTGTGCTGACCAAGCAATATACATTGATAAGGTCATTTATAATTGTGCTGACCAAGTGACACAGACTGTATACCCAAGCAATACAGAAAGTCTCCTATCAACTACAGAATTAATGTACATAGGTGTGCTTACTGTGAAGTTGGAAAACGATCTGTTTCTGAGCAGTCGATTTATGTTACGTAGTGTTGCATGGTATCCCGGTGAATCAAGCTTCATGAAGTATGACAGGTAGGTCATACCAGAGAGCTCATCCAAGTCAGAGCTTGACAGATCCTCTGGACGCACCACCATTGGAATATCAAACTGTTCCTTGGCCAAGTTCATGGCATGACGGCAATTTTCCAACCTTAAGAAGAACATTAATATTAATATAATGTAGCATTCAAAAGATGTACTTATGCATGTATATAAAGGATTTAATGCCATGTCAGCATGATAGTTTCAACAATCAAGTCTAAAATGTAAAGATGATGACAAAAACTATAGGAAGACAAACCCTTCCATATAATAGTAAATATATACATTATGACCAGATACATGACAAAAGATAATTATTTTTTTAAAAAAATGTGAAGGCTTATAATATAAAATATAAAGGTAACAAATATGAAATCCTTAAAACATATGGTCAAAAGGTCAGAGATTTCTCCCATTGAACATCATCAGAAACTGTTTTAAAAATACAGAAACTTTTGTCTCACAGCATGGATGCCAATACACTAAATAAAACTGTCCCATTGACATTGGACGCTGGCAGAGTATGAATTCCAGTTGAGGTTAAGGTTGTCATCTTTAATACCTTCAATCAATTCATCATATGAACTCTAATGAATAAAAGTTAAAAAGTATGCCAAGCTCTTGGCAGCAAGTGATCTCTTCATTGTAACAAAGAATATTATACAAGAAAATATTTAAAACATTTAAAGAGAATTTATGTTGGGGTTTGCACCGAGACAAGAAAATTTCGATCTCTGGGTTATGTTATATGTCTCCCAACTCTGCAAAACCTCATGGATAGACAAATAATATAACTCCAAGACTGGGATTTCCTTGCCTTGTTACGGACACCACTATAAAATATTTTTCTCACTATTTTGTGTAATTAACTTAAAATAAACCTGCATTTTTACAATTTAGTTCACAGATTCAACACATACAGCATTAATCAGGTGCTATTATTTCCTCTCATTTTATATAAAAGTCATAAGGTCTTGTACTCTTTTATAAAATCTGAATAATTATCTAAGTAGAATCTTGTTATTTGATAAATCTTAGAAAAGAAAAAAATATTGTAACAATTTTAATTGCTAAATGTTGAATTTTTGCACCACGATCATCAGAAGAAATGTGCTATTGTTTGAAAACACCAGGCATTAATACAAATGTGTTAACAAAGGCAGTGGGGTGACCTGACTACCCTAAGAATACAAGTTTTGTGCATGAGAAAAGGGAAACAAAATATTTGCTATTTTTACAGTATTATCACATTTAAGCAATGGATGTCATATGAACTATCACCCTTTTAGACATAAATCCATTACACAAATCTCCATTACACAAATCTCCATTACACAAATCTTCCATCATCTGCCTCACAATATACAGGAGCCTGCAATGGCCCTTTTCTACATCCGCAAGATGACAGGGTTAGATTTAAGTAAAGTTTATGAAGCATGGATATGGGGCACAATTTCCAACCTGTGGAAGTAGGAAGTAGTGGTTACTAGGATACATTCCCTCACATAATGTCATTATTCTCTGCAAGATAGAATATACAACATTCTCCACCCCACCCCACCCCACCCCACCCCAAAACACTTGTAATATTCAAAAGCAAAATCCTACCAAAGCTAAAACATTCCAAATATTTGGACACCATGACAAGTAAGTGATACTAATGAAGAAGACATTCAATCTTCACATTTCAAGATTTTTCACATAAACCCACAACAAAATTTTGTCAGGGAAGCTAAATAATTGTGCACTACAAAGACCATAGTTACAAATTTCATATATAGATGAACTCTAACAAAATTCTATCCAGAAAGTCAAAACACAGCATAATGGGTACTTATCAATTAAGTTGATTTGTGAATTAATTAAAACTAAGCAACATGGAAGTAATCTCTGAAACAGCTACAACAAATATACACCTCTCTTTCAATAACTTGCACACATCCGGGTCCAAAAACACAATTATCGCATTATAAGAAAGAGTGCAAGTCTGAGGGACCTCAAAAAATCCCCACTAGATATCCAAAAAACTACTGGGTTGGGGGGGACTGGATGGTTAAATGGCTGAATCCTTATTTTATTATCAACTCGAGAAAAATTGCCAATAATGTGCTTTTTCTGATGAAGTTGTTCGTTATTCTCTATAAATTACATTTATTTTCAAAATGTCCAACATCTGGAAGATCAAAAACATGACTGCAACTGACTTCACCAACAAAACAGGTTCACAAATACATCTGTGTATTACATCATGGCTTTTTGTTTTGTAGATTAGTCTGATTGCTGGAGTGACATGTAGCAGTATTTTGTGAAAGCATGAGTCTACAAAGCAGGGAACCAGACTAACTGTTGAGGCACTACCAATCAAGATTCCTTTCTATCAAAAACATGCAACATTTATTTTGTAAGTCAATTGCCTAAGTCAAAACTAAATTTGTGTAGTATTCAATTAGTAAAATATTGATACTGTGATTTCATTGCAAGTAATAGTAAAACTTATTAACATCCATGAGGATATCTCTACATGCAAATTCAGGAATTCTCTGAAACTGGTTTTTCCCTGAATGATCTGTATCTGTGAAACAAAGTTCTTTATTTTACAAAGTACTCATTTTGCTAGGTTGCCTTGCTATCTTTAATCACAATAATTGAGTAGGTTAATTTAAGGTAGTTTAATTAGATAAAGTACACAACAAAATTTATCACAGTTTTCAAATGCTCAAATGAAATGAGTTACCCAACATTTGACCAGCACCTCTAATTCTTAAGCATGTAGGATTTGTATGCCTTGTAACTTTTTTATTTCAACTCCTTATTTAATTCAAAAGATGTAATTACCATGATAATATAAAAAGGGGCCCACTTTTTATTTAGTGCAACAATACAACAAATGCTTCCACTAGTACAATGTAAAAACACAATGGACACTTAATTAGGTTCTCAAATAAATGCTTGCGAACATTGATGTTCAGTAGATTGACACAATTTAAGTTTAATTACAAGAGGACACATTTCATTTATGATGATTATACTTAAAAGGAACTTAAAGATAGAACAGAATATAAACTTCAATTGATAATTTTTTAAAAATTTAATTGGTATTTATTTATTAAAGTACTGTCTTCTCCAGGCATGACATTTTCATTGATTGAAATGTCACTGAATATTGTTAATTGCGGAGTACTAAAAATGTCATTTGAAAAGAAAATGTAACAAATTACATGTATATGACTTCTTAATAAAAGATGATATTTCATAATGTTGATTAAAATTTCCAGGTCCTATCTACCACTTTTGATGATAAGTGATATTTCAAAGTTTATGTTACCAATTTTGCTCACGTTTTTCAAGTTCAATAAATTGTGAAAATTTTTTTTTCATTTTTTTTCCGATTTAAAAAAAGGGATCCATGCCAGACTCTGCATTATAAGTGGGTTCACAAGTTATTAGAGTGCAAGTTATCATGGGAGTGGTGTATTCAGAATCTTTCAGTTCCATTGCTACAACAACAAAAATGAAGATTTTATAAAGTATACAATAAAATGATTTCATTTTATGTCCATCTTCTCTTACATGGCAGATCTGACATTCAATCCAAGTTTTCATTCTGCACCCTTAATACGTCTGCATCATACATACAGTCTGTACCTAATTTTACCACTGGAAATACTCAATTCTAGTCCAATTTAAATGTGGAAATTATTTACGGCTATAAATTTTTAAAATTTCATGTACACTCACATAATATTCGGATCTAACTGCACAGACTCAACTCAGTCATTATAGCGCTGGCAGTTCCGAGCCTTGACAGCTTGTTATTAGAAACTAACACAGATCTGCTTATGGATTACGAGACGGCAGATCAGTGTCTATAATGTCTGCAGTTGGAACAGACTCATAAATATGTATATAAATTTTGGTATTTAATTTCATAATTGCCTAGAGTTTTAATGAAAACTACAGTTATACTTTTAATTTGATATATTGTATCTTCATTATCTGCTCTTATCACTGATAAACTGTGGCCACACCTGTTAAAGTGGTGACAGAATTTTACTGGCACTTTAAAGTCATTCTAATGTAAAATTAAACTCCACTGGGGATGGAGTGTTTTGCTAATGTGTACACTAATGAACATGACGTAGAGATAAGCATTTTCTAGGTTCTATCAGGGATACTAAACTGAAGTTTTATAAAGTTTAAAACAGTAATAAAGACTATGGAGTAATATCCAAATTCTTGCATGTTTAGAAATTTATACACCCCCACACACACACAATTTTAGGAAAAAGAAAATAATCAACATTATCAATTCTGAATTAGACATTTATATCAGTACCTACCTGGTCACTTTTTCAGGCTACCACAAATCTATAGACATATATTTAAGGTACAACAACTATGGCTATATCATTTTTAAGTTCAAGTGATTAAAACTGACAAGAAAGGTGTGTTGATGTGACATTATTATATGACAAGAATGGACAGGAGTATTTAGAATTCAATAAAGATCAACAAAAACAGGGGGCATTATCAGAGGTTATCTGTGATCTTTCAATCCAATGCATTTCTCCAGAAAAATGTCCAGTATACAAAATGTAAGCTAGTCATTAAACATTCAACAATGAACACCCTTGAATCACCTTTATTGTCACAACTCAACTATAGCTGACGGCCTCTAGTTCAAGTGCTAACCTGCCTAAATCAATCAATGCAAACTCTAGAATTAACAGAAGACGAACAAACTTGAGTCTGAAAAACTGCCTGCACTAAACTTCCCCTTGAAGGTGTTGATCATACTAAAAATTAAATATTTTTTAAACTAAAAATATAAAGTGTAAACAATTATGCAACTGTTTCAATTGGGTAAAATAAACATGTATGTTAATTTTGAACTGTGCATAGAGACTAGCTGCTCCATAGACTCCAACTAAAAGCTAGTCAAACTACATTTTGTTAAATCTTTTTTGACACTTTCCTATCACTGGGCAACAAGCAATTATGTTGTATTCTTGTTTATATCTTAAATTTTAGCAATTTTTCAAGCAGAAAGAAACATGGGAGAGTTTAGGATGTTCATATAATTAATAAAAATGTATTCCTAATCTTATACATAGATTGTATAATTTTGTTTTTTAAGAAATGCTTCAATTATCACCTTATGTTTTAATTCTTGTAATGAAAACATAAAAATCAGACTTTTACAGTTCTGTCAATGAATGAGTCTGTACAATGTATTTAATTGATGTTAGTTATTAATGTTGTCCTGGCATTTGCTTAGATATTGAGTGTGTATTAAGTGGAATGCAAGAAAAAAGTTCACTTACTGTCCAAAACCTGTAATTAGAGAAATGCAATTTACATCCATCCAGACATATCATAACACTGTAAAAATCCAAATCACTACTTAAAAATGGCCTAAAGGAAGAATATCTATTCATGCATGGAGTTTTCTATTATGTTAAAATTTTGCCTTAAATCCTTGTATTTTAAAAGGATACATTAAAATGTTTGAAAAATACATAAAAAAGGGGGATATATAAAATGTACAAAACCACACAAGTGTTTTTCTTTTGTTCCAAGTTGTTGTTAATAACTCATTTAATGACTCTGCCTAAACTCATTCTTTTCACCAATCAGAACAAAACAAATAAGTAGTTTTCTGTGTATCTTCTTATTATGTGCATTATGTGCAGCATTGAGCCCTGCATCCAAAATTTGGGAGACACATAAAATCACAAAGGGACAAAGTGTTACAAATATGAGGTTATCCTTTGTTGTTTTGGTAGTTTTTCACTTCAACTTTTTAAAATCAGAATTGCAGATCTGGATATTTTAACTGTCTCTTGTACACTATTTCATCATAAAATGAATTTAAAACCTTAAGTGAACCAGTGAAATACCTAATGGCAGACACTGCTATGTCTGAGAAGTAACAGTTTTTGTAAATCATCTGGCAAATATATTCAGAAAAAGATACAATTTATAGAAAGCAAAGCTTAGGTATTATGTTATTTAAGATTTAACTTAGAAATGCATTATGTAGCACAGAGACAACTGAGACATCACAGGCAAGAAGCACTGTATGATCATTGTTTTCTGACTTGACTCATATTTGTGACAATATGGAAAAAAAACAGCAAAGCTGATGCTATTTAACCAATGCCTATACTACTACAAGTATGTAGACAGAAAAACCCATAAATTTACAATCTTATCAATGGACCCTTGTAATAAATCATATAAAGTGAGTGATTACATTACTAAAACCCCTCCTTCTAAAAATAGATGCACTCACGTGTGTGTTGATTCAGTTGGAAAGGGTTTAGTTCACATGCCGACTATAAAGAAGCCATGTCTGTAATATTATGCTTTTTAGTGTGTTATATATGAATAGTTATGGTAATGTTTTATCCACAACAAAGAAATTATGATGAACAGTATGATCTGAAGACACATCTGCATTATTGTGAACTTTTAGAAAGTATATTTTAAAACATTTTAAACATTTTTACCAACTTACAATTATAATAATGTAATCAGGTTGCTCAGTTAAAAAATGTTACAATGTAGTTTCTGTTCTTCTTGATTAGAGTCATAAAGCAAAAGTAATTTTCTACTGAATGAAAAGTATTGCTTAAATCAAATGTTAAATGCAAATATGAATACTGGGAAATAGAGGGCATAATTCAAATAAGAGAACACACACACACACAAACACACATTTTCTTGCTTTGCATCCACTTCTCAATGTTAAGCTCTCACCCCTCCATGTTCTGTTCAAAAGAAGAAGTCACTCTCTTTAAAATTCAAGTCTAGCTTGACACCTGTAGTAACATTACCATAATTAATATGCTCAGGTAACTCATGAAAACATTTACATCTGAATATCCAGTTAACCTGAAATGAGCTGCACAATAGAATTTTCCATTCCAAGGTTCTCATTCAAGTGTTTTTTTCAAAGTATTAAATCTTTGAATTATTAACTGAATGTGAAATTGCTATAATTTAATATTTTTTACCATTTATATAACCACAAAATAAATTAAATTTTCATTTCCTTAGGTGCAACTTAAATCTCAAAAATATTTAATACTAGTGGCTGTCAAATATTTTAAATATTTTGAGTTTTGTATTGAAATTACCATATCTCATAGGAATTTTGGAAACCCCCAATCATAAGATCTGTTTCAAATTAATTACCATTAACTATTTAATCATTAATTATATTTAACTCCGGTAAAGGAAAGGACACTTTTGCAGTCAATGTGATTGAGATAAAAGCTAAATTGATATAAGCATCATCAGCATTTTAGACCATGCATTGGTCCCAACCCTTCAGATTGTTTCTATATTTCCTTTTTCCTGACCTGTCACTTCTTCCAAGCTGTTTCCAATTGGGATACAATCCAGGACGACAGTATTCAATCAAGGCACTGAAAAATTGAAAGACATCTTAAGCATCATTGGTGTGATGGAATATTAACAGGCTTAATTTTGCAACCTAAATTACCAATATCATTCAACTCCTAATCCTGGTTAAGTGCAGACTAAATAAAAGACACAAAAGCACATACTGACTGAATAAATGAATTTTACCTGACTGAATAAATGAATTTTACCTAGGTATGTCTTCAGGTGAGGTTTAGATTTGTGTAAATAAGGCCTGCCAAGAGTTTTCATTATCTTTATCTGGCTATCTCATATATGGGATAGATCCTATTACATACCCAATGTATAATATTTATTGATTGGTCAAAAAAATATGAAATGTCTGTATACAATTAGCACATAAAATCATGCTAAGTCGTTGCCATTAAACAGGCAATCTGTGATCTTACAGAATTGATCTATCTAGCACAGAGGTTATATTTATGATAACTCTGGGGGTAACAATGCAGGATCCACACTTAAATACACTTGTTGGTTATGAGGTGGACAAGAAGGTGAACTAGAGTGCCATAAAATCTAATCCAAAATCTATTCATTGTGGAAATTAGTCTTTAAAACTTTGTTTATAAACATGAAGAAAATTTTGTTAATTATAAACCAACATATCTCCTGAACTTTAAAGTATGTGTGTAACATTGGGACAAAGAAGTAATTCTACATGAGGAAGAATCTGATTTCATTGCTTCAAAATCAATTTTTTATAAAAAACAAAACAGTAAAGGCAGTTTTAATAGTGAAATATAAACTTTGCATCAGAAATCCAAACCAAATCATTAATATACAATTACACCCTTTTAGTTCCATGATTCCTCATACAATACACTTCTCGTCATGCCAGGGTTATTTCCGTTTATTTTCCATTAACTATCATAGCCCACATTATCACAGCACAAGATACAAAAATATTCTGTTAGTACTTACACACTGTAGCCAAGATTGCAAATTACACTGACAATGTGGAAGAGATTGCCCACTACATTCACAGTGTGGCCAAGCTTGCCCAAAATTACACTCAGTATGTCCAAGATTGTCCAACATTAAAATCAGTGTAGCCAAGATTGCCCCAAATTACACTCAGTGTGGCTGAGACTTATGACTAGAATATCACAATACAATGTTTCTCATCTGCTCCATTAACACATATTTTAAATACATAGCAAACTAAAAACAGAAAGAAGACAAGGTCACTGTGCCCTATTTTTTTAAAATAAGAGTTAATGTAGTCATTAATGTGGAAAGTTTACTGTTGAATGAAATTTTATTTCTACTTCTAACTGCACCGGTCAGAAAGGGCATTCTGGGAAGGTTAGATATATGGTCAGAAAGCAGAAAGGGCATTCTGGGAAGGTTAGATGTATACATGGAAATAATAATAATAATAATAATAATAATAATAATAATAATAATAATAATAATAATAATAATAATAATAATAATAATAATAATAATAATAATAACAGCAACAAGATTAATAATGTGGATATAGCACAGTACCTATAATAATAATGATGATGATGATGATAAGAAGATTAATAATGTGGATGTAGTACAGTACCTATGATGATGATGATAATAATAATAATAACAATAATAATAATAATAATAATAATAATAATAATAATAATAATAATAATAATAATAATAACAATAATAATAATAATAATAATAATAATAATAATAATAATAATAATAATAATAATAATAATAATAATAATAATAATAATAATGACTTAGTACAGCACCTATAGTAATATTTAGATGCTCCAAGTGCTTTAGATAACACATAAAAATATACAATGACAAGACTCTAAAATTATAAAACAAAAATATACTGACAATAATTAAGGAAGTAAATATTATTAAGTCTCCAAAGTCTGTTCTTGTAGTTGAAATAGCTGAGTCTTAATAGCATTCATGAATGAGATCACACTGTCCTTGTGTTTAAGAACAATGGACATTTTGTTCCAGGTAGCTATCCCTAAAGTGTCCAGATGACTTCATTTTCACAGTGGAAACAATAAGAATATGAGCATCAAAAGAGGAGCATAAGTTTCTAGATGGGGTGTACATATGGGTGAAGTGAAATAGGTGTACTGTGGACTGAAGTGAATCAACAAAACATAGCATAGTGAACAGATTTGATTCTGGATCAAACAAGTGGCCAGTGGTAGATACAGATGGCAATGGATCCAATTTAAATTATCTTGTCATGTATGTTGTCTTGACCTAAATATAAATAAATAACCTATGTTAGCTGGCATAAAAAATGTAGGTCATTGTAAGCTTCTTTGAATGAATGTAGTACAAACAGAAATGAGTCTAATTCTCAAGTTTCAGAATACAAACAAAGACCCAATAGATCACCTTTAAAAATAAATATTCAACAAAGACTGTGAAACATAAACGAATGGTCAGAAAATTCTTTGTATAATAGGTGTGTAGTTCTTCTTAATATTCATCCTAGTTAAGAAAGTATGCACAGGATTTTAATAAATGTTATAACAATGTTATACCACAGTGTGACATATTATGATGTTATGATGGTAATAAGTGTTATAACATACATTATATAATTAAATAAAATGATACTAACTGTAGAGCAACACCATCATTCCAGTCAGTGGTAAAGTTTGTGATGTGGCATTCTGGTATTACAGCCTTCAGCCATGCCAACATTAACTTCTTTGGTGGGATCTTACTCTTGCCAATTTGGTACCGTAGAATCAAGTGCCAAATCAAGCCCATTATCAATTTTTTGTTGCCAGTCCTGACATCATCAGCCCCTGAAATGAAAATTAAAGACTTATTGAAGATTCTGTCTGATATATTACATTGCAATTTAAGCATAAAATGTTCAGATGGACATATTATAGAAGTGCCAACTCAATATGAAATTTAGGAAAACTGGAATTAAATGTTACATTTTGCACATCTCAAGTTCAGCAAAGATCAACAATTTTCACACAATTTTATACAATAATGAAAGGCTCTAATGTATACATAGGGTTTAACAGCACATCAGCACAATGCTGGCTATATGTAAAGAGCAGAGCAAGTTTCGGCATCTCCAAATAAAGACATACAAAGAGAAGGGCAGAAAGGGTAAAATCCCTCAAAAACAAAAGCTAAATTCTTAATATAAGCTTCAATCTTTAAAAGTATCGGAAACCTTCTTAGTGAGGACATTATCTTAAGAGACATCACACAGCAAAATGTTTACCTACCTTTCACTTATCTTTAAAGAACCAAAAAAGGCACAAATTATTAGCTTGCATGGAATAAACAAAATGTATGTTTGATTTGCTTTTTCTCAGGCTGACCAGCATATCTGGTAAAGGTAGAAACCGGGAAAACCCCTCCTGAAAGAACTAGTGACCACTGGCAAGCTTTCTCACATACCCATATGGGACAGAAATCAGATGAAGTCAAATCTAAAAAGGAATGCACTTGAGACCACTTGGCTCTCAGGGACCACTTTCCAGTACATGATAGGCTACCAATACATGATGGTGGGTAATGACTGGTGGTGGATGAACCCAGGGAAAACCCATTTAAAAAACCCACTGACCCTCAAGAAGCAACTGGCAAGCTTTCTCACATACCACAATGGTGGTGCCAAAGAAGACTCAAAACCGACATGGACAGAGATGGTAAAGGCAGGCACATATGACCACTTAGCCACATGAAGCAACCCAAAAAAGTAAAACTAATGTTGACTTGTAAAGACTCATTACTTTTAAAGAGTACATGACTTTATACAGCATTCAATATTATGATTCAACAAACTGTACAAAGGAAGCTCAACACTTCTGGAACTTTAACTTTTAATCTGCACTACCGTAACTGTGCTGATGCAATGAAAAACATCTGCATACATCATACTCAAAAAAGAGCCAGGTATTCCTACACTGGGTTCCATTTGCTACAAGTCATTTCAAAAGTAAAAATTGAAGGCATTAAAGAAAGTCAGAGTATTTTTACTGTAATTATATGTATATCCAGTATGATAAAAATCATAGACAACAATATATGCCTAATTCCCTATGGATTTTACATTGTTTTTTTTTATAAGGACATATAACATGCATATGCTATTGACAGTATGAGGACATAATACATGCAAATGCTATTGACAGTATGAGGACAAAATACATACATATGCTATCCACAGTATGTGGACATAATATATGCATCTGCTGTTGACAGTACGAGGACATAATACATGCATATGCTATTGACAGTATGAGGACATAATACATGCATATGCTTTTGACAGTATGAGGACATAATACATGCATATGCTATTGACAGTATGTGGACATAATACATGCATATGCTATTGACAGTATGTGGACATAAGACATGCATATGCTATTGACAATATGAGGACATAATACATGCATATGCTATCAACAGTATGAGGACATAATACATGCATATGCTATTGACAGTACTAGGACATAATTCATGCATATGCTATTGACAGTATGAGGACATAATGCATGCATATGCTATTGACAGTATGAGGACATAATGCATGCATATGCTATTGACAGTATGAGGACATAATACATGCATATGCCTATTGACAGTATGTGGACATAATACATGCATATGCTATCAACAGTATGAGGACATAATACATGCATATGCTATTGACAGTACAAGGACATAATTCATGCATATGCTATTGACAGTATGAGGACATAATGCATGCATATGCTATTGACATTATGAGGACATAATGCATGCATATGATATTGACAGTATGAGGACATAATACATGCATATGCCTATTGACAGTATGTGGACATAAGGCATGCATATGCTATTGACAGTATGAGGACATAATATATGCATATGCTATTGACAGTATGAGGACATAATACATGCATATGCTACTGACAGTACAAAGACATAATACATGCATATGCTATTGACAGTATGAGGACATAATACATGCATATGCTATTGACAGTATGAGGACATAATGCATGCATATGCTATTGACAATATGAGGACATAATACATGCATATGCTATTGACAGTACCAGGACATAATACATACATATGCTATTGACAGTATGAGGATATAATGCATGCATATGATATTGACAGTATGAGATTAGCTGATGACAAGTCAGGTCATCAATACCACAAGATAATTGGATCCAGATTATCAGTTCAGGGAGGTGTGGTATGGACAAAAGCCTGCTAGGACATAAGCCACCACCCCCAGGGTAGGACAAAGACCCCAGCCCAATTTACATTTCTTGAAATAAATACAATATACAGTGATTGCCATTCCAATTATTTCTATGGATAACATAAATTTTAACACAAAATCAATGTGTTTGATTAAATAAGTAAAATATATTTTTTCTAAATAATGTTATTGTTAAAATATAATCTTTTATCATATGCTTGATATTTTTAATTTTATAATTTTACATTTAGGCATGTTTAAACAGTTAACTGTTTATAATTATAGTTATTCAATCTGAAGTGAGTAATTGTGTTTCCTTAAGAAAATGGTGTAATGAACCAGAACTGCACAACTGCAATTAAAAAGGTATTATGTGAGAGTACTTTTTGTTCCAATAACACAGGTCAATAGCAAACTAGTATTATACAATACACTTTTATTCTTTTATGTATATACACCTACATTTGTTGAAACTATATGGTTTTGCAGTAATGACTTGAACATCAAAGCTGGTCTTACGTCAAAAATGCAAACATCAAGAAGTTATTTACACTGTTTGGTAGTCATTACCCAAGAAACATTACATGAAACACGATAAATTACTAAGGGGGGGGGCAAGGGACACCACTGTAAATCAAGGTAAATAAAGATAAAATAAATAAATAAAATCTCAAATACAAAAACACTTTTATAAAAATGAACAATGAAAATATATAAATTAAGTTTAATATCAAAGATTAATTTGCTTTTGTGCTACATCAATATGTCCTTTGTCCTAGAGGCTTTTGTCCTGTCCTTATCACAGAACTTCAGTCTTTTATGGCTTTTGCCCTAGAATATGCTATGCTCAGCTGGCAGAATATCTTATGAAAAAATAAGTCTATTAATATTGTTCTCTATGAACTTGGGTTTTCCCTGTCCATTTGAACATCATGCTTTCTATTTTCTAATAATGACATATTCATAAAAAACATGTGTGATTTGGACTTTTAAAGTAGCTTCAACAATTTCAGTCTTATCACTATGTTTGCTGTTGTTGTTGCTGGGTTTTACACCATTTTTCAGCACACGATAGGCTATTCATGGGCCAGTATTAATGGTGGAGGAAGAAAATCACCGGAAAGAACCACCAACCCCATCAGAAGCTACTGGCAAGCTTTCTCACATATCCACATATCCTAGACTCAACCTAGACTCAACCCATGAAGACAGAGGTGAGATGGCAGTGATCCGTAATGGACACTGCTTTAGACCACTTGCCCACTATGATGTTTGCAGTGTGGCAGTTTATACTGACATCTAATACCATGGAATCATGCTACAGACATGTAGCATAATGTCCTCCCCAGTCATATTATCTGGACACTAAGCCAAGCCCCAAGCCGACCAATTCTAACACTAACCTCTTAATGCCAAGCATGAAGCAAGGCAGCTTCAAGTACCATTTTATAAATCTTTAGTATGACTTGGCCAGGGTTCAAACCCATATCCAATGCTGACACTCTAACTACTCTGCCCACTGTAGCAGTCATTATCAAAATTAATAAGTTCATGAGTTGGTTTTTTGGCCAAGTCACTGTATGTTTTTTGATTGGAGTTATTTGTGATTAAGATGTCTCTGAACTTAATGATTTTATTGCTCACAAGGGTTCAAATTTAGCTGAATAGAAATATTTTCTGTTATGTTTGATAAATAATACATTTTTATGACAAATTTTCTATCTCAATTTCCAGACACTAAACTCAAGACCTGGATTAGGAATGTTATACTGTTTCATACATTAATGAAAGACATTAGTCATTTTCTGCTGATGTAGACTTTCAGTCAACATAGAAGATATGCAATTAAGCCCCTATTGTCTAGGTACATGTATGAGGACTTTGCAGATGTTAAGTATCCCAGGGACATACCATAAATAATAGAGCCCAGACTGTTGTACCACAATGTCAAACTTCCTAGCAATACACTGCTATAGAAGCAGTAGGTTATTCAATTTACCATATATACTCGAATGTAACTGGAATGCTAAGATTCTGATCTGCCATAGCATAATGCACTTGCAGATCAATGTCTATGTTGTTAATTCCACTGATTACTAGTGCAGAGACCCAGCTCTGCTGGCATATAATGCAATAGCAGATCTGGGTCTGTGCAGTTTGCAGTTGGACTTGTGTCCTCTTTGGGATACATCTATGTACATGGTATAGCTTAGCCATTCAATAGGTGACATTCATTGCAATGTCCATACTATGTGACATTCATTGCAATGTCATTATGTGACATACATTCCAATGCCCAAGTCAATTTATGCATTGGTTCATTTCATGTACAATAATGACAGGTTACCAATGTGTATATGAACAAAATAGATTTTTATGAACTGAAGCATACTATATCCCAAGTATCTCTTGTATCAAGTTGTAACAATGATACATGTAGTTTTCTACGATTCTTCCTGTAATGCATATTATAGTACTGTTGTTGACCTTTGACCTACAGTTTATGGCTACAGGTGGTCAGTTGGTTATCTTTAGAATCTCATTAATTAATTCTTGCATTGTTAGCTTAATTTATCTTTCAGGACATTTCATTCCAATTAAACACAAATCTTAAAGATTGCATAAACTGCAGTTATTCAGAACATTTTCAAAAAAAATAAAAAAAAATATTTTGACAAAAAAGCAAATTGCAGCTCAGGTTTCATGCGCTGTATTTTGTAAGATCAGTTATCAAACACCTGAATAGCATGCATATCATCAGCAAAAGCAAATGTTTCAAACACTATTCTTGAGGAATCTGGTATATAAAGTAATTACTTGTAGGAATCTGGTATACACTTTATGTACTTGTATTAAGGACCACTCTGGTCATGTAAGTGGTAAAGTATCTGCCTCAGATGCAGGAGGTCCCAGATTCCAACCAACACTTATAAAAATGGTAGTAGCATGCCTCACTTGGTGCTCAATATAAGAGATTAAGTGTTAGTACTGGCCAGCCTGGTGTCAGGATAATGTGACTGGGTAGGAGAATGATGCAACATGTCTGCAGCATGATGCCCCAGTGCTAGACATATCTATAAACTGTTACAAAGCAGACAATGTAGGATATGACTGGAAAGTTGTTAAAACTATATTAAAAATACAAATCACACACACACAAACACACACATACACACACTTGTATTTAAAATACAATTATTGTAGGTATCTAACATTATTTACCTTCTTGAATTTAAAACAAACAAATCTTGTAGATCTCTGATATATAATTTCTCTACTTCTATAAAAAAAAAAATATTCCTAAGATATCTGGTATATAATTGATCTGCTTGCAATAAAAAAAGCTTGCTTTTATAGCTATCAGGTAAATATTGTAATTAATTTATATACTTGTATTTAAAAAAAAAAACAAGTCTTGTTGATATCTAATTTATAATTTATCTTCTGGTCTTTAGAGTTTTCATCCATCCCAGATATTAATTAAACTCAATTCATTGTAAAATGGGATGACACTGTTTTTCTCCAAAAGAAACATTAAAAGATAATCCATCCATTAAAATCTTCTATTGGTTTTTGTTTCTTTAATTTTTCACTAATAAAATAGTGAAAAGGATGAATCAGCAATAACTATATTCCTTATTTTTTTAAATTTTGCATAATATGGAAATGGGCCATTCACCCATCATGTAGGACCAGTGGGTTTTAAATTTTGCATTGCTAAACTGGGGAGATAGGCCATTTTTAAATTTTGCATTGCTAAAATGGGGAAATGGACCATTTATCCATCATGTAGGCCCAGTGGGTTTTTAATTTTGCATTGCTAAAATGGGGAAATGGGCCATTCACCCATTATGTAGGCCATATGGGTTTAAAATTTTGCATTGTTAAACTGGGGAGATGGGCCATTCACCCATTATGTAGGTCCAGTGGGTTTTTAATTTTGCATTGCTAAACTGGAGAGATGGGCCATTCACCCATTATGTAGGTCCAGTAGGTTTTTAATTTTGCATTGCTAAAATGGGGAAATGGGCCATTCAACCATTATGTAGGACCAGTGGGTTTTAAACTTTGCATTGCTAAAATGAGGAAATGGGCCATTCACCTATCATGTAGGCCCAGTGGGTTTCAAACTTTGCATTGCTAAAATGGGGAAATGGGGAAATGGGCCATTCACCCATCATGAAAGCCCTTTGTTTTATTAGCTAGGAAGATCACTGATACAGACACAATTATTTGATGTATAAAAATATTTGCCGTGATCTACAGAATGACTAGGAACTATTTACAGCTCAAATTTTTACACTATTTCCTGGCAAATGATTGCACAGAGCAAACTGTGTATGGTCTCTAAATTATTGTAAACTTTTGTGGTCTCTAACTCCGCCACTGCTACCAGGTTAATGACCATCATATCTATGATGACCTCCATTACATGTGAGGTGATGTGATTATGATGATTTTTAATGTAGCTTTTAACAACTTTTCAGTCATATTGCTATGTCTACAGTGTGGCAGTTTATAGTGATGTCTAGCACTGGGGCATCATGCTGCAGACATGTAGCATGATGTCCCACCCAGTCACATTATCCTGACACCAGGCCGACCAGTCCTAACACTCACCTCTTAATCCTGAGCGTCAAGTGAGGCAGCTGTTAGTACCATTTTTGTAAGTCTTTGGTATGACTCAACCAGGGATTGAACCCACGACCTCCCTCCCTCATCCGAGGCAACGCTCTAACCAATAGGTCACTGGATCTGTTTGACCTCCACTACCATCAGTACATGGAACATAACCAACAGGGGAAAAGGAAGAGAGGCCGAAACACCTGGCAATGGGACATCAAGAAAATAGGACACACACATGCGGACAGCAGGAGAGCTCAAGACCTGGATGGCTGGAAAGTTTGTTCGAGGCCTATGCCCCAGCAGGAGCCACAAGCGTTGATGATGATGGTGGTGGTGGTGGTGATGATGATGATGATGATGTGCGATCTCTAGAATATGGCTAAGTGCATGAATAAATAGCAAGTGAAGAAATTCTGAGGATAGAGACTAAGGAGGACCCGGTGGTTCAGTTCCACCTGCTCCACCCTCCCATCTTAATCCTTACAGAATATTTTGATGCCTTCACTACAGAGAGTGATATATCTGTATCAGCTTGGCCTTACTAAAATTGGGTCAGTTTGGAGGAATACATATATAATCAATTGGGTCAGTTTGGAGGAATACATATATAATCAATTGGGTCAGTTTGGAAGAATACATATATAATCAATTGGGTCAGTTTGGAGAAATACATATATAATCAATTGGGTCAGTTTGGAGGAATACATATATAATCAATTGGGTCAGTTTGGAGGAATACATATATAATCAATTGGGTCAGTTTGGAGGAATACATATATAATCAATTGGGTCAGTTTGGAGGAATACATATATAATCAATTGGGTCAGTTTGGAGGAATACATATATAATCAATTGGGTCAGTTTGGAGGAATACATATATAATCAATTGGGTCAGTTTGGAGGAATACATATATAATTAATTGGGTCAGTTTGGAGGAATACATATATAATCAATTGGGTCAGTTTGGAGGAATACATATATAATCAATTGGGTCAGTTTGGAGGAATACATATATAATCAATTGGGTCAGTTTGGAGGAATACATATATAATTAATTGGGTCAGTTTGGAGGAATACATATATAATCAATTGGGTCAGTTTGGAGGAATACATATATAATCAATTGGGTCAGTTTGGAGGCATACATATATAATCAATTGGGTCAGTTTGGAGGAATACATATATAATCAATTGGGTCAGTTTGGAGGAATACATATATAATTAATTGGGTCAGTTTGGAGGAATACATATATAATCAATTGGGTCAGTTTGGAGGAATACATATATAATCAACTGGGTCAGTTTGGAGGAATACATATATAATTAATTGGGTCAGTTTGGAGGAATACATATATAATCAATTGGGTCAGTTTGGAGGAATACATATATAATCAATTGGGTCAGTTTGGAGGAATACATATATAATCAATTGGGTCAGTTTGGAGGAATACATATATAATCAATTGGGTCAGTTTGGAGGAATACATATATAATCAATTGGGTCAGTTTGGAGGAATACATATATAATTAATTGGGTCAGTTTGGAGGAATACATATATAATCAATTGGGTCAGTTTGGAGGAATACATATATAATCAATTGGGTCAGTTTGGAGAAATACATATATAATCAATTGGGTCAGTTTGGAGGAATACATATATAATTAATTGGGTCAGTTTGGAGGAATACATATATAATCAATTGGGTCAGTTTGGAGGAATACATATATAATTAATTGGGTCAGTTTGGAGGACTACATATATAATCAATTGGGAGTAATACATGTATAATCAATTTGCTATCAATAATTGATGACTATTCTACAATCCCATATAGGCAATAACTATAGCTCAAAATGTGATGCTAACATATTTGATTTTGACCAAAATTTTGTAGCATCCTGTATCCACCAAACCACATGAAAATCCACTCTCTGCTATAAATTTCAATGCAACTGTTACAACATATTTTAGGCTCATTACAGGAAGGGTAAACTGTGTACATATAATATGTTTATGACAAAATAAAGTTTTATATACACCACCTTCCACCTGGAAGTAAAATTCAATAAAATTCCAATTTTCAACCCCATTGTAACAGCTGAATACCAAAGAGAGCATTCAAAATGATAGGGAAAAAGCTTTCCAATCAAGACCCTGACATGTAAAAAGCCTAACAAAAGCTGTAGCATAAAGAATAATTTACCATAAATTATTTACTTTGGGAATTATGCAAAACAATTAAAGATTTATAAATTGCAAAGCTGGTATCCATACTGCCACCCATTAGAACTTTGACCTTGAACTAAAAAAAAAATGTTGGGCATTCTGCAAACACCCAATGTTCCATATGGACAAGCCTATCCATACTCTTTTATATCTTTGCTAACAATGAGGAGGATACTGTAAGCTAGCTTATCCATATCTGTGAAATTCCAAATGTCCCCCTTGGCAAATCTTGCAAATCTGTTTAAAGCTACCTTAAGTATCTGTGAAACTGTGAGAAACTCAAACCTTTAGGAATTTTTGATGCCACACAGAAGAATGGTCAGATATTATCAATGGTCAGATATTATCAATACATAGTCCAGATAGATGAATGCAGACATTATCAATAAATAGGCCAGACAGATGAATGGTTAGACATTATCATTATATAGTCCAGACAGATGAATGGCCAGACATTATCAAAATATGGTCCAGAAAGTCTGAATGGCCAGACATTATCAAAACATAGTCCACACAGACGAATGGCCAGACATTATCAATACATAGGCCAGACAAATGAATGGACAGACATTATCACTACATAGTCCAGAACCACTCCACAATCTGTCTCATAATTCAGGTATCCAAACTGGATCTCAGTATAAACACCACTAAGCTAGAGAGCATATATCAGGGTCTATGAATTCTAATTTACATTGTGCAACAGCACAAATTGCTTAACATAATCCATCTGTTTCTGAGAGGTCTTCATTTTCTCTTTTGAAAACAGTTGTTGTTGCTGTAGAATAAAACACCATTTTTTAGCACACAGATAGACTGTACATCAGGTGGCTAGTATAAATGGTGGAGGAAGAACCCAAGAATAACCCCAGAAAGAACCACCAACTTACAAGAAGCTACCCACAAGCTTCCTCACATACCCACAATGAAACAAGCAAACACCAAAAAAAAACAAAAACAAAGAATGTACAATGAAACAAGCAAACACCAAATTAAATAAAGAATGTAAAGTGAAACAAGCAAGCACCAAATTAAACTAAGAATGTACAATGAAACAAGCAAACACCAAATTAAACAAAGAATGTACGATGAAACAAGCAAACACCAAATTAAACAAAGAATGTACAATGAAACAAGCAAACACCAAATTAAACAAAGAATGTACAATGAAACAAGCAAACACCAAATTAAACAAAGAATGTACAATGAAACACCAAATTAAATAAGCAGTATTTAAATAAGATTAAAACTGAAAAAAAAACAAATGAGACACAAACAAAACCTAGAACTCTCAAATGAAACAAACAACATACCAATGTGCCATTTTGAAATATTGTGAGCTTTTGGCTGTAATCTCCCTTTACCTAAGAAAAAAATGCCCTTTGTTCTTGTTGTAGACATTTCTGTTGTTACTTTGTATTAATTTACATTAGTCTAACCAGCTTATGCTCTTTCTTTCATGTACATACCATTTACTTCAATTGATGTTTGCTTGTTTCATTAGTATGTTGATTGTTTCTGTAGATATTTGTCTGTCTTGTGTATGTTGATTGTTTCTGTAGATATTTGTTTTGACTCTGCCTTGTTTGTTGTATTTGAGTCTTGATATTATTGATAAAATACTTCATTTGGTAATTGTTTCCATTGACATTTGTCTGTTTTGTTTGTGCCTTGTTCATTTTATTTGAGTACTATCATATTGTCTGATACTTATTATTGTTATTTTACAAGCATGCTTATTTTATTGCAGGTTTTCTTGGATTATTTTTAATTTACTTATAATATTTCAATGATATATTTTTTGCACCAATTGCTTTCCATAATATTGCCTAAAAAAATAGAAAGTAATCAACCAAACTTTTACAATGTCTTGGTTCTGATCATCTACTGGACTTACATTTTAAACTAGCCAGCTCTCTCCCCACCTCCATTACCACACAATACCCTTAAGCACTAGCATGACCCATACTTCAAAGCATTTCTGACTTCAAGGATACAAGTAAATTAACCTAATTCAGTATAAAATACCAAATTTATCTAGTTTACCTTACTTCAAATAAGTCTTGTTACTACTAAGGTGAATAACATTTGGGTACCTTCAATTTGACATTATTTATAGAACCTGTAGCACAACCAATTTATATCTAGGCTATACCTGTATTTTATTATCTATGTACTGACAATTTAGAATCAATAAACATGTGACCCTTACTTATAATAGATCATAGAAAACCAGGCAACATCTCTGACACCCTAGAGAAAAGCAAATATTCAAAAGCCAGTGAAAAAGCACTGTGATAAAATTTAAACAATCCAGTAACCAAGAATCAAAATTACAACTGTTGTTTTATAAAAAAAAAAAAAAACTATTGAAAGGAGTCTCCAACAAGCTGGTATTCAGGTAAAACTCCAAGAAAGCTGTTGAAAAATCTACATGATGGAATTTTAAAACTGGTTACAAGTATTAAGGTATCTAAGAGACAACCTATGAAGTTTATACCATGTGTTACAAATGCACAAAAGGTTGAGTTACCATACTAATGTATTTATTATTAAGCATTTCAATCAACACTGAGAAGCCTGAGGAGAAACCATTCAATTAATGTGACAACATATATGTTTTAGGACTTTACAAGGAGATTTATATCCTTCTTAAATTTAAAGATAGGTCTAATTTCAAACATAAGCCATCACAAGAATCCATATACTGTGTATATATATACACACACATGCCAACATAGCACTTTCTATTAGCCAAAATACAGAACTTTGATTATCTGCTGGGGTGTGGGACAGAGACCATGACATTTAGAAGAATAGATATGACCAGGTCATCAAAAAAATCATAATACAATAATGTACCTGTACCCTTTTTAATATTTTGATGTACAGTGCCATGACAGTTAATTGACAGTTAATGAGTGCTGGATAATCAAAGTTTTATTGTACAAGTATGTGTATAAACTTATTTGGCTCTGAACTGTACTAAAGAAAATTTGTACTAGATGCTGGCTTTCCTCAACAGTTCACGTCAGCTTAATGAATGTTTTTAAGTACCTAATGCTGAACAAGAAGCTGAGGTTAATCATGTACTGGAAGTACTTGTAAATAAACCACAAGGCAATTGAAGAAGTTGACTGACATCAAATGTATGCTTGTCTAACCTGTTTTCATTTATCAGCACCTAAGTTTGATTCCTTAGATTACAGTATGACCTCTCTCTTGTATATATATATATATATATCTTGAAATGAAACCAGTTCCACATAGAGGTCAAGTCTTGTAATTCACTTTTTATTCTGTTCATCTCCAAATAGATATTCAAATAAAGGATTTATTTATGATTTTCAGGATACTTGTATATGAGTGCTACTTGGGCATTTTAAACTATATTATTACAGTATGTAATCCCTTGAAGGAAGATAAAGCACTCACAGGTCAACACCTGAGTCAAAATATTTACAATGGCAGGAGATCCCAAATAGTTACAATAACTTCTGAGTAAATAAACCACAAAGCAATTGAAGAAGTTGATTGACATCAAATGTATGCTTGTCTAACCTGTTGTCATTTATCAGCACCTAAGTTAGATTCCTCAGATTACAGTATGACCTCTCTCTGGTATATTTATCTTGAAACCACTTCCACATAGAGGTCAAGTCTTGTAATTCACCTTTTATTTTTTACAATCTGCATGCCTGTGCCATTAAGCCATCTCCCTTATCAGATCACTGTACTTCAACCCAATCAGTCAATTTTACAAGGGACTTACTGTTTACTATTGCTGCTAATCTGAACTGAACTGGTTGTTTTGTTTGGAAGGGTGGAGGGATTCATAGCTTTTAAACATTCAAAATTTGAATTTTGATTTCAGAGTGCATCCTCATCATTATACTTCCTGATCACAAGCTTGCATATCTTAAATGCATGTATTTAAAGACAAGAATATTGCACTTCTACTTTGTATCCATTTTAATTCATATTGCCAGGGACTGTTGATGAGTCCTCATTCAGCATGAAATAAAGTGGCTAGACAACCATTGGCAGCTGTAGAAGATGCAGTGACTCTATCCTTTCAAACATTTCAGAACACCAGTATGAAATTGAATGATGTGAAAGAGAAACAGTATAATAAAGACAGGTACAACTGCAGTATACTAAACCAGAGCAACTACCTACAGGAACACTAGAGCAACCTACAGTATGCTAGTCATAAGTGTTTGTACATTATACAAGATTATAGCTGGGACATTGTAGAAGACTATTATACATTAAATGTACCAGACTACAGATAAAATATTACAGTGTACTAGACTTCAGCTAGTACATTACAGTGTATTAGACTACAGCTTGTACATTACAGTGTACTAGACTACAGCTAGTAATACAGTGTACTAGACTACAGCTAGTACATTACAGTGTATTAGACTACAGCTTGTACATTTCAGTGTACTAAACTACAGCTAGTACATTACAGTGTATTAGACTACAGCTTTTATATTACCATTCATGTGATTCTACTGACAGGAGGAAAAAAATACCATTTTAAGATGTCTACCACACCTACCAATTAGTAGTCAAATGTACCCAGGTTTTGAAAATTTCACAAATTTTTTTTTAAATCTGGGGTTTTTACAGGTTCTATCAACCCTTTAGATAAAGTAGCCAGAACCAGTCTACTGGGAGCCGGAAACAAACAAATAAACTGGAAACAAACAAATAAACTTATATGAATGGTGCAACCATGTGTGATTGAGCAGTGGGATTACAACTGCTAGCATGTGGAAGTAAGCCAGTTGATTACCTTTTTGTTGTAATTTGGAGAGTTGAAAGCAAAATGCAGGGTGTTGTTTGAGGTGTTATAAGTAATAAAAGGATCAAAGGTAATCCTTGATGACCATAAGTCAGACTAAAACTCTACTAATCGTCATGAAAGGAAGATAAAATGGAGACTGACCAAAAATGATCTGGGCAGAAACACTGGAGTAAGTATTTTGATTCAATGTCTTTTAATTGTTCTTGCATTGTTCATGACAGTTTATAATGAATATTTAAGGCAGCTTGTATATTTTTTTGGTCAATTCATGTCAAAATTCGGAAACATCTGCTTTCTCCCAATGCTAAGAAGCCACTAGCTAAAAAATACTACAGCAAGTTTAACAAGGCTTGGATATCAGAATTTAAGTGTGTGCAGGCTAGTAGCAAAGGTCCTGACTTTGCATTGTGTCTTTCATGCAAATTGGATTTTAAGATAGCATATGGAGGAAGAAATGATATCACCAGGCATATACAGACACCATCACATAGAACAACAATTCTTCTGTAACAAACACAGCCACATTGAAGGCATTATTTGAGACTGAATCGAGATTTTGTGGCAAATCACAATTTTCCATTCCTCAAAGCAGATCATTTTACTCATAACTGGTTAAAGTCATGTTTCTTCGGAAAATCCATACTGATTCAAGGGGAAGTCTGGACCAAAAGACTATCAAGAGTGTGAAGGTTAACAATCACAGTGAATATCACAAGTGGTCACCAAACAATGATCTTCTGAAGGAAACTAAAAATGCCTGTGGATTGTATAAAAAAATCTTTGCTTGTAACATTTTTCATCAGATTCTGAATCCAAATCATGTGCAAAATTTTGTGTTGTATTCTAATATGAAGATAATATTTTAGGACAAATTGAACTTGTTTCATTTTCAATTCCCTTAAAACACATAAAATTTATGCCGCTAAAAAATCTCCCTTTTTAGAACCCAATCTCCTGATCGAAATTTGTAAACCTACTGGTTTGAAATCATAGTTCTATCACAGGTATGCATTACAGTGTATTAGACTATACAGCTAGTACATTACATCATACTAGACTACAGTTAGTAAATTACAGTGTACTAAACTACAGCTAGTACCTAACATTTTACTAGACTACACCATGAACATTGTACTAGACCAGGGATCTCAAACATGCATTTATTTCCTTCAGACTACAATAAAAACATGGAACTAATAAGTAAAATAAATAATGCTGCAAATATTTCCTTTACAGTTAGCTAGTTTTGATAAAAACTGCATTTACTTCTTGTTCCGGTCATTTCAACTGGATACTATTTATATGAACCGCTTTCACTGTATAAAATGGTTTCAGTGATGTAGCCCTATGGCCAATGTACTAGTAGTCTGTTGTGGTGATTTGAATCTGAGACCCCTGTACTAGACTATATTTAGTACATTATACTACTAAACTAAGCTAAAATGTTATAATGGACTATAGTTAGTACAATATACCAGACTTCTGCTAGTGGATTACACTAGACTATACTATAGCTAGTGCATTACACCAGACTACAGCTAATGCATTATAGTATACCAGATAACAGCTAGTGCATTGCACTAGACTACAGGTAGTACATTACAGCATACCAGACTACAGATAGTGCAATATGCTAGACTATAGCTAATGCATTGCAGTATACTAGACTATAGCTAAGGTCACTGTATGGTATAAATCCCATTATTTACTAAATACATGTACTAGGGTTTCATTTCTTGTGTACAATGATACTCTGAGGGTGATTTATGTATATTGTACAATATTTTGAAATAGTGAGTTTGGTTCATCTCTGCCACATGTGTGAAGTGCTCTACACATTATGGAATGTCTTATCAGTAAGCTGTATACTTTGGGACTTGCACATCTTCAGCTGTAGAACTGATCAAAGTGACCCATGCTGATCAGAGCTGTCCATGGTGATTAGAGCTGACCATGGCACCTGTGGAGCTGATCCATGGTTATCAGAGCTGTTGGAAGCTGTGGAGCTGACCAAGGTTTTCAAGGTAGATAGGGTAACAGCTGTAGAGATGAGCATTGAGCTGGCAACTAAGCTGGTTGGATGGTGGCCATGCAGCTGAGTGAAGTGTGTTGCTGATTGAGCAGCAGGTGATCAGGGATAGCTGACTGAATTGGCAGGTGCTGATTGCTTATTTGACCAAGGAGTTATATTGTGGTAGTAACTACCAATAATGATACTTGCTTGGTTGACCAGTGTGACTGGTAGCCAAGTGTGATATTGACGGAGTGTTTTGTATTACTCCATGCATGTAATTTTTAGCTGTTGACTAATTTTGTGATGTTGTTATACCCAGGGTTTTGGATGTGTAAAGATATTTTGTATGATATCTGTCCAATCAATTCATCATTTTACTATTTGAGTAAATACTTCAGTTTTTGTAATTTTAGTAAATAAATCATTCTTACTATTGGTAAAATAGGTCATTCTTTTCATTGTATGAAATTATTGTGAATGATTCATTTTTGTCTTTGTACTGTATAAGGTCATTTATATGTATTTATATTTGTTTCATATTTTTGCATATTGTTAATTTGTTCAATTTTTATATCTTATACATGCACATATTAATCAATATTCTTTTCTCATTCAAGTCATTCATCAATAAACATTGTATTTATATCACCATCAAAAGTGTTCTGTTGTAAATCCAGAAATCCATCTCAGTTATCTTGTTATAACTAATGCATATAGTAGACTATAGCTAATGTATTGCAGTATACCAGACTACAGGTAGTACATTACACTAGACTATGCAGTATACCAGACTATAAGTAGTGTATTACACTAGACTATAGCTAATGCATTGCAGTATACCAGACTACATGTAGTGCCTTACTGTTTACCTTAGAATATAGCTATAGCATTACAGTACAGGGACCATGATACAGAAACCAGTCACTAGACCAAGTGTCCAGGAAAGACTTCATGTCATACAGATATACACCATGAAGGAAAGCAAAATGGACCAGATTAAGTGACATTGTGAGTATGGCACATGGTAAAAAATTAAAATGCAAAGAGAAATGAGCAACATCTGAACAAGAATAATAAATACTTTGTTTCTTCAAAACTCTTTTGATTTGTTAGAGAAAAAAACACCACCACCCACTATGAGGGATATGGAAACTCATTAAAGCCTGTAAAGCGCTCACAAATAAAATACAGCTCACCCTTCATAAAATAACTCTCATAGAATGGTCCAGTTAATGTGGAAATGTGATTAGTGGATTATTGACTGGTATGACTAAAATATGCATTGAAAAAATGGAATCCAATGGAAATAAAATAAGCAATGGAAAAAGTTTTGTTTTTAATTTCATCATTGAAAAAATCAAAAGAAGTTTTTAATCATCATATGCATACACATCTCTTTGAATTGCACAAATGAAAATATAATTAATTTTCAAAAACAGACCATAAAAATTGTATGAAACATGCCCTTTTGAGAATGTATGCAATTGTCATAAGCAAATGGAAACTTATATTAATGTTCATTGCTAAACTTTTGTACAAGTATAAAGCTTTAATGCAATAGAAATAATAAATGCAATGGAAATGATTTATTTAAGTCTTAAATGATTTGTTTGATTAAGGGAACATTAAAAGAAGGATTTCATCTTCAGATTCTAAGTGTTTTTCATAATACTGAACATCATTATGAATGAAGGTTCATAATTAATTTACTAAAATAAAATGCTACTTTCAACATTCAATGTCACTGTTTTTGTGTTTTTATATGTTTGTGTTGTTAATGTTGTTGATTTGTCAAGGAATTGTGTGTTCACTATCTTATTATTCATATACTGTAAAATCTGTTTTGAAAGACCACCCTTCTGCCTAAAAATAATGGTCTCTCAAGACAGGCGGTCTCTCATTGCAGGTCATAATGCTATATAATCAGTAAATTTGCATGGAGATTCCAGTTTCTCTTCTCATAACCAGGTGGTCTCTCAAGATAGGTTTTACTCTGTGTGTGTGTGTGTGTATATATATATATATATATATATATATATATATATATATATATATATATATATCTTCTTCCACATTTAATAAACACTTTCAATTGCAAGTAACATCAAAGCTTATCCACATTCCCACTGATATATGGTTTTGTCCATTGTTCCTAACAATTATTCATTAATTACTTTATCATGCATTTATTTAGAGAGATTCTTTGGAAAGTTTGCCCATGGCACAAAATATGTTTCCATTCACTTCATTATGTTTTGCAATGAGTGAATGTTGACATGAAGCAATACCTACTGGAAATGCTTCTACAACTTCCTTATACACTAAAGAGCTCAAAAAGAAATGGCAGATAATGAGGTCACAGAAAGAGGCTATAGCTAATGAATTACAGTATACCAGACTATAGTGAATACATTATTACAGACTACAGCTAGAGCATTACAGTATGTCAGACTACAGCTAAAGGCATTACAGTAGACTATAGATAATCCATTACAGTACACCATACTAGAGCAAGTGCATAATAACAGGCTACAGCTAATGCATTTTATTATATGCTCTTTTTTTTCTCTGTTAACTCTATATTGTCAGAATCATTCAGTATTCCCAGATATTGAACACCTTCATATTGTATTCCTTGCACTTGATGCATGTAAGTGCACAGTTCGCTATGAAGTTAAAAGGTCAGTGGGCATGGCTATATGCACATGAATACTAGTAGTGTGTATTGAAGGAATCTACAATCATGGATCTATAACTCCCAAGGTCGTGCAGTATTGCCATCTGAAAAACTTGTTCATATTTTCCCATACAAGTGCAGTAACCTATAAATATGAACTATAACTAGTGCATTGCAATAGACTAAAAGCTAGTGCATACAGTATACCAGAACATAGCAAATTATTACAATATACCAGACTATAGCTAGTGCATTATACTAGACTATAGCTAGTGCAATTTACAGATCGCCAAGGGTTGGCAACCTATTTTACATAGTGTGCCACTTTTGTACAGATTAATTACAAAATGAAAAAGCAAGTACCAGAAGGAAGAGAGTAACACTGATTAAAGTGAGAATTTTGGCTGCCCTTCATTTTCCACACACAAAAACTCTTGATGTGTCACCTTGTGGCATGCATGTCATAGGGTGCCGATCCTGCACCAGACTATAGCAAGTGCATTACAGTATACCACACTACAACTAGTGCATTACAGTATACCACACTACAGCTAGTGCATTACAGTATACTACTCTACAGCTAGTGCATTACAGTATACCACTCTACAGCTAGTGCATTACAGTATACCACTCTACAGCTAGTGCATTACAGTATACCACTCTACAGCTAGTGCATTACAGTATACCACACTACTGTACTCTACAGCTAGTGCATTACAGTATACCACTCTACAGCTAGTGCATTACAGTATACCACTCTACAGCTAGTGCATTACAGTATGCCATACTACAGCTAGTGCATTACAGTATACCACTCTACAGCTAATGCATTACAGTATACCACTCTACAGCTAGTGCATTACAGTATACCACTCTGCAGCTAGTGCATTACAGTATACCACACTACTGCTAGTGCATTACAGTATACCACTCTACAGCTAGTGCATTAAAGTATACCACACTACAGCTAGTGCATTACAGTATACCACTCTACAGCTAGTACATTACAGTATACCACTCTACAGCTAGTGCATTACAGTATACCACTCTACAGCTAGTGCATTACAGTATGCCATACTACAGCTAGTGCATTACAGTATACCACTCTACAGCTAGTGCATTATACGAGATTATAGAGTGAGACTAAAAGAGTGAGAGTCAAAAATCCCCTTAGTGTCAGAACTGGAGCTCAGACAAAAGTTTTTAAAGCAATACTTTGGTATCAAATCTGGGGGTCAAATTAAATTTGGAGGGGGGTCCCTGAAGCACAAATGAGAGTAAAGGTAAACACTGCATGTAGTAAATTACAGTATACTGAAGCAGAGATAGTTCATTATACTAGATGATAACTACTAGTACATTACACTATACCAAACATGTGCTTATTCATTACAGTAAACTTTTATCAAGTACATTATTATACTAAAGTTACATATAGCACATTACTCTAATAGATCAAGTACATTACCATATATTGTGCTGAAGTTCCTTCACTGCATCATACAATCCTACAGCTTGTATATTACAATATACTTTGCAAGTTAGTAAATTACAGTATGCTTGATCAGAAATAATGCATTACACTCTACTTAGCTAGTATATTACAACCTACTAAATTAGACCTAATCTATTATATCCTTTTAGCTAGTAAATAACAGTACAGTATGTTCCTTACAGCTATTGCATTATTCTGCTCCAATTTAACAAGTCATCAATCCACAAACTCCACTTATCAATTAGCAGCTGTCAGTTTACTATTGTTTACCATGAAACTACAAGAAACCACAAGCAAATCACCATGTACACAAAGACCATGCAAAATGACCCCCACCCAATCACAATATCCTGAAACCTGTGAGAACAGTCCTAACATTAACCTCTTAATGCTGAGGGCCTAACAAGGCAGTTGTTTTTTTATAAGTCTTTGATATGGCTCTGCCAGGGTTCAAGCCCATAACATGACCTCTCCTATCTGAGGTGGATGCTCTAACCACTAGACCACATGAGCAGTTAATTCATTTTAGTATTTGTCTATTTTGTGAAAGAAATCTGCCATACCTGCTTTGACATTTCTTTGCTACCATTGCCTTTCAACCAATTTAAGTCTATGACAATAGAACATGAAAAATGCATCCATTTGATTGTGGCAGAATTTGATTCCATATCATCAGAGTAACCAGGACTGGTGCCAACTATGTGCAAGCAGTTCAATTTTCAGAAGAAGAGGCCTCCACAAATTGGAGAAAATAAATGGGTGTGCAAAAATCAGACAAGAGAGCTAAATGAAATACCTTTGGATTTTTTTTTTTAAATGAAAATCTTTTAATTTGGTTATAATTAACAAGTTTCTTTCTTTCTTATCAAATATTTTAATGACCTCCCTGTAGGAGAAGGGGCCAAATATTTTTTACACAGGGCGCCTTATTTCCTTGTACAGGCCCTAAGAGTAAATACAGTAAAACTAAAGCTAATCATGGAATAGTGTTAATATGGGCTGCCAATTCTATGAGCTATTACTGAAAATTTGGCTTTTCATTCCTGGTCAGTCAACCTGGGTACATTCCATACAACATTACTTGTACTAGCAATAAGATATTGCACCCACCCACACCACCCCATAAATACCAGGGTGGACAGCTTATTAGTAAGGTGTGGAGAACAGGTAGGAGGCGTGGTAGTCAGGTGAATTACAGGTGTAGTTATATTCTTCTTCAGCATGAAACCTAATACTCATGTGGCATTAACAAATTAAATTTACTCTGATCTGTTATGAACTTCTTTTGGAAGCTTTTTAGGGTGTCAATTTTTCCAGGTATATCTGGAAGTGTAATTAATGGTTGCTGTTGTTTTGGGAGGTAGTAAAATTTTGCCCATTTTGTATCATATTGTGAGCCCTTCCCTTATGTTTCTTTTTCTGGTTAACAGTATATATGATAAAAAGGCCCTTCATATAATCTACGTATTAGGAAATACAAATTAATGCAACATCATTAGTACAACTATGTTTAAATATACAAAGATGACCAAACAACACCTGTACATTTAAACATGTTTAAATACCTTTTACTACCCGTGACTTACCTATGTTAACGAGGCGAATATTGTCATTTGCTATGGCGCTAAGTGCCAGAGCTACATTTTCAAGTTCCTGATGCGGGTTTCGGGGAGTTTGTATCACTTTGCCTGGACTTTTCCCTTGTAGAACTGTAATTAAAGCACAGAGTTTTACTCCATTCTCAAAATCCTTCTCAAAATCTGCGATAGCCATGTTTTTTGGCCGAAGCTGTTCATTTACCCAGTTTCTGAATGTGTTTTCTTGGATCAGGACCCACTTGTCTGCAACCCCTGCTGAAGCTGCATGCCCCTCTCGGGACCTAGCACTAGCTCGGGCATCCATATCTGAAGCCGGAGAAATGTCGATCACAATAAACTCCGCTGTGATTCGAACGTTAATATGTATATAAGATCCAAAAACAAGACTGTGTTAACCCAATGGAAAACCTGTTTTACTGCTGCAAATACATAAACTCAAAATTAATGTCCCGTTGTATTTTCACGCTGATACACACCCCTACAACAAGCCTGTGTTCTTTTATACCCCCTGGTGCACCTGTGCCTTGACAGGAGAAATATCTACCTTCTTTTTTGCTTGGGTGTGCCTCAGTGATCTGGTGTATACGAAACTCACAGATGAAAGCCCAGTATTTGCTAGAACGAATTCGGGTCACATATGCTAAAAACCGGTTTACCTTGAAAATCTGATGAGCCAAAATTAGCGCAGGTGCGACTTGTTGATTCGACGTCACCGAAGTATTACAGAGGCGCTCACCTGAAAAAAAATATATATATGGTGCGCTGACTGCAATGATAAAACTTATTTCATCTTGAATGTGCGATAATAATAATAATAATAATAATAATAATAATAATAATAATAATAATAATAATAATAATAATAATGAAAACTTTGTTTAGAGAATTAGTTACAGAACAAACTACTTCTAGCTGTTCTGTACAATATACAGTATATAGAACATAAGGTGAAAAATCTGGTTTGACACTAAATAATTAAGTGATTTTGTGATTTTAAAAATCAAAGTATCAAGACTGGAACATACATAAACACATAAACATAGATAGATAGATAGATAGATAGATAGATAGATAGATAGATAGATAGATAGATAGATAGATAGATTGATTGATTGATTGATTGATTGATTTTTAAGATTATATGTATGATCATTTAAAAATGATAAAAGTTTTCATATCGACCAGCGAAATCAAAACCAAATAGTTAACAGTAAAACGATAAGATGGTAACTGTAATAAATAAAGCTTCCAGATCAACGAGGAATGCTAATGGTGTATGTTAATAAATACAGGTGAAAAGTTATTGAAAATAAGGGACAGTATATACATTATATTTAAAAAAAAAAACTCAAGGTGATAGCATACAAGTTATAGATAAGAATAAATGTTTACTTCTTTCAGGAATTCTATAATACAAGTGACGTTTATTGTATGAAAAGGTTCCTTTATGTTATGTCGTGCGTGGGTTGGAACAGTAAATGGTTCATTGCAAGAAACGCACTCGAGAGGGTCTTCGCCTTTTAGTATGTGGGAGTAGGTTTTATAAGTATGACACCAATTCTAATTCTTGCAACGACTACGTCCTCCCCACGGAAGGTTCTGTAGGAAAAAGTCTATTCTCCTAGGGTTGGCCTGACGGTGAATGGTTCATTGCAAGAAACGCACTCGAGATGGTCTTCGCCTTTTAGTATGTGGGAGTAGGTTTTATAAGTATGACACCAATTCTAATTCTTGCAACGACTACGTCCTCCCCACGAAAGGTTCTGTAATAAAAAGTCTATTCTCCTAGGGTTGGCCTGACGGCATGATGTCTGTTATTCGCTTTATCATTCCATGATGCCTGCTACTTCTGACGTAAAGGACTATGATACTAGGTTTAAAATTAGTATACTGTATTTTAACATCAGATGGTTCTATGGATAAGGCCATTTTAGCAACACGATCTACTTTTGGATTACTTTTAGTACCTATATGGCTGGGTAACCAACAATATACTATATTGTGGGAGGTACTCAGCTCAGTATTTATGGCGAGAATAAAGTTAATAATGGGTTCTCCAGTTTTCTCTTGTGTAGAAACTGAAGTACTGATAGTGAGTCGAAGAAGATGCTGCTGTTTAAAATACATTGGTTTTCGATACACTGCAGATCACGGTATATTGCTTTGATGACGGATGAAAAAATGATGTACCATTTGGTAAGCGAACTTGTGTTTTCCACTAACGAAGGCTGCAGTAGTCTTTTCCTCAATTTTTTAACCGTCAGTATAAATTCTTGTGTAGGTTTTTTTTTTAGGTAGGTGAGGAGTTCGTGATAAGAGTTGTAGAAGATGGAAGGGATTGCCTCAGCATTTTTTTTTTCATCGTGTAGCCTAAAAAGTACTTTTGGTTGTTTAAGTAACCAGGGATATGTTTCGAAGAGGGATGTTTTCTGAATTTTATAAAAATCAATTTTGGTCTTGTCAAGGCTGGATGATATTCTTAATGGCAACTGAATGTATGTTAATTGGTTTATTTTCATACAAGGTTTTGTATTTTTGGTTGGAAAAAAGTCGAAAAAGCAGGGTTCAGAGGGTTTGATCTTAATTTGAGACCGTACTGTGCGGAAGTTATTTATCTACGTTATGATAAAGGTGGTTCAGCAAGAATGCTTTCACCCGAGGATGTCTTAAATGCTCCAAGAGCGAATCTTATTCCTTGATGATGAATTAGGTCAAGCATCTTCAAATAGGACTTCCTAGCTTAACCATAAACAAGGCAACCATAGTCCAGTTTGGAGCCAATTAACGTGCCAAAGAAAATGAGGATGACTTTTCTATCAGCACCTGAGTTAGAGTGCGCTACTACTTGAAGTAGATCTAGAGATTTCAAGTATGTAGCTTTCAAGTTCTTTACATGCGAAATAAAAGTCAGTTTTCTGTCGAAGATATTAGCTAACAAATTTGTTACCTCAACAACTGGAATAGGTGTTCGGTCCAGCGTGAGTTTAGGTTCATCCATGATTTCTTCGTAACTAACAGAAATGTATACATACCGTTTTTTATTTCGAGAATCTTAAACCGTTAGTACTGGCCCAATTTTGAATCTTTTTGATATTTGGCTGTAGTTGTATTTCAATTGTATGCATGTGCTTTGATCGATCACATATTAGAAAATCAGGAACAATCCACATCAGGTGCCAAACACTTGGTGATGCTATTGATTTTGATGTTGAAAAGCGTCACAGATAATATTCCTATCCTGGAGAACACACATCTCTTGCTCGTGCATATCACATAGGGTGGAGTACACGCGTACCTTGAAGTCTTATATAAAATATCATTGAAAAATTCAATTCAACTGTGAAAATGATGCAAAATTACAGAAAAGCAGACAGTATTTATTTTACTAGAACTGTTCAATTGTTTAAAGCTTTCATCCATTTGAGACATTTATTATGAAAAGAAGAAATGCTAAAAGCCTGCCTTATATCTCTTGGAATGTTTTTCCATACCAGTAGACCAGTATATTGAAAACTTCATTTTAAACAATTCCTTCTTTGGCCTTGGTATAATGTAATTTTTACTTCTTATCGACCTTAAACTTGGAATACAATCAGCATCTCTTTGGTGAAAGATATTGCTTAAATAGACAGGAATGGCTTTTCTGGATACTTTATGCACAATTTAGCGTTCTAAGAAATATTCGTTCATGTATTGTTAAAAAAATCTTTATATTAGTTATTGCATCCTAGAAATTGTCTATACATTGCTATAGAATTGAATGGCAAGTCTTCTTTTGGAGACTTAAAAGTGTTGTTATGTTTGAATTAGATGTATTCCCCAAAAATTACATTATATGAGTCCATATATTGCTGAATACAACCTTTATAAAGATGACCATATACTGAAGAAGAATGTATGTAAACGAAAGGTAAGAATTACTCTCTTTGAAACATGTTTAATGTGAATAGATAATAAAGTATTTTTCTTGAAGATATTTACTACTGTTTACCCTCGTCGAAAACAGAATTCAGCAAAAACGACACTGAGATGAAATTAGCAAACTGATTGCATCATTTATTAAATGTTTCAGTTTTTTTAACTGCTCTTTTTTGCGGGGGAGGGGGGCGGTGAATAGTGGAGAGGGGATTTGAGGCACCCGTTGACAGAGTTCTTTAGTTGCTCCTCAACTAAGTCCTGCTGGGCAAAGTTGGTAAATGGTACCCCTATTTTGCAGCAAAGAACGTGCCTTATGTCGGCTCCCGCCACCCACAAAACTAATAGCTGTTGTACAAAGACCTGCACCCGTTAAATTAAGGTAAAGGTGAGGTAATATGAAATTTTCAGCAGCAAAAGTAGCCCCCGACTAAGCTTTCTAGGCCTGGCGTCAAGGCAGAGTCGTAAAAAGAAATCACGGGCTCTGGGGTAAGAAACTCCCGGACCTCACCTAGTTATTATTTTAAAAAATTATCATTATTAAAGTAAAAAGTGCTGTTCGGCCCTGGCTACCTTACGTGACACAGTTACTCAACCTTGTCGGCCCTGCGCCCCGGGCAGGGCATCTGATCTATCGGCATTGGTCAGCCATGCTAACCTATTAACCAATCAGCATGTGTAATTAGACACACCTCCGGGCAATGCTTTCATCTGCAATTTTTCTTCGACAAAGCTAGTTGTGGCGATAACGAATATTTATAAATTTTGCAACAGTTCGTCAACTTTTCGATTGAGTATCATGAAATGAAGTTAACGGGGACTTTGTGATTTCAACACTCGATATCCATGATCGTCTAAGTGGAGAAGTCACATTCATTTAATTCCCTGGATTAAAGCGGGTTTTCGCATGGACGTGGGGACACTGGAAAGAAGTTACCACATTTGTTTGTTCACAAGTATGTAGAAATGGATGTCCTTGAATAATTTGAAGACCACAACAATTTTTAAAAAAATAAATACATAAACTGATAAGAAGGAAAACGAAATTTTAAAAAAATCTGTTAAAATGAACCTATCGAGAATATGGGGAAGAACCCATAACTCCGGGATTTATTTGTCACTAAAATAATGTCTAATGGTCTCGCTCTTTTATAGTTATTTGAATATTAAAAATAACATCGAAACGAGTGGGTTCAGATATTTGTCTTACGACATATTAAGTGTGCATTTACATGTTGCATCAAAACATACTTCTGATCAAAATTACATCTCGTGTACTATGTAAAACTTGAAAATTGCTCAAACTTCTATACAGTAACCACAGACGCTTTGGCTATAAAATTTTAGTTCATTTATCTTTGAACCATTTTAAACAAAAGACAGTTAAAATAAATAAATATATTAATATATACTAAATACACTTCATCTTTTCAAGTCAGCATCCTATTTACATGAATATGTTCTCAAGGTGTTTTAAACTGATTTTTTGTTAATTACTGAAATTAAGAGCGCATTAGGTTATTACTATACGAACTTGTAAAACAAATATAAATATAATATTGTTTACTGCAGAATAATTTTATGCAACTTATTTGATCATGCAACTGTAAATTTTAATAAATCTATCGCTTCAGTGACACTTTGGACAAATACTGAATATTTGTCGGAGGGTAACAGGTTATCATGTCACGTGATTCGGCAGGCGGAGTAATCTGTTAACTGGTGTAAGGCGCCCTTTTGCAATCACTGGTGCCGCCACTGATGAACCGTGAGTTTGTGTGTGTGTGTGTGTGTGTGTGTGTGTGTGTGTGTGTGTGTGTGAGTGTGATTTATATTTTTAATGTAGCTTTAACAATTTTTCAGTTATATCGCTAAGATGTCTGCAGTGTGACAGTTTATAGTTATGTCTAGCAGTGGGGCATCATGCCGCATACATGTGGCATGATGTCTCACCCAGTCACATTATCCTAACACTAGGCCGACCAGTCCTAACAAAAAACAACAACAACAGCAACAACAACAACAACAATAATAATAATAATAATAATAATAATAATAATAATAATAATAATAATAATAATAATAATAATAATAATAATGCAAGGAGTAATATCACAACTGTGGTACACTGGGCATTGTCTAACCACTCCGACCCTTTGGTTCTGACCAGATTTGTTCTTTTGGTTGGGTTTCAGTTTACTCAAAAGATGACAATTAGCCATCAAGAATATTAATTTAATCAGAGATGTACTCAAAATGTTCTTGTGTCAACAGAAAATAAATGTAGAATATACACTATTATATGAAATTTGATTTTGGAATGGGCTCCTATTATGAATAATTGAAATATAGCTTTTGTTTTATTTTTTTGTTTAGCTCATTTCTTTCCGTGATTTGCCTTATAATCTCAAATGGCCATTGCTTTCTTTTCATTCTCATTGCATTATTTGGTAAAGCAGGTCATGGACCCATCTCAATGGCACATTACAATTCTGTCCTTGGGAGACCCATATTTCATGCCAAGATATGTTGTTGTTTTGTTGGTTTTTTTTTTTTTTGTTTTTGTTTTTTATACATAAAATGATTTCATAAATATGATCACTATATGCCAAGAGAAGAGGGCAAAAGTCTGGAAAACCTGTAAGGGCCTCTTAATTAGAAATAAAACTGAAATACTGAACAAAATATCCATTAATGCCGTCTTCATTCTAATGATATTAAATGCAATCGCTTAATTTCTATAGTTTCTGTAAAATCCGATATAGTAATAAAAAATTAAGGGACTCCACGTCTGACTGCATATATGATGTAGCTTCGGTAAAACCCTATCATTTAATAAAGGCTTCACGTTGTACAAACCAGGGAATTTTTATCTGATTGCCTATGTCATGGCAAGGCCGCAAGAAAGAAAAACGTACACAAACAAACATACAGTCACTTGTCACTTGAAATTAGAACATTGTTTTATTCTGGCGCACGTTCATGGAGTATCGTGCGCACTTTGAGTAAATAGACACATAGACTTTTGCTTGGTGCAATTTCTAGAAAAGTCATATCCCCTTTGAAATTTTTGCTCCTTCCCCCACCAACATTTGACCTCATCCAAATGCCCTAGACTGTCAAAACGATGGACTCCATGTCCGATTGAATATATCATGTAGCTTCTGTAAAATCCGATCAATTATTAATGACCTTATACCGTCAAAACCAGGCATTCCATGTCTGCCTGCCCATACCCTGTAGTTTCTGTACAAATCTTATCAATTATTAAAGGCCTTAAATTATGAAACCCAGGCACTTGTCTGTTTGCCCATATCCTGTAGTTATGTCAAATCAGATATAGTAATACCATAAATGAAGAGACTTGTGTGTGTTTGCACATATCATGTAGTGTCTATAAAATTCTGTCAATTAATACAGGCTTAACACTGTCAAAAAATGGGTCTCCATAATGTCTGATTGTATATGTCGTGTAGTTTATGTAAAATCTGATAAAGCAATTAAAAAAGGAAGACTCCTTAGTAGTATATGGGGGCTGTATAGCCTCACGTTGACATCTATGTTAAATTTAGGGGGTTGCACCGTAGTCTCAAGATTTATAGCCTCACGTAGATTTCTATGTTAAATTTGGTCGTTTTCACTATAGCCTCAGGATTTAAAGCCTCACGTAGAATTCTATGATAAAAGAGGTGGTTTGTACTTTGGAGACAATGGTAATGTAACATTTATTTAACATTTAAACAAATCAATAGCACCAGGAGAAGACAACCTCTGTTCAGGGGTAGATCTCCTGTTAGTATCTATAGTTAGTCGTTCGAGGCGTTTGGTAGTGCTCCTGTACATATTCTGAGTATCTGACATTGTAGTCCGCTTAATCTCTTTAGTAGAATATTGTTGGTCGATGCGTATGTTTGGCAGCCATAGTCCAGTTTGGCTCTTATTAGTGCCTTATATAGCAAGAGCATCGTGTGCTGGTCAGCTTCCCTTGTTGTTCCTCTCAGGTGTTTTAGGAGGTTGTGTTTTTGTTAGCAGTTTTTGATGAGTGTTGCAATGTGTGGTTTCCAGCTGAGATTTTCGTCGAGTAAGATTCCGAGAAAGTATGTCTGCTTGACAAAATTTTATGGGTGGTCCTTGTAGACAGAGTTCGGTGTATTTGGGGTTTTGTCTCTTATGTGTCTCTTACTCTTATTTGTCCGCCCATTTAAAAATTGCGTAGAGGTTCGATTGTGGGAGATTGATGTATGCTTGGTTGTTGGGATTTTCTGCTTTCCAAATTCCACTGTCGTCTGCAAATTGGGATAGACTGATTGAGTTGTCGATGTAGTCACTGGGGTTGTTAACCATGATGTTGAATAGTGTTGGACTTAATGCACTTCCTTGGGGTGTTCCGTTGTCCAATGTGTATGTCTTGGAGATTGTGTCACCTATTTTGGTTTTAATTTGTCTTCCTGTTAGAAAGTTTGTTATCCAACGGTACATTCTTCCAGTGATCCCATATTCATTGAGTTTAGAGATAAGTCCTTTGGTCCAGACAAGGTCGAAGTCTTTTTCGTGGTCGCGGAAAATAGCAATAAGATGTCTGTAGCTTCTTTGTTTTGCATTAGAGGCTGATTTAATGTCCGTTTCTAATCTGATTAGTTGAACGATGGTGGAGTGTCGGTTTCTAAATCCACTTTGGTTGTCAAAGAGTAGATGGTTTGCATCCAGGTGCTTTTTGCCCTGTTATTGATCATTGTTTCCATAATGTTACAAATCTTTTTTGTTAGGGTGATAGGGCGGTCCTTTCCTGGTTTTGGTATGCTGATAACAATTGCCTGTTTCCATGATGTACGCATGTTTCATGTTATCCATATTACGTTGATTATATCAATTATATTGATTGCATGTTTGGTGGCAGGTGTTTGTAGATGGTGTATCTAAGGTTGTCTTCTCATGGTGCTATTGAATTTTGTTATGCAGTGCTTTCTTCCATTCTTCCATTCGTGGAATGTGAATATGTCATTTCTTAATAGTTCAGCACTTTGGTAATTAAATATGTGTGGGAATTCCTTTTATATTTTTTGCCTTTGTGTCAAAAATACTTGAATATGGTTGTTGCTGCTGCTGGAATGTGCGAAGTATTTAGCAAGCTGTTCTGCCTTTTCTAGGTAGGTTTGTGCTCCAGAAAGTTTTGGTGTTGTCATTCTGGTTTTTCCTCTTATGGCCTTAGCTTTTACCCATACTTCTTTTTCTTTTGTGTAAGTGTAGAGCATTAGGATTCCCATGAAGATTTTGTGGCTATTTAGGAATATTCAGATTAGGGCTTCTCTTTGCTTATATGTAATGAAGACGGCAGCTAGCTTGATGTGCTTTCATCGGTTGATGGCTTTCTTTTTTCATTTATGGCAGTTCGACAGTTGTCATCCAACCATGGTACGTTGGTTTTACTTGTCCTTCCGCTTGTTTTGGGTATTGTTTCTTGCTCTGCTTTGTTGATAGTCTGGATACTATTGTTGTACTAATGGCTGGTGTCGTCGCCTTGTAGGTCTTGTAGTTGTACTTTACTCAATATTTACTGAAAGAGGTCCTAGTCTGCTTTGTCTGTTTTCCAGTTTTGTATTGTTGCTCCTTTGGGTTTTGTAGGTTCATAGTGGTCACTTCCTAGTGTGGATTGTTATAGTACTTCCCATTCGGAGATATGTGCAATGGATGGAGTGACTAGTGTTAGGTTGATGGCTGTGAAATTCACTAGACTGGAGTCTATTCTGGTAGTTGTTCCTGTGTTAATGATTATGAGCTGGTTGTCCATGACAAAGTTTTCAATCCTTCTGCCTCTGGTGTATGCGCAGTTTCCTCCCCCATTATGCGTTGTGGGCATTAAGATCTCCACTGATGATAGCCTTTCTGTTCTTATCCTTGAGTTTTTGCATGTAGTTGTGGGTAGTGTTTGTAATATGAGTAGGTTGGTCATATATGTTATATATAGCTATTGTTTTGGGTCCAGTTTTGATAGAGATTGCTTGGTGTTCTACAAGGTTTTTCTGGCATGTCTACTTTGGTGTGTAGTTCTGTTACATCCAAGATGGTGTTGTGTATATCGAAGGATAATCCTCCTCCTTTCTGTCCGTCGTCCCTGTGTTTGTAGTAGTTTGTGTCACTATTCTTTATGTTGGATAATGTTGAGTGACTTGAGGTTAGAAACTTTTCTTGGAGGCACAAGATGTCAGGCTTATGTGTTGCTGTGTTGATTGCTGATAGTAGTTCTCCATGATTTGTGATTAATCCTCTGCAATTCCATTGCCAAATGTAAGTATTGAGTTAGAATTTGGATGGCTGATATATTCTCGAGTAGATTTGTCTTCCATGATTGAGGCACGTTGATTTTTATTGGTGGTTTCTTTAGTTGTGTTGCTATCCATATGGTAGTAAGTTGGTGTTTATGTAGTTATCTGATGCTGTGTTGTCTTATCCGTATCAGTTGTTCTTGGGAAACATTAGTTCAAGTACCGCATACAAGGTGGAGAAAGTATTCACTTCCGATTAATTTGTGTTTTGAGCTATTTTGTATTACCTTTATTATAAGGGCTGGATCAAGGTAGTCGTTGGGGACATTGCTTTCTTCCTCTAATAGAGTATGCTGCATGTTCCGCTTGTTAGTAGTGTTTATTTATTGTTGATTTTATTCCCCGTTGTTTGTTTCCTTTGTATAGCCTGTTGGTAGGGAAGTTCTGTTCCTATTGCTTCTCTTTGTTTTTATGCCATGTTTTTGTTTTGTTGCTGATTTCGTGTGGTTATCTGTGTCGCCAGTAGTATTGTTGTTGTTGGTGGTGGTACTTTTGGTCTTTCTTTTGTAGTTAAAGTTGATATTTTTGATCGCGTTGTCGTCGGTGTTCATTCCCTTTGTTCTTGTTTGGCTTGTTTGTATGATATTTGTTCCTTTTCTATATGTTAACATATCTAAATTTTTTTCGACTAAGGCGTGTGGACATTTTGCTGAGTAGGGTGGGTGCGGTCACTTGCAGTTGAGGCATGTGTATGCTCTGCTGATACAGATCCATTGGTGCTTTTCTCCACATGTGCTGCATCTTCTGTAGGATCGACATTTAGATGGGAAATGTCCCCATATTTGAAGGTTACTGCAGTGTCGTGGCTTGTTGTTGTATTTATGGATTTTTAGCGTTTTTCCTTGGAGTCTTACTTTGCTATTCCTGGGAGGTGGTTCTGTAAATAAAATCAGAACGCTGGTTGTTTCTTTTCCCTGTGCGTTTTTTTTAATCGTGTGCTTTTCCTATGAGGGATATTGTTTCGTTAGAGGTCTGATTCTATGTATGTGGTAGTTTTCCGTGCCTGTATATCAGCTAATTCTAATACGGCTTTAAATCCGGTGTTTGGGCATATTTTCTCTTGTCTCTTATGTTCGTATCCTGTTGTTGCGGTATTTGATTGGGTGGTTGTTGTGTTGAGCTTTTTTTGTTGCATGCTGTCTATGTTGCATATGTTGCTCTTTTTCATTTGACTGTAACTCTTATAACTGCTTTTTGTGTTATTTCCAGATACTTGTCCACTTGGCTTATGGTGTTGCATCAGATGACGATGTAGTTGCTTCTTGGCCTTATCATTCTGAACATGCCGCTGTGCGGCATTGGTACTGTTGCGATTGTTTTGGTACCAAGTCGCAGAAATCTTTGAATGTGGCTGTTGAGAAATATTAGTTCTAGTGGGTGGTATTCATATTTTGCTGGTTTTGGTCCCATCTGTTGGTGTTATTTTCCTTTCGTTCTTTGGGTTGTATTTGGATGTGATTTTGTGTGGTTGTTTTTTTCTTTGTTGTATTGGTTGGTTTTGTTGGCTGTATTGTTTATGCTGTCATCAATTTATTTTCTGTCTGCCTTGTTGACTTTGTTTGCCGTAGTTTGTTAATTTGTTTCGGTCGTTTTCTTGATGTTGGGTTTTCCTTTAATTTGATGTTTTCTTTTTTTGGAGTTATGATTTTATCTTTATATTCCGGCATGTTGTAGTATGTATTATTTATTGTTCCATGTGGTTCTCTGTTAGCGTCCTGCATTACTGTTTGTTTTGATTGATGTTATTTGTGATGTTGTTACTGTTGTCCAATTCTTTTCCTTCTCCTTTATTTGGTGGAGTTATGGATACATTGTTGTTGTTTTCCTCACCTGTTATGCTTGTTGTTATTGTTGTTCTGATGTTGCTCACCTGTGTTGATATTGTTGCTGTATTATTTCTTATATCAAAGTCTGTTGTAAGGTTGTTCGTAGTTTTTTTCTTTGTGGGCCTGGGTTTCCTTATTATTGGCACACTCTTTTCCCTTTATATGCGTTGTTGTTGTTGTTGATAACGACGACGACGATAATGATGATGATGTAGTTGCATTACTGCTTTCCATCTGTGTGTATTCCATTACGTTTTTTTTTCCGGTGCATCATCGCGGAGATTTTCTTCTTTTGTTTGAGTTGTATGTTAATAGGTTTTCTGCTTCTTTTAGTAGTGATTGCCTTAAGAGCCTCCTCAATTGATGTTATTTCTGAATTTGTTTTGTAGGCCCTTGTACATCTTTTTGTTTCTTGTTGTTGTTGTTGTTGTTGCTGTTGTCTTCTTGTGACCTCTAGGTTCCTTGGGAGTATTTCCTTGGTTAATGTTGATGTTAGGAAGGTTCCTATAAATGTATTCCTGGAAGAGGGGCATCAGTTGCATTGTCTCGTTGTCTTGGGATGGCGTAATTTTCCGCATTTTACTGTAGAGGTTGTTGGTTTTTCTTGCGTCCATTCTGTTTTGGTGAGTAGGTTTTGTTTCTGGCTCCTTGTACCATTTTTGAAGATTTCGCTTGTTTTTGCTATATTTGCATATATATATCTATATATATATATATATATATATATATATATATATATATATATATATATATATATATATATATATATATATATATATATATATATATATATATATATATATATATATATATATATATATATTCTTTTGTAATTGGAGGTAGTTATTTGTTATTTAGGCTTTGATTGTGAATTGGTATTGTTTGCGTGTATGTATTGTTGACTTGTGTAATGATCGGTATTGTCTTACTGGTAGATATGGAGACGATGTCAAATTCTTTGGGTTGCCTATTTGTTCTAAGTTTTTTGTATATATTGGGCTTATAAGACCTGGTTTGGCTGATGGCTGTGTATTTCGTTACGAAGAGTTTGGTGTCTTGTCCGGCCGAGTTGTTTGCATGATGCTAAATTTCATGGGAAGTTGCATATTGTAGGTACTTGTTCTTCCTATTATTAAGTAGTGTGTAAGTTGTAGATACAAGCTCGATTCTGATTGCAGGAATCCTCTGCTTTCAGTAGTTTTTAGTTTTATTATGGTAAATCAAGCTTCTTAAGGTTGTTTGACGATTTCTTTGTTGATTCTTATACTGAAAAAATGATATTTAAGGATTAGAATCTATTTTATTATATGTGGTATGGCACTGTATATTGTTAAGGTGTAGTCTTGGTTTTAGTATATATAGCGTGCCTAGTTAGTATTGTTATATCTGATAGTACCATGGGTAAATTAATATGGAATACAGTGTGTTTTAGTAGGGTTTTTGAGTAGCGAAGTATCCATAATAATTTTTGGTAGGAATAGGTCTGTTAGTAAGGTATATATGCTCTCCTTACCTAGGAGAGAGTTTGTGTGTGGCTTAGCTGGGTTTAGTTGGAATCAGTACATCATCTTTGAAGGTATTTTAGATTAACATATGATTTGTATTGATTGTCACACAGTGGAAAGTTCAGTACTGAGAAACAAATGTAGAGACAATATAGTGAAATTAATTGTGTACTATGTCCTGTCAGGCGGCGTGGTTTTCATTAGTTCTGGCGGTGCGAGTCGTTGCTGCAACAGCTGTTGCTTGTTCTTTGTTCCTTGCGGTTGATTTCCTTATTTCGGCTTTAACTTTATACCCAGTGTTTTAGGAGTGAAAAGATATTTTGTATGATATCTATCCATTTGTTTTCATCATTTTACTTTTTGAGTAAAGTATCTAATTTTTCACAATTTGAGTGAATACATTTTACTATCAGTAAAGTACATCATTTTTTACCATTTGAGTAAAACACACCATTCTTTTCGTTTTGTGAAATTACTTTGTACTGTGCAAAATCATTTATTTGTATTCACATTTATGTTGAATTATTAGATTCGTGCGGATTATGCTAATTTGTTCAATATTTGGATCTTATATAGGCGCGTAATAATCATAATTCTCTTCTCATTCAAGTCATCAATCAATAAACATTGTATTTGTATCACCATCAATTTTATCGATGAACTTAAAGGTTGTCTGCCTCTAAGTCAGGCACTGGTCAAAAAGTGGTTCCAGAAGCGAGCACAACTTCCAACGAGCGATATATGTCATGTAGGTAGTAATGATCACACTGGCAAACTCGAGTTGGGCAAACTCGGCAGCCCCTTTTTGTATTTTTTTTAGAAATATGTATCATTAAGTTATTTGCCAGTTACGATTTAGGATATACTATTTTAACCTTTGACATTTAACAAATCAGGCATGTTTTAATTATCTCGTGCTCTAATGTGCATCTAATTCTGGAAATTGATTAAATTAGACAAAAATAAAACAAATATTACCGTATGATACTGATATTTTCAGTTGTTCACAAATGTTAAACTATTTATCATATCCTTTCCATTAGACCACTATATATTATGTAACCATTTAAGTTTTAAAGTCTCTTAGTTCTAGTACATGTAACATTGTTTGCCATATAAAATTAAAAATAATTTATTTTTGTTTGATTGATATTTGCTTTCTTAGTGTTTTCCTGTGTTATATCTTATAAAACTTTTTATATTTATGAATTGTATATGTGATGATGTTTATGTGTTAATGGGTGAAATTAAGAAACATTATGGGGAATAACATTTCAATTACTATTTCCTGCTGAAAGATGGTCTGATATTTTCCTTTCATTTTAATCAAACGGTGAAGCCATGAGTGATTCATTTCATTAGTCGGATTGTTATCTGGTAAGTTTAATAGCTAGAAGGAAATTTTGCCAAAATTATTTGAGTCCAGATTATTCATTTTATTTCTGGGTTTTTTAACAATCGTCAAACATTTAGATATAAATCCGTATACATTGATTTATTGGCGTATCCCGTTAATGAGATATATACGTCATTTTGTTATAGACGGAAAAAAATCATTTTATTTGCTTTTATAATAATGATCAATCTGCACACAAAAGAAAACCCACCAAACATATTGATAATCACTAGACAATTTCATACACAAGTATTGCACATAAAATTGTATGCTGCCTGGCTGTTCTTGTCTATAATGTAACGTTTTCCTGCGTATTTGGTATTCTTAAAAAGATGTGAAAATCTATAATAAAAAATTGTTTGAAGATTTATCCTCATTACTATAATGATCTCAATTCTGTCCTCATAAACATTTGTCATATCAACGACTTTGATCCAAGTAATTTTTTTAAAATGTTAAATCACTAATTATATTTTCTCTATATTCTAACACCTATCTTTGCCCAGCAAGAAGAGCCGGCAAGCAGCAAATAACCAAAGCATTCACGTCCAAAAGGGATTAAAGACAAAAAGTAAGAATTGACTCGAAAACAGCAGTCCCGCATTTACCTTATGTTCATATTTATCTGCCATCTCCGAGTACATACGCTCTCTTTTATTTATTTTTTTTTGGTCTAAGGGAGATAATTACACCCGCCTTGACAATTTTATCAGTAAAAGGAAAAATAATTTGAAAATCAAAGTTTTGGGTTACTTAAAAAATTTAATTAGTGTGTTGCAGGATTACGCAAACTCTAGTCCTCTATCAAAAAGTTTTAAAAATATTTTGGAATTGGAGTAATTTTCTTAAAGCTTCTAAACTATTTTGGAATTAGAGTAATTTTGATATAGTTATTCCCCTGGTGTCATCAAGCTGTACGCTTGACACGTGATCCGTATGATTATAAAATTAAAATGTAAAAAGATTTGACCAAACAAAGCACATTCTATTCTCGGTTATATCAACAACACATGTACGAACAAAACCTGCCACAACATAATAATGCGGATCTGGGTAGAAACTGTTCGCTTTAATGACCTGGGCAAATTGTGCAGACATATCCTTTGATATATTGTGTACTTTTTCGTGTATTTATTAATTGATACAAGTACTTCTACTACTATTGGTATTACTACCGTTACTACTACTACTACTACTACTACTACTACTACTACTAATACTACTACTACTACTACTACTGCTACAACTACTGCTGCTACTACTTTTGCTTTGGAGAACTTTGATTTAAATCCTACACAGGAAAGGTCAGAGTCCTTGAAAAAGGATGAAATACTCCAGCTTGCCACATAATATAATCTTTCTGAGTGAGGCAAAAGCTTCGTTTTCGAAACAAAAAGAAAAATATTGTGGTTCATTATTTCGTAGAAAAGAATTGTTGGGTACAAGTGCTTTGGGTTCGCTTCATAGGTCTCCATCTGACTCTGATCTGTAAGTTATAGAATTGAAATTAATACAAAAGAATGAAATCGAGTTAAGAAGACTTGAACTTCTGAGAGAGGAGAGACAAATACAGTTGCAGTGGCAGAGAGAGAGAGAGAGAGAGAGAGAGAGAGAGAGAGAGAGAGAGAGAGAGAGAGAGAGAGAGAGAGAGAGAGAGAGAGAGAGAGAGAGAGAGAGAGAGAGAGAGAACATAAGCTTATGCAAATACAAATGCAAATTGAGAAGGACGAAAAGAGGAATGTAGAGAGAAAAGAATTAGAACGGTCATTTAAAAAATACCCCATTCCTACTTTACACACAAGTACATGTTTTAATATTGTCAAAAATATTTGTTAGTACCCTCTTTTAAAAACAAAGTAGGAGAATATATTTCCTCATTTTATTAAAAATGCTGAAAATTTGAAATGTCCAAGAGAGCACTGCGCAACGTTGCTGCAAAGTGCACATTTTGTAAAAAGCTCCTGACATCTACACGTCCTGGTAAGTACAGGAATGTGCTGATTATGACCTGGTTAAGGAAATTATCTTGAGGTTTTGAGTTGGTACCAAAAGATTCCGACAAAATGTTTTGAACTATAAAAACGAAACAGGACAGACCTATGTAGAATTTACAAAGAGGTAGGCGAAATTATTTGAAAGGTGGTTTTCTTCTACAAAGGTTAATAAAGATTCTGATGATATCAGATAACTGGTGTTAGTTGAATAGTTAAAGAAATGTTTCCATAGTGATTCTAAAGACTTACTTTGATGAGCGCAAGGTCGAACCTTTAGAAATTACTGCTCCTACGATTGAAGTGTATTCCTTAGCTCATAAAGTTCCTTTTTGCAGTTCGTGTTCCACTCAATCGTCGTTTTTAAGCAAATTATTTAGGTATAATACGAACAGTTCCAAATATCAGTCTGGCACGAGTTTTAGAATCAAGTTCCTACGATTGATTAGAAATCACTATCTTTTCCTAACTATTGCAAGAAGAAAAGGCAGGCTATTTCTGTTTGCTACAAATTGAAAAATAAGCAACAGAATCAAGAAAGACCTATTCGAAATGCTCTTTTTTTAAAAAAAAATTCAAGGTTACGGAAATGTATTGGAAGCAATGCATTTGCTGGGTCAAACCCTAGTTTGATTATATTACGGAAAAATTTGAACCATTCTATATCACTCAAGGATGAATCTACCAATCATATCCCGATTAAAAAGGGACACGGGATCTTTTCAGAGTCTAATATTATCAGGTAATTTGCTGTTTTCTGAGAAGTCTGATGATGATGAGTTTTCTTATTCAGAGAGTAGAATGCAAATTTAATGTTTCTCTACTTCGTGTAAATTTGTCATTAGACGTAGTCTAAGGACACGTGACAGTCGGAATAGTATGGTCTTTACCGATCGAAGGTATTTATTTATTACTAGGCAATGACCTAGCTGTCGATAAGGTAGTGAGTAATCTACTTGTCACTGATAAGCCTTGTTAGGACCAGAAAGATGAGCCTACTGGAAAAATAAATCCCTATTTACTTCAGACTGTACAGTTACAAGAGGTTTGGCACAGAATATTCTTGAGAATGATATAGATCAGGAAATATTCCTTTAGCTTACGCACTTATTGGCAAAGCTTTTGATGAGGTCGCTTTTGCTTTTCATATTGATCAATCAACAGATGGTTCTCTTTTCTAACCACTCGTCCTCTATTCTAGCCAAAATGACAAATGAAAATAAATTGTTGTCCGAGAGGAAAAGGATCCTGAGACTTTTTTTTGTTTCCTGTCTGTTTCAGATGGCTATTAGCAACACTAAAGCCAAAGAAGTACCCTTTTGTTATTAATGTTAAAAATGGAGAACTTATGGGGAAAAGGAGAGCACCTGATGTATCTGCTGGTGAAGAGTGATCAAAGTCCTATAGACAAGAACTTCTTAGTATAATCCATGAAACACATTGGGCTGGTCATTTATGGATCAATACAATTTATCACAAGATTTTGAGTCACATCTACTGGCCAAAAATTAAAAGTGAAGCTTGTAAATCCTGTAGATCTTGTCATACTTGTCAAATGGTAGAAAACCCCAATTTGAAGATAATTAAGGCTCATCTGTAACCTATTCCTGCATTCATTTGATGAACCATTTAATAGCCTAATGGTATACTGCGTCAGTCCCTTACCAAAGACCAAGTCAAAAACGAAACTAAGGTATGACAGAAGGAACTTTTCAGCCTAGGATATAATTCTCTCTCTCTCTCTCTCTCTCTCTCTCTCTCTCTCTCTCTCTCTCTCTCTCTCTCTCTCTCTCTCTCTCTCTCTCTCTCACACACACACACACACACACACATCAAAATTTCCTAGAGCTAAGGTTCTATGGTCCTTACAAAGTTAGAAAGAATGAGCGAGTTAAATTGTAATATTAGGTCTCCTTTGATGTTAATATATTAAAGGGGTACCGCGATGTTAATAGAGATAGCCATGTTAGTTATGCAGTCAGTTTAGCTGTTCCTGTCTTACACAGGGACAATTTATGCGATGGAATGCAATCGGACTGAATTGACGTTGATATACTCAACCTTTGGACGTCCGAAATTATGAAAAATCTGGACCAGAAACATTCACATCTGCAGCAACCAGAAAAGAATGAATTTAAACTGCTATTAATTGAATATGAGCACAATTCTTCTGGATGCTCCAACGCGAACAAATAAAATCTATCCATTCAGAATGAACCCTCTCAGATAGGAATGTTTAAAACTAGATTTAGTATTTGCTAGAAAATTATTTCAAAGAACCGAGTAAAAGTGACTGAAGTTCACCATTCATCCTTGTATAGAAATCAGATACTATTTTCCGCATTGACTAGAGACTAGTGTGACTAAAACATTTTCATCTCCATTGTCAAGAATTGATGACTTGCTAAAATTGAAAATGCAAATTAATCACTAAGTTTGGCCTTTCAAAAGAATTCTGGTATATTCCAGTGACGGATAAGGCAAGGGAAATTTCGGTAAACGTAATTCCAAATGAACTTCATTAATATAAAGTGATTCGGTTTGGGATGAACTTGTACATTTCAACGTTTAATGAACACCATGAAGATAATTACATCTGATCTAGATATTTGGTATTCTTAAATCGATGATGTCATCAACTACAACGATACCTGGAAAGTTCACTTAGAGCCAATTCGGACATTTATTGATAGACTCAGTGATGCAAATTGGAAAATTAATTTGTATAAAGGTGAGTTTTCCAGAACTTGTTTGATATTTCTAGAACATATTATGTAAAAAGCAAGTGATGTGATTTTCGGCAATAGCTGGATACTATCGGAACTTATATTCCAATTTTCAGTAATTGCTGAACCATTTACAAATGTATTGAGTAGTAAAATAAAGTTTCACTGGCCCGAAAAACAAAGGTCAAGAGGCTTTTGATAAGTAAAAGAGCAGACTTAAGAGAGAATCAGTTTTTCAGATTAAAATTTTAGTCAATCATTTAAAATGCCTTTTGATGATGGGGCTGGTGCAATACTGACTTAAGAAGACAAAAATGGTGTAGATCATCCATTGTGCAATTTTTCTAAGAAATTAAACAAGCACCAGAGAAATTATTTCACAGTCGAGAAGGAATGTTTGGCTTTAATAATGGTTTTGCAACACTTTTAAGTGTATATTAGTTATGCACATTCTCCGATTAGTGCATTTAATAGTCACAACCCCGTGAATTTCACTGGCAAGATAACAACGAAAAATAAGATATTATTATGGAAGAGGTAAATGGTGAAGGAATACATTATTGACATCAGTAGATCAATGGAATGGACAATTTAAGTGCATATTAACTTTCACGTGTATGGAAATATTATCTTGCTTCATGTATACTTCGTATCATTCATAAGATTTCATCGTACGTAAATTTTTATCAGATGTATACTTGACTAATAGATTAAAGAAAGATTTATTTCATATTTTTTTTATTTTTCTTTGTTATAGGAGGTGTTATGTATAATGTGATTTGCATTGTTTGTTCGTTAGGTGTTTACATTTTCTTATAACATGCTGTGAGTTATGTGAAAATAAAATTCTGTAGCTGACCTGGTCCAAAGTCAGTGACAGTTTTGCAAGCAACGTTGTTTCCTTTTCCTCAATAAATGCTAAATATTAGGATTATCATCTTGGTCTGAGTGAAGGACATTGTATTCACCATGTTCTTTATTCTAATTCTAGAAAATGTCATTTTATGATTACTAATATTTTATCTTCTAACCAATTTTGACCTTCTGGAATAAGATTTTCCATTAGATAATGTTTATATTTCACAAAATGCTAACTGTCACCTAGATTAGATAGAGGAGTATAGAGTCTTGTTGATTGGAAAAATATTTATTGCCACAATAATACCTAAAGCATAAATCAGTCTTATTTTTGTATCCAGCGTTTCATTTGGGCTGAAATTTATTTATTAATTTATTTATCCACTGGAAATACAAAGTCTTTGATTTATATTTAAATTCAAATAAGGATATAATATTTGATATTATTATTGTTATTCAATAAAATAATGTTGTCACATCTTTACTATTCAGGCCATCACATGCAAATAAATAATTTCAGTGTTAGATTGATTTTGAAATAAGTCTAATGTTTATTTTCAACTTTTCTTGTACTACTTGTGATAGAAATTCTGTGATTATTTGGAATTTAATATGCAATGCCGTAATTTTTACATTTTCATTTTGTATTCTAGGGAAATTAATTATTTGTTTAAATTTCGACAACTTGAGGTTTTAGCTCTTTTCTTTCATTTTGTTTAAGACCAATGTCGTAACACTACTTCAGTAGAATAAAAGACAGAAAGAAAATTATCGAAGATCGTTTGACAAGAATAGAAATTATATCAGTATCATTAAAACAGGATTGGCCTAATTGAAATATCTTGACGTTTCATCTTACCATCGTCAGCAAGTTTTGCTTCAATAATTAAAAATGATATTTTTATTTCTTATTGAATAAAATGCATTTAATTTTCATCGTTTAAGAGTTAAAATCGATTCACTGATACGTCGTTTTTATTTCCTATAAAAATTACATGCAACTTAACAAATATGAAATTGTATACTGCATGTTTAGGGAAGAGCGAAGCAAAAGATCAAAAGCGGAACTGGAGTTTCTGGGCTGATTTAAAGAAGCAAAAAAAAAAATTAAAAAGAATTTTAAAAAATAAGGAGTTGTGAGAAATGAACTGATCGTTTAAAACACATAAAAGAAGTCAAAGAGTTATTTCCCGCAGTCTACATTAACGTAGACAAATTAAGAAATAAAATGAATTCTAAGTCTGAATTCCACCAGAATTTTTGGCCTTTTAAATCTCTTACAACCTCAAGAATTAAAGGAATATTCAAGCAATGGGATGGTCAATACTTTTTAACAGGTAGAAAAAAGTTTAAACACGATCACCACAATGTTTTAAATGGTGCTTGACTTTCACGAAAAGAAAAAAAAATGTTTTTAAACACAATCTTGTTTTATATGACGAACCCGTTAATGGATGAAACAACATACGCTGTGAACATTTGCACATATTTTCAGAGAGAAGTTTGATGTTTACCTGCTCAATGAACAAAATAAACTGAAGAAATCGTCAGACATTTTTATTGCTGCCTAATTAATTCCAGGGAGGTAGAGTGTACAATACAAAGACGACAGATTGCGAACATATGAACATCCTGAATGATGATGATGATGATGATGATGATGATGATGATGATGATGATGATGATGATGATGATGATGATGATGATGATGATGATGATGATGATGATGATTTAAAAACATCGGAAAACATGGGAAATACGTGAAGAGTTTAGCAGTGAAACTTATTTGAATTAGGAGATAGATGTGCCTAAGAAATGATATTTGAAAGGTACAAGCAGAAGTTGTGTGTGTGTGTGTGTGTGTGTGTGTGTGTGTGTGTGTGAGAGAGAGAGAGAGAGAGAGACTAGCAGAAGTTGTGTGTGTGTGTGTGTGTGTGTGTGTGTGAGAGAGAGATTTTTTACCTAGCTTTCAAAATTTGTTCAGTCATATCACTACAATGTCTGCAGTGTAGCAGTTTATAGTGATGCCACAGACATTTACATGATGTCACACCCAGTCACATTATCCTGACACCAGGCCGACCAGTGAATTTAACATCCAAGCAGCAAGCAAATCGACATCAGGTTCGCTGCCGCACAAAAACACACACGGCCTAGATTAAGTACAATATCTCGAATCTAGAAAATACTATAAATGTGATACCTATTAAATCAGACACGTAAATAACAACAGAAAATGTATTCACATAGCTCTCAAGTCAAATAGACTTGCAAAAGATATAAAAGTAGATAATTCATTTGACAGATAACTGGAAATGGAAGGCGATTTGAACATTGTTTTTCATTTTACAACAAATGACAAAGAATCGGGTGAAATATATAACAATATCAGTAGAATGAACCTGATTAAAATCAGAACAAAATGAAGAGGAATATGTAGTTTGAAATACTGTCTACACCAGATATTCGGTTGCTTATTCACAACTGCCATGATATATACAAGTTAGAGTCATTTATAAAAACAAAAAACAAATACAGTTCAGAGTAAAGTTGAAAATGCAAGCGCAGATTACTAAAATGCAAAATGTCAAAAATATTTGGATCCGACCCAAATATACAGCCCAATAATAACTAGCATATTTCCCATATATTGCAGAATTTGTAAGATCAAACAAAATGAAAAATAATCATTGAAATATTAATCTCTAATTGCACAATTCAGTCAGGTGGGTCCTGTTACCAGGTGGGTTGCTATGACACAGGTCACATAGGAAGAATTGTGACATGGATCGAATAGGAAAATATTGCGTTGTTATGACGTGTGGTACAATTAATTCATTCTTATTTCCTATGTTCTTGTTTTAATATCAATCTGCAGATGTGTTTAATGTTGTATTTATATATAATTTGAGAAGAAACATTTGTTTTGGATTTTTAATTGGAATTACAAAGTGCTTATTGATTCTGGACTAAATTATTTTTCTAGGCTTATTGGGAATTTATTCAAAGGAGTTCTAGGCAATGCCAGTGTGATAGATAAAGACTGATGGCACATCAGCACATGTGAAAACATTGGAATTCGTTCGAAACACTAGTTTACTTTTGAGACTAGTGTATAACGTTTTAGTATTAATTTAGGTTTGATTCATAATAATGTAAATCGTAAATTTTCATTTTAGAACTTAGATAATAATAAAATCATTAAAGTTTTTCAAAACTTGTTGTTTTTCGTTTATTCTGTTGCTTAGTTTAGATCATAGTCACAACACCATTCAAGACATGCTTGAATTGTTTTTGCTAATTGCTAATTACCTGATGGTGCCAGGTTTGTTGTCGTAAAAATAGTTCTTTGATTTACACATAGCTTCGTGTTTGCTGAATAGTTTTTGTTTTGTTTTGTTTGTAACCATTTTCCCAGTATGTACAATGCTTTATACCTTACGGTAAGTTCGTAATGTATTACAGTGTCTTCTGCTTTGTACCATTGAGACAATTAGGACCTTTAAAGTTTGAATTAAATAGAATGTTGGTATGATACCAACTTACAGAACACACTGTGTCCATGATGTATATTACTTTATTAATATTGTCTATTTAGCTGCATGCTAAGTATATATTCTTACCGCCTGAATATTACTGAGATATACAATGATTTTTTAAAATCATCTTGAAAACTCTACAGAGTCTTACTATAACTCCAGTAATTAGGTTAAGTAATGGTTTTAATTTGTTAAAATAAGTGTGAGTGGTGCAGCAATGTTTATGCTATTTTCTAAATACCATGGAGTTTCTAAATACCATGGAGTATTACTGACCGAATGATTATTACATGATTCTCAATTGCCCTCGAGTATTAATATGAGTGGTCCAGTAATTCATTAATGATTCAACCCAGTCCATACTCTAATTATTCAATTAATGGTACTAATGCAGTGCCAATGGCCAATATTGGCGTCGTTTAGTGAACAACACAGAGCACGAACATTCTCTTAACTCAGTCCAATCGTTGACAATAACACATTAGCATGCTGCGTCCAGTCCCTTTGCTTTTTGGTGACTGATTAATATAATATTAGTGTTGTATTTCATTTTCTGAAATCATTCCTTCTATTAATTTTTTTCGCATTTTCTTTAAATTTGTTGTTCTATTTCCATACGTCGTCTTGTTTTAAAATGTTTGTGAAAAAGCTTCTATTTTAAAATTCTGCCATATAAGTCTTCAACGTGTTACGATCAATTTTTTCAGCACGAAGTAATAGGAATTCTACCTTCCCAAATCGAGAAACTTGTAAGTAAACACATCGTTCGTTGCTTTCCAATTACTCCAATATGCACAAATAAAATGTTGTATTAAGTTAGTTTTGGGCTACGGACCAGAACTTCTCTATTTACCTGCTATGCATTCATTTTTGGACCAGCAATTGTACAGTGTACAATTTTAATGCATGTAAACAATGTTACAAAGAATCACAAACTCGACCATGATCAGCTGGTATGTGAGGATGGATGAAGTAACTTCTGGCACAACTATCGCAAGAGTTGAGTATGCAATTTTAGAATTTATCGGATGATAATGGAAATAAAACTACACAAGCAAATAATATGATCGTACTGAAGGTGGTGTTTATTTGAAGTTTTTTTTTAGAGACAATGTTTGCAGAGAACAATTCGTTGTAAGATGTCACAAAGGCAAAAGAGAAAGACTGATTAATTATATGGAATAAAAAATAAACTACAGCTTCCTAATATAAGGAGTGTGCTAAATCAACGAGATTGAGTGGCATTACGGAAATGAGAAAAATAGACAAAGACATATATGCAAATGCGGAAAAGCAGGAAGTAGAAGTTCATTTTGTATGTGCACTAGAAATAAGATAACAACGTTCACAACATTCGCGTTAATCTAAATAACAAATATATGGAACAGAGATGGTTAAAATGGTTTGTTTTTAGACAGAAAACAAAATAGAAGGATTGCAGTTCAGTTGTAAGAGTCCAATCCAAATGTAAGAGAATCTAGGCTACAAGCAACAAAATCTGCGTACAAAATAGAAATACTCCGAAGACTCTACTGATGAAATTATACTGTAGATTTAAAGAAAATCACAAAATTAACTCCTGACTCTTGTCCTGTAATTACATACATTAACTTGGTTAGCTCACTTTATGAAAGTTAACGTATGAAATATATTTAATGAGATAAAAAGTTACTTCACTAAACTCAGTTCTTTACTTGCAAGATAAAGAAACATTTTTATAACTATGTTCGAAAGTTTGTTAGTGACGAATGTATGAACATTTACAGAGCACTTTGTGACATGGGGTTTGAGCAAAAGCAAACTGGTCAATGGGGATGGCATTATCTGGTTGTGGAATTTCGTTAAAGAATTTGAAAGATAGAAGTGTTTCAGACTTAACTTAATCTGTTCACGTGTTTCAAATTATTTTTAGAAGCAACAACTGCTTGAATGCGTTATATTTTTTATGGTGATATAAAGCAATTGAATTTGATCTGCACTATTTTAAACATTTCACCAAATAGTCACTGAAAAAAATATGATGGAAAAAATACATATATGGTTCACAACGGAATGATTCAGCATCGAGTAGAAATGTTTAAGTATGAAAAGTAAAGAGAGTTTTAAAAATAAAGAATAATTATTTTAGGGTTGGAGAGTAAACGGAACATTGGACTAAGTTAACATAAGATTACATTAATTCCTTGTTAGTTCAAGTCTCAGGCTGGACCTATTTTTCTGCAGGTTAGCGACAGACTCAAAGATGAAGAATTTAAAAGGATGCACTCGGAAGATAATTAATATATAATTTGGATGCACAATTTCAAAATAGAACCTCAATGCTCAGTCTCTTACCACAGCAACATGCACAGTTAAGACAGTACATCAAATGCACAGTCTATTACCTCTGCATCAGGCACTGTTACAACAGAATATCAAATGGGCGGTCTATCTTCACTACGTCAGGCACTGTTAAAACAGAACATCAAATGGGCGGTCTATCTTCACTACGTCAGGCACTGTTAAAACAGAACATCAAATGGGCGGTCTATCTTCACTACGTCAGGCACTGTTAAAACAGAACATCAAATGGGCGGTCTATCTTCACTACGTCAGGCACTGTTAAAACAGAACATCAAATGGGCGGTCTATCTTCACTACGTCAGGCACTGTTAAAACAGAACATCAAATGGGCGGTCTATCTTCACTACGTCAGGCACTGTTAAAACAGAACATCAAATTTGCGATCTATCTTCACAGCATCAGGCACTGTTAAAACGTTATTTGAAACATAAAGTCTAATATTAGCCGGAAAAAGTTGCGATTTATAAACAAAGGTAAGATTTGAAAAGTTTGACTAGATTCAAAAGTGAAACTGGACAATATTATTGTAGACGACGATTTCATTTTGTTTCCAATTAATAAAGGTGACGATAATGGGTTGTATCATTGGATGCATCAATTATTTAAAGAAATCCAAAGACTCGTTTAAACTTGGGTCAAATCTAGCGTCAATATCGTACTAAAACACTGTTTCAAAGAGTAAGCAATATTATGAGACAGTACAGTTAGAAATTGTGAAGAATAATGTGTGTACAGATATCCAGACGAATAATAATAATAATAATAATAATAATAATAATAATAATAATAATAATAATAATAATAATAATAATAATAATAATAATAATAATAATAATAATAATAATAACAACAATAACAACAATAACAACAATACACGTGTTCGTACTATGGTTACTTCGGTAATTGTTATCTGTGACACGATGACACACGACAAGTTAGAAACTTCAAAAAATTATTTATCATGAAATAAATAGTCCGTCGTTTTATATTGATACTATTGATACTTTTTGAAACAGCTCACGAGTATTTTTCTTTTCGTCTTTGATACCTTTGATAAAGTTTGATTACAATTAATGTAAACCCAGTAACGCCAAAACAATTACAGAGAGATTAGGAAATAAATAATTTGGCCAGCATTCCAAAGTTATCAAAACTAAGAAAGCTAGCTACAGCTTCTGCTTTTTTCGCTAACGCTGAAAGTAGCTACCAATTACTATTGAGCACTTTCTAATTAGTAAGAGAAGGAATCAGATACTGACTTCTGTTTATCTTACGTATTGATAAAATGGCTCAATCGCATTAACGATTTCATGGTAAGGATCTACATAGATTGTGTTTAACCAACAGTGAGTTTCAATGGAGTGTTAGGTCATGTTTCTTTTATTGACTGTTTTTGCGTCCATTTCCCAGCTTTATTTCTATACCCCACCCTTATTGTTACGTATCGAGGAGTCTGCATTCGGCCATTTTCCTTCCTAAAACCCCAGCTTTCCATTTGGATTATTTAGGTCAGTCAAATGTATTGAATTTGGTTTGACATAATCTTTATAATATACTGTTTTAACCATTCTTTCTATTTTCAAATATGACCGACTGCATGCAATTTTTAAATAAGGTTAAAAAAAACTTATATCACCTTTTGTATTACCTATTGTTTTTGAGCATCATCGTAATTAATTTTGATGGTTTCCGATTGAAAATGTTGTTGCATTTTACTTAGTGATTCCGTATTGTATGTAAGCTCTTTTTAAAGAGTGTATTCGTATACTTTACTGAAATCATTAGGAAGATTTATTGCATCATCGATTGAAGGTTCAGTACCTACAATATAATCATAAATATTATTTTGAATTTCCCTCATTAACAAACCTGCACTACTTTATGCCATTTTCAGCCATTTACGCATAGAATAGTCTGCATTCGGCCAAACTGCAAAATCACGATTTTTTTTTACCCTTGGATAAATGGACAAAGTACAACTGAAAATATTTTTTTAAAGAAAAACTAAAAAAAAAATCAATTATCTACAGTTTGAAAAATGTGAAAAAAGAATGAACTGCATTAATGCAAGTGGAACATAGAAAGTGATAACCAGTAAAAATGGGACTGATGACTAGTTGGGTAGAATGAGTTAGAAAAGACCCCTCCCCCAAAAGGACACGTGAAATATATTTCAATGCAAGCGCCATTAATATTTCCAGATCAGTTTATGATGATGTCATTTTTACTGTGACATCATTGATTAGAAGATTTCTTCCAATCTAGTTTAGACAGTTTACGGAACTGAGGGGTGCTTATATGGCATCAAAAGAGAATTCGAATCTTCTCTAGATACGTGTAATGTAGTATATCGAGTCTAAGCTGGATAAATGTCAAATATTTTGATTTTTAAACAAAGACAGCTCATAATAAGTAACAAGTACACAAGGCTTGAACAATAATGTATACTAATTACCTTCTGGATGACATGTTTGCAGCTGTGAAAAAAAGATGTGACAACTATACGAGTGTCTGTTTTTTTTTTTTTTTTTAAAAAAAGACAGTTTATAATAAACAAACAAAAAAAATAAATAGGATCGAACAATAATGTATATACTAATTACTGTTTGATGACATGTTTGTAGCGTGACAAGCAAAAATGTGACAACTCAGACTTAAGGAGTGTCCGTTTATCATCCACTAAACTCGACAATAAAACACATACTTGATAATAGGCTAATGATTCAGACAATAATGAGTCTATTCATCTTGAATCATTAGAATTTTCTTATGTCCTTGTATCTTTTCCACGAAGGCATTTTATTGTTCATAGAAATGTGTCAACTGTTGTTCGGTATATTCAACCCGTATAATAGTTTTTCTGTTGCGCTTGACCAATCAAATTCATTGCTAAACATAGAATGAAATGATCAATATCAAGGACATCTTTCTCTTACATATTCGGGTTTTTCACAAAATATTTAACTTTATACGGTAGAAGTAAATAAAAAGAATACTATTTTCATCTTGGTATCTGATTTAATATTTTGTCCTAATTTATGTAAAATTAAACTTTTTGTTATGTTGGTTAATCTAAGAGATATTTTTGTGGAATTGTTTTTGGTTTTCAATCACGTGCTCTCTGTTTTGTTTGTTTCATTTTTACGTGTACTATTTATAGAAGTATTTGTTTTAATCCTTCATTTTCTCAAGCGTTCGTTTAGATAAGATTTACATGTAATTTATTTTCAACTGAACTCAATAATACGTTTAATTTTTGACACTTTAAATATGTCCTGAAACCCATTGCTTTATCTTTTAATATTTTGATTTTAAATCATTTTACTATTAAATTTAGCATGTACTCTTGAACCTTTTTGCTAAACATTTTTAATAACTTCCATACATCCAAGCTGTCAGATCATTTGAAATAATAATGAAATAACTTTCACAATTTCCCTGTTAAATAAGTGGAATGTGAACAAGGCAAAACGTTATCTAACGCAATTTGAGCCTTAGACACAATCATATCAATATGTTACATTGCAAATGTTAAAAGATATACGCAGAAGTTAACTGAGGAGACAACTTAGAAATGTCATATATTTTCAAAACCACAAAATATGTACCTTGGAAACAGAGAGAGAAAACATAAATATCTTAAGGTGAAGTGACCATAACCAAATTTACGAAGTTCAAAACAAAATTATCCCTTCTACGAAGATGCAAAATATGACCTATTATTTGATAGATAGCGGTAAAGATTCTTGAGAGTTACTGTTCATATGGTATAAAAATAACATAATTGAACTAAACAGTCTTTAACAAACGGTTTTGTAAACGATTTGTAGGCGGACGAAGGTCGTTCTTTGCCGTTTAAAATGAAAAAAAAAGTAAGTTGGATCAAAACGATGAAATCTTGAAAGTATCTTACAGCCCAATCACAAAATTTCTTTTAACGTTCCTTTCGTGTAATAAATATTTTTTTTTATACCGTGCGAAAGGAAATAAGTAACCAATGCCTTGTAGCTGCCTTTTGAAGGCATTGTTGAAGACTGAATATTACATGTTCACATAAGCAGTAATATGGGCACTTTAGCGCCAATGCAAAATCCATTCAAAAAGGTGTCTCGGCACTATAGAGTCAAACTTTACGCAGAGCCACTATAGCGTAAAGGAAAAGTTGAAGATGGGTTGGGTTTTGTACAGGGAGAATAAGAATAGAACGAGTAGAGTGACGTCACGGTACTGGACATTGGCAACAATGTTGCAAGGGGTTGACCTCAATCGGGTCAAAGAGCAAACAGTGACAGTGGGGTAAAAGTGGATAGCGGGTGGCGGGTATGTTCAGCTAGTTAAGCTGTGAAACTTTACGAATAATAATACTTGGAGAGACGGGTAAAAAACCCCAACCAAACAAAACCCAAAAAACAAGCAAACAATAACTAACACACACACACACACACACACACACACACACACACACACACACACACAAATATGGCGAGAGAGAGAGAGAGAGAGAGAGAGAGAGAGAGAGAGAGAGAGAGAGAGAGAGAGAGAGAGAGAGAGAGAGAGAGAGAGAGAGAGAGAGAGAGAGAGAGAGAGAGAGAGAGCAAACATTTCTGAGGCAATGAAGTGGCCCTGAAAAAGGCCTTTGATTGTTTAGCTGACACCATTCTTTAAACATACCGGGCATCTCAAGGATCTTCTCTTCCTCAAACTTCGTCTGATCTATGGACCGACCTAGATTAAGACTCGCTTCACAAATCCTAATAAGCGTTACAAAATCAACCAGTGTGGAGTTTGTCTTCCAATCCGAAGATAGCTACCTGTGACATCACAGTCACTGTATAGATGCACTAATGTCTCAGCGAAGCGAATCCGTGCGACAGAGTTAAAACTTAAGGGAAAGTAAGAAGACAATGAATTGGAGTGATAGCATATCAACTACTACTAAAGCCAACACGGACCAGAAGAGGTCGATTTTAACTGGGATTTAGTGGATTTTCTCTCTTTTTCACAAGAATTTGTTCCGGTACCAGTACTTTCGCCACTTTTTTTTCTTCTTTAGCACACGTCAAGGATTTTAAACAGAGACAGAAAGAAGAATTGAATACATTTTTGCAACAGCAGAACAAGCGTTTTCCTTCAATAGTAACAGCGAGAAGAAGAGGCAAGAAGAAAGCGACAGGAAGAAGAAGAAGAAGAAGAAGAAGAAGAAGAAGAAGAAGAAGAAGAAGAAGAAGAAGAAGAAGAAGGACTATGAGAGAAGGAAGACGGTGAAAGTAAAACAGTGACGGTACCCTTGGACATTTCGGCAGAGTTAAGGAGTCTGAAACAAATGTATTAGACTTCTTTATTCCATCCCAAGAGAAAAAGACCTTCGCGAGCTAAACAGCCCAACCATGTTACTACTTAGCGATTTGTACCAAATCATCAATAGGAGAAGGTCCAGACGTAAGCCTAGGACATGGCAACGGGATAAGGCAATTAAAGCTCATTACTTTTTATTCTGAGTTTGTTTTTATTATAAAATAAAACAAACAAACAACGGTACTTTTCACGGCTATTTCTTTTGAAAAGAGATATTATTCATTATGCCAAATTAAAACGAAAAATCCCCTTTTTAGCCCAACGATGTACGTGTATGAGTGTATGAGTGCAGGTCCTTATTCTAAAAATCAAAACCAAGAGACACGTTTACCTTTTTAATATATTCTGGTACAAATTTAGAAAAATCGATAAACTTCCGAGTCTTTGTTCACTCTCTCCTTTATTTTAAATTTCTACATTCTCTAAGATTTTGCTTTCTTTTCTTCCTCGCTATCTTCTCGTATTCTTTTCTTCTTTTTTCTTGATGTGTCTGTGTTCTTCCTTTTGAGAATGTACCTCTTCTCCTTCCTGTCTGGAATTCCTCTCTTCATCGAATTGTTTCTGAAGTCAAATGTCCTCTCTCTTTACAGTGATAACATGTATCTTGAATTTTGTCTCTTTTAAAACCTGTCTTGCTTTTTTGACGGTATGGACATTCTGAAGACCAGTGCCCTTTCGTCTGACAGATATAGCAAATATATTGACTTTTGTCTCGAAAGGAGGGGGAGTAGTTCTTTAGCTTCTCTGAAGAAAACATTTGTATGACACCTCGCAAAGCATTGGTGACCAGTGTATTTTTCAAATTTGTCTGGTCGTGCCATTAACTTCCAAATCGAGCACTGAATTAGTTCAAGCCTTCCAGCTGGTGTAGAATAAAGCTATCGTTACCCTCTTCTATGGTAAACCGACAAAGGCACCGAATCTCTGAACCAAGCTTTCCAAAACTAATTATAGAAAGGATACATTCATTGTTTCACCACCGAGAACTCAAAACCAAAGCCTGAAGCGTGGAACGTTTTCATCTCACCTTGGAAAAACGCATGTGTGAATATTGTACTCATCAACACACTTTCCAGTACATGGAAGATTTACCACACCTGGTCCAAGCGTACAAACAATCTTACAATCTTATCATCGGACGTACCCCCCCCCAAAAAAAAATTAACTTCGACAACGAAGTGACCTTCTTCAAGCGCCTGTATGGTACATCCCCGACCGTGGCTGTCCACAAGAAAGGTGGTGTGTTGATGACTGGAGATTGGGTGAACCAAAACCAAAAGCACTTTTGACAAAGGTTACTTACCCAACTGGACAACCAAATTGTTTCGTGTCACTGGACGAGTGCATGGCCGTCATCTTGCCGTGTATAAATTGGAAGACATGAACGAAGAAGTGTTAAAAGGAACGTTTAACTTGCTCGAGATACAACGCGTGACCACAGAAGAAACCGAAGTGTACAAATTCAATATAATTCTAGAACGAATAACCCGAAAAGTGGGGAAAAGACGTGTCAAAGAAGTCAAAAAAAGTTGGAAAGGATATCCTCCCATTTTGATTCTTGGATCAACGCTTCACAAGTCATCGACTATGAAAACTATGAAAAGAAGTGACCATCATGCCCTTCAACACAGACTCAGCTACCACAGTGACCATTCCTTCACTCAGTTCTTCTGTGCAAGATCTACAAAGCAATTATTGTGTGTGTGGAGTGGAGAATGTGTGCCTCTAACGCAAAACGTCTTTTTCTGCCAGATCTTTGTGGTGTTTTGTATCATCAGTGCTGCCATTGCAAATCTGAGTTTGGAACAACTAAACAAAAAAATTGTTGACCATTTCACTAAGCAGTTATATCGGTTATCTTCTCCGTATTCCGTCTCTGAAATACCCATCTAACGGGAACAACGTTAGTCACCCTTCCAACATTGACCACTAAAACAAATATTCTCTTTTAGACATTCCTATAACCTTCAACGATCCATCCGATAGCAGAAATCTGGAATTATTAACAACAAATTTCACTTAACGTTACCCAGTGACAGCTCCATGGAGGTGTTTCCCCACAATAATTTGTGCTGTTTCACGGCTAAATTATCTCAGGTCCTCCAAATGGATCACAAAGCCCATTGGGAAGAGGTTTTGGTGGAAATGATTCACCTTACACAAATCAAAAACATCATTGAAAATCAAACCACTTTTATTGTCGAAGTTTATGGCGACCAAGTGCAACAAAACTTCGATAAACACGTCACAGTAGGTGACTTGATGAAAACACAGGACTCCAAAACTAAACAGTACACCTATTAGTTGACCATTCATGCAGGCTATTACTTTAACGGTCAACATCTGGTGAACACGAATTGTATCAGGTTCAATACAGTGTTTGATAAAGCTTGAAGAAACCCAAACGAAGTGTCACGATCGAGTACCATAAAATAGCTCGTCTGCTACTGATTCCTGTAGGAAAGTCTACAGCCAGACGGGTACTCAATCTCAGAAGATTAAAATTGCCATAACTTCCCGAACAAAACAGGCCTTTTCAAGGCTACCCAACCCTCTAGAAAGAGATACTAATCAGAGTGCCAAAATGTGTGGTTGTAGTTAAAAAAACGTAGAAGTGTATTTATAAGCACATCGTTTATCTGTCTTGTCAGACAGTGCATTCATGTGTTCGTAAGTATAAATTCAACGTGAGTGTTTCTTGTAATTCCGCACGTTCCACGTTGTGGATAGGGGTGTGGTATTGTGAGTTTTGTTGTAATGGATGTTTTTTTTCTTCACGTCTGTGTTTCAGGGATATAAAAAAGCGTTAGTCAGTCTGATAAATGAGTAGAATTTCAAAGCTACTGGAACTTCAAATGTACTTGGAATGTGCCAGGGGCATTTTAGACGAACTGGCCATGGAGGCCATAGCAGAAGCAGCTAAAGTTGAGGATGAGGAACAGGAAAAGAAGAAGAGGAGAAGAAAAAAAATGAGAAATAAACGATCCTGCCTCAACTCATCCTTCGGCCTCTGTGTGAACTCGAGCCTGAGGTGTGGACACCATCATAGCCACTAGCTCCACCACCACAGCAACGCTAATCACAGCCACAGCCACAACAATCAGTACAGCGTCCACAGGAGGCAAGGAGGCCAGATCATCCCCAAGTGTGGCATAGAAGACAGAGGGATCAACAACAAGTCTTCGCTATCCCTCAAAATAAGAACTGAGATAATGAGGCCAATCAAACAGCCTCCGCACTCCCAACAGCTATTGTCCATTCAGCCAATGATTGGAACCGACGTTGCGTGTGTGTGGCCAGACCTGGCAGGTGTCACCATTAACCAGCTGCATATGAAGTTCAAGAAAAGCCCTTTTCAGGACTAACCAGATCTCTAGAAAATAGAGATTGATCAATTGCCAATCATATGATTGTGTGAGTGAGTGCGTGTGGGTGTGTGTGAGAGAGAGTGTTTTTGTTTATTGTTTTTGTATGCGTGCGCGTACGTTTATTGAAGTGTGTATTTGTGTTTATATGCTTGCTCGTACGTTTGTTGGTGTGTATATTTGTGTTTGTATGCGAGCTCGTACATTTGTGTGTTTGTGTTTGTATGCGATCGTAAGTTTGTATTTGTATATGTGTTGGTGTGAGCGCATACCTTTGTGGATACTACGGGTTATTTTCTTCCGTTCCATTCGGTGTGGATTGTAGCTGTGGGTTTTTTGTTTCCTTTCATTCTGTGTGGATAGTAGATATTGGTGTGGATAGTTTATAATGAGTTATTTTCGTTCCGTCTGTGTTGATAGTATATAATATGTGAAATTATTGTAGGGGAATTTTCCCTTCATAGCGGTCGTAAGTAGCGTTGACTAGTTAACACCTTGGAAAGTGAATTTATTTAATGACTTGAAAGACAGTTGGTACTGGATGATGAATACAGCGTATGTGGTGTATCCTAGACTTTGTGACAAATCAAGTGACCAGTCTGAAAGTAGCCAGGGATCTGGATAAAGATATGGAAGAGGATGAAGTGGACACGTTAAGAGGCTTTATTAAGCATATGTATGTTAGAGTGGGAACATTAAAGCAGGCCCTTGATGGTGTGATCAATGTTAGGTACTTTTTAGAACAACTATTGAATTTCACAGAGTGGTCTTTTGTGATGTAGGAATCAGACCAATTAAAGAAAGCAGAAGAAATGATTAGAGAGGTTTGGAAGAGGAAGTGAAGAAGATTAAAGATACTTGGGTTAAGGAAACAATGGATAAAAAAAACAGAAAGAAAAAGAGGACTTTGACAGACTGAATCAAATCTGAAAAAAGGTGCAGGAAAAGTTTAGATCCATGGAAAATCCTAACTGGATGCCTGAGATTGAAAAGAACAAGAAAAAAGGAATGATCGAGTAAGTGAGGAGATGGTTGAAGAAGTAGAGAAAATATAAAAATTACCCAAAGTATCTTTTCAAGGCCACTCTCTTGCCTCGAAAAGATTAACTCTCTTGCCTAAAAACGTTCTAGTCGATTTTATATTTTATGTGTAATAGTTTTATGTTCATAAATTTATGTATGTGCCATATATATATGCATGTGTCTATTGAGAGAACCTACCCGTTTGGCGGAGTGGGACATAACGTTATAGTGTTTTTTGTTTTTTTTTTTACTCCACCGTCACTGTTTGCTCTTTGGCCCAATTGGGGTCAGCTCCTTGTTGCCAATGTCCAGTACTGTGACGTCATCCTACATACATGTTCGATAACTTTCCCTGGACGCTATAGTTGCCTTAGGGTAAATGTTGACGCTATATTGTCGGGACACTTTTTTTAACTGAATTTTCCATTGATGCTAAAATGCCTCACTTTATAATTACATATTTCACGACCGACTTGCTGATGGCACGTGGATATTCAACGACCACAATTGTTAACAATATAAAAAAAAATTACACAAACATACACATAACAATGGAATAAAAGTATATCTTGAAATCAAATTTAAATATTTCATAAATATCATAGCCTGCATCTTCGGACACGTGGACATATACCAAATTCATTAGGAAGACAATTTACCATGCGATATTAAACTCTGCTTTTACATTTGAGTCCATCATGCGCTTTAAACATTTATTATAGTTTGAAATATGAAATTTTCAAACTCATAATTCGAGTTTCAAGCAGCCAGTCGACTTTTAGCTACCTAAAACGACATAGGTATGATCGAATGAAACTGTTACCGCAAACGTTATTGGAAAGGTAACACAGCACCACTAAATACAAGAGTGTTACGAGTCTATGCTGTCAAAATAAGTAACAGAAAATAGTAAAAAGCAATAAGCTTTGTAAAATTCAACAAATAATTTATTTCCTAGAATACAAGAAAAAAAATTAACAATAAAATAACTTAAGGTATTGCGAATTAAATCCAAAAAAAACCCCATAGAATTACAGACACAAATCAGAATAATTTTAAGTTCTAAATATTTTTTTAAATTTTTTTTATAGAAATCCAAAATAAGTCAGGGTCCCCGAGTGGCCGAGTGGTCTAAAGCACCCTCCGTTACGGATCACTGCCATCTCACCTCCGTCTGCGTGGGTTCGAGTTTAAGATTCGGCGAATGTGGATATGTGAGAAAGCTTGCAACTAGCTTCTCGTGGGTCGGTGGTTCTTTCCGGTGGTTCTTTACTCAGCCATTAATACTGGCCGCCATGTATAGCCTATCGCTATGTTGAAAAATGGCGTTAAACCCCCACAACAACCAATCAACCAAATTAAGTCCAACACTGAAGTGTTGATGTGTCTGTGATGACCTGTATAATGCTGATGTACCAACAGTCTTTCGTTGAAACACAGTAATATAATTCCAGGTTTAAATTCACCTTTACACCCCAGTGAATGTCTCTGTCCATGAATATTATTTTTATGTGCACTCTGTATCTACAGAGAAAATAATCACTGAATTAAATAATTGGAAGATATACATTCCAAACCAAATGAACACTGAACATAATATGAATTCAATCTGTTGGATAATAAGCATGAATGAATAAATTTTCCAGTGAAGATGTTATTGTCTTCTACTGGACCTCGAGTTAAAATTAACATCTAAAAAAAAATCACATTACCCAAATGGAACAGAACCTACAACAAGAATGTTCTTAATATTTACAAAATAAAATGTTATTAGAAAGTGTCTGTTTCTAAAAACTATAATATATATATATATATATATATATATATATATATATATATATATATATATATATATATATATATATATATATATATATATATATATATATATATATATAAAATCTGGAGAATGTTGGGTATACAAAGTAAATTGTAGGGGAATCCCAATAACAACATAGATGCAGACTAAAAAAACATATTTGCTTTTATTATCATTGAGCCTGATAATAAGCCAATGCACATCGGGAATATTTTAACTATGTATTACCGGTAGTTGTTTACATAATAAAATAAAAAAGTAACAAAACCAATAATTCAGGTCAAGTAGAAAATAAACTTGATTTTGGCAAAAAGTTAAATCAAATACACAATGTTACATTACAATAGTATACAATGAAACAAAAAAAAAAGTAACTACCAATCAGTGCTAATTAAATATACATTATATGGGAACATGTAGTCCAAATGGATACCTACATTATTTCAAAGGTAAAGCAAAGCAAAGAATTAATATGATGCGTTCAGAATTTTGTTTTTAAAAAATGCAATAGAACAACCCATAACCTCTACAGAGTCCATTAATCGTATCAAAGGCAACGTGTACTAGATGTCCAGTCATTCTCTTCCATGCCTTCAAATTCTAAGTTTCTTTCTTGTACATAAAGGAGCCTTAAAACACTAAGTGATATATTTAATAATATGAATTGCCGACAGAAATACTGATATTTATTGTAGACTGCAGAGAATGAACTCGATTAAAATGAATTGATACGGAAAATTTAACACTTTATGTTCGAAAGAAATGCAAGGTAGTATACGAAGTTTGAAATTGTATGCGGGTTATACTAGTATTACGTTCATGTGATATGGATGTAACAGAAGCCGGTTTAGGTGTTGAATGAATAGCTAACGGTGCTTTTGCTCCTTCCGGATTTTAGCGGGTTTGGTGTAATATCTTAAGGGGTACGTTAGGGGTCGTTGCAAACTTTTTCAAGGAAAAACTGATCTGCAATAAAGTTGTAAAACTTAATGAAGTATGAACATTTGCCTTAGTAAATTTGAACAGTGGAAAACGTAATCATCAAAGTGACAATGAAATAAATCAAGATTATATGAAACATAGACCCACGGAAAGACACAATAAAGTAATATCGAAAAGAAAGAAAAACGATTACGAGGAAATAAAACAATTACTCGAATTTGTTCGAGACATTTAAAGCAAAGTTTGTGTCAACAGCACACGGTTACAAAATGAACAGAAAATAAAAGATTTTAACAACATAAATAGATTAGTGAATTCAATTCATCAATAGAAAAGCTTGTTTACGCAGATCAATGACAGAAATAAAATATGCAAAGTTAGAATTTGAAAATTTTATTGACAATAGCTTTGGCAGATGAGGCATATATTGGTCAACACATATATTAAAAAAAAATATATAGTTTACTGTAACCAATGTTCATTTAAAAATACATTTCAAGGCCAACATGTATATATTTCGTAATACAGTTCATGAACAACATGTGTATATTTAAAAACATACAGTTCATGGTATAACTAAGATACATTTCAAAAATACAGTTCATGGTACAGAATATTGAAATGTCAAGAAAACAGTTCAAGGTACAGCTTATTGACATATCACAAATACAGTTCATGGTACAACTTATTGACATGTTAAAAATACAGTTTAAGGTAAGAAACATTCACATTTTAAAATATGAAAATAGTTTTTAAAATATTAATATAGTTCATGATTTTGCCAATGTACATTTAAAATAAATATACAGTTTACAGTGTAACGTACTTACATCTCAAATACAGTACATAGGCAACATATTCAAATATCATTACATACAGTTCATAATGTAACATATTTACAATTTCCAAAAATACAGAGATCATGGCACAACCAATGCATATTTCATCAAGCGTATACTGTAATGGTTTCTCTCTTCATGGTACAGAACGTATTAATATCCGCCCCCCCCCCAAGATAAAACACCACAGTTCATGCTTTGTTCATGTCAGGTTCTTTGCGTTTCACTTCATTTGTCCAAAGTTTATGTAAATGCATGATGTCTGTTCACGTGGTAAACTTCAAATTCTCACCATTTTGACAGATCCAAGATTCTCGTGCTCTAGATCAACAAAAGGAAGATAATGGACATCGTTGTAACCATCTGGAATGGTAAAGGTAAGCAGCATCTTGATACACCATAACTAATACATTGCATTTTACCTACTTACCCCAGGAAAAGAATCCCAGCTCTTGCTAAAACCTTGGGGCTGGGTCCCTTCATATTCGTTGGTAATTTCCTTTGGTATGTTTGGAATCTACTTTTAAAATTACAATAGTCAGACGATGGTATAGGAAAGATGTAGTCTTCTTTGATGTGTAGGTTTCGAGGAACTTGTGGAATCGTGGGTGGTTTGTGAATATATGGCTGAAATCCATATAAATGCACGCAATAAAAGACCGGAAACGTCGTTCTGCATGAGTGATGGTCGCATGGTACATCACTTGATACGTCACAGTGTATTCCTTTGATACATCGAAAGGTACGTTACTTGATACGTCGAAGGTACATCACTTGATCACAAGATATTGGTCATTTGCAGTCCCTCAATAAATTTTTAAGGACGAAATGGGTTTAAAACAAATTTGATATGTGGTTTAAGGGGTCTAACAAATCTGGCTTCACGCACTTTTGACGGATTTATGAATCCCGTCGTCACAAAAGCTCAAATTTCCATATATATGTCACCGGAAAACTTTCATACCCCGACCCCATTAAGAATTATAAAACAAAAAAATATTTTGTATAAGAGAAACACACAACAATGCAACTCTGAGTTCTGAATTATTACATAGTTAAAAAAAATAGCTTGATCAATTCGGGGTTTAGTCCTCCGTGAACCTATGATAAAGAGAAAATGTAGGAACAAAAGGCTTAAAATGCAAGGAATAAATTTGCAGACATCTCATTTTATCAATTTATTCCTTAACGTTCACTTCTTTCAAAAGAGCTGGTGTTGTTTTTGTGATGTCACATTTTTCACACACGCCCCTCTACCCACTCTGCCTTCGTCAAACAAGACGGACGCTGTTCCCCAGATGCCTGATGTCAATTATGGGTGGTCACCCAACATTAAACGATATCTATTATTAGCCGTTTCCGACACAATTTAAAATAATTTTTGGACCCTTTTCCTTAAAACTTGGTTCACCTGTGCATCGTATTAGAAACGGCAGCTGATACATATGTGCACATTTCTTGTTCAAAAAAAGATGTTTTTAGGTCGAATCTTCTCCTTTTTCTTATTATGTTTATTCAAAAAATTATTTGGATTGCAAAGTGTTGCAGATGCATCTAGTTTTAATATGTGCAAAAGAGTATAATTAATGTTGGGAAAAAACTTTTACTGATAACATTTTTCAAGATGAATTTGTATTTCTCTGAACGAGGTAATTAGTTACACATTGGTCTGTATCCAATTTTATTATCTGAATCAAGTTAGCAATCCTGAATTATTAATAGCTATTATAGCTAAAGGCACAAACGGCATATGTACTGCGACATAACAATAAAAAAATCGATCATTTTGCGGTCGGGGGAACTTGTTCGCAGTGCTTCAGAACTGCATAGAAACAGAGAGGAGTATCGTATTTGTTTACTATCTGTAGTGTATAGAATGAGGTGATGATATTCTAATAAGTATTGTATACTTTACTTATTGTAATTAACAAATGGCAAGTTATGGGTCTCTCTCTTTAATATATATATATATATATATATATATATATATATATATATATATATATATATATATATATATATATATATATATAAAGAACAAATCATATGGCGAATAACAACCCTCTCAAGCGTACTGGATCCACCAAGGGATCACGTGTGTCAGGGATTAATTAAAATAGATGCAATAAACTGACGACGAACAGTACGAAACTAGTAACTAACTAGCCTAAGCGCTTTCGACTCTTAATGAGTCTTTTTCAAAGGCAAATACAAAACATAGTTACGACAAACAAATAAACACAAAAACGTTGTGTTTGTAAACCTCTACATTTCTGTCTTCACATTTGCTAAAACTATAAATACAACCAGCTTGTATAGACTAGTTGCGGAAACTGAAAACGTTGTATAATTCCCGAAAAGTCTACAAGCCAAAGCGACATCTATTTTTACTTTGTGTACATATGTAACGCAGATTATATCCCGGATATTTGATTTTATACCGGTTATTCTTATAGGGAATTATACAACGTTTTCAGTTTCCGCAACTAGTCTATACAAGCTGGTTGTATTTACTGGTTGTATATACGTTGTATAATTCCCGAAAAGTCTACAAGCCAAAGCGACATCTATTTTTACTTTGTGTACATATGTAACGCAGATTATATCCCGGATATTTGATTTTATACCGGTTATTCTTATAGGGAATTATACAACGTTTTCAGTTTCCGCAACTAGTCTATACAAGCTGGTTGTATTTATAGTTTTAGCACATGTGAAGACAGAAATGTAGAGGTTTACAAACACAACGTTTTTGTGTTTATTTGTTTGTCGTAACTATGTTTTGTATTTGCCTTTGAAAAAGACTCATTAAGAGTCGAAAGCGCTTAGGCTAGTTATATATGTATGTATGTATGTATGTATGTATGTATGTATGTATGTATGTATGTATGTATGTATGTATGTATGTATGTATGTATGTATGTATGTATGTATGTATGTATGTATGTATGTATGTATGTATGCAGTTACGGGTAGGTGAAAAAGCTCGCCAGTAGCTACCCACTAGTTGGTGGTTTTCGTTGGGTTTTCCCCGGGTTCTTCTTCATCCACGATTTATACCAACCACCATAAATAGCCTATCAAGTGCTGAAAAATTATGTTGAACCCTAAAACAACAACAAGAACAACAAAAATAAATGCACTTATGTGGTCTCTAATATGGTTTATAGGGATCCCATACCATCCCCGTTTTTTTCCCGACGATATATATCAAGACGTATCCATTCTTCCTTAGGTATACGTTTATGCGCGCGTGAGCGGGTGTGCGTGTACTGTAGGTATCTTTAGATAATCTCACAAAGATCTTGTTAAAAATCTGCAGTTTTTGAAATTGTACAAATTACAGTGAGAAATGGTTACTTTCATGCCGATCCTTTATTTCAAAATTACGAGCAATATCGTGCACCATGCAATATATTTTGTCAGTCCTCCTCCTCTCTCTTTGGGGGATTTATCTTGAATATTGTAGCATATAATGGTTTTATTTATTCTTGAAGAAACTAACGAAATGAATTTAGATTACAACATACCTCACATCATTGCATATTTCAGAAGAGGATATCACTTTTTCTTATTATAACTAACACTGAGAATATTGCCTGTTTATGACATTAAATGAACCGAGTTTATAAGGTGCTATTCTTTTAAGTGGGTAATTATGTAAAAATTATTAAAATTTAGGGCACTCAAAGAGCTTTTTACATCAACGTCGGGGGTTGGATTAGCGTTTTAGTTATTTCTTGAGAACCTGTCTTTGACATTTTGTTATGCGTGTGCGTGCCTACTATAATTTTTTTATATAAAAAATTCGTAATGCTACATGTACTAGTATTCGATGTGTCCTGTCCTCTGTCATCATCATCATACCCAGTACCGTCAGAGAAGCAAACATATGAATAGTAGGTAGAGACAGATAAATAAAGCAATATGCTCAATGACTGTTAATATATATATATATATATATATATATATATATATATATATATATATATATATATATATATATATATATATATATATATATATATATATACGTTGATGAGATAGAGAAAAATCTATTGAATTATCTTAAGCAATTGCCTCAACGCTGTTCTTACGTATACAGTCAGTTATATAATTATCTGAACCACAACATAAGCTATAACCAATTTATAATAGGTACAGCCACCGCAATGACAAATATGGGTCTTGCTGTTGAGATTATAGGGCTGTAAACTCTTACTTCCTATTGTGTTCATTCAATCTGACTAGGTAATTTTCTGCTACTAAAACCGTCTCAGTCGTGATCTGAACCTGTAGGGGTTCTCTAGGGGAATACGGAGCAGTGCCTTAGGTAAACAAACCGTAATACCATAAAATGTTACGAATTTTTAATAGTATATATCGCTTGAAATTAAATGGAATTAATTCAGATATTACTGAGTGCAAGGCGAGGCTTCCATCAGTTTCTTTTATCATCAGGTTGAAGGTTGTACAATGATTAATTATTTATACTAATGTGACATTTGGATTTACCTGAACCGGAAGAATCAATAATTGCCTCCCTTGGGAACCTCACCCGGAAAATCAAGATGGCGTCCAGTTGGACTAGTGAGAAAAGAAGTTCAGGAAAAGATAGCGATACAACAGGGCAGGATGAATCTTCAGACAGTGAAACAGAACCCGAACCAGCAAAGGTCTTTCACAAACGCTTCTCAACCAACAGAGAGATCAAAACCTCGGTGGGTATTGTTGTAGAGATCCCCAAATGTGGGGCTGCATGTTACTGCTGCTGACATTTGATCGAGTCAGACCAGACATATGACTGTAGCATAGTGGATGGTTCACAGTATTGGTGTTATGTATTAAATAGTGCATTTATTTACAGTGGAACACAGTCTTAATGTTTAATGGGAACTATTCCATATTCAAAAATGTTTTGGTGTTTGAGAAGTCACTGCTTGATACATATTAGTGCGGACCTAGGAACTTGTATCATTGCTATTTGTTCACAGGGGCTCGTTTCATTCCTTACAATATACCCGTCATACATGTACTATATTATAGCTATAAGGGAGGACACTTATCTGTTTAAGAATAAAAACAGATATTTCAAATTACATTTCATGTAGCATAATGAATTTGGTATCAATATTTAGCCCATGCATTCGACTTTGTATGTATATCCTAAGTTTGCTTACTGTCATACCTTTAAGGAATGCCAGACCCTTTTCCTACACTACTTGTCAACATGGCCATGATTGTACCTACTTAATATACCTACTCATGATTGTACCTACTCAAGAACAATGCACTGAATGGAATAGTCCCATCTCACTGGCCAAATGAAAATAAAAACAAAAGTAGGATGTCATTTTCTTTAGCACCATTCTGATGTCCTCAGATTTGACTTGTCATATATCACCAGATTCAGCTTTCCCACCTCTAATGAATGCCATCGAACATTTTCTGCATTAACTGTTGACAAAGCCATTATCACTCCCAGATGATATAATGGTGCATTCTTCTAAACGGGACCCTGAATTGACATTAAATGGTGTACTTTGCCAATTTGTAACTTCATTTTGAAAATTAAAAGCACATTATTCCATTAAGTTAATTGTTCGCTCATGTCAAGTGGAGTTATATGACAATGCTAAAATAGCAGATAAATAGGCAAAATACTGTACTGTTTATTGTATAAATGTTAGATGAAACAAACCTTAAAGATGAAAGAATCTTGACTGGTAACATTGAACACAAGTTATGTTCTGATAATTTACATTGCTGGAAGTATTCCTTGAATGTAAGAAGTATTATATTATTAAAGTTTTAGTGCAACATCTTACATCTCTTATAATAGCCTTGTATAGTGTGTTCCAATGTCGCTTGATATCAGAATGAGTAGTCACAGTTTCAGGAATATATCACACTTGGCAGCCCATATCAACACTTTTCCACAATTTTATGTGTGATTAATGTACATAATGTGCTGTCTTTATCAGGGCCTTTTTTGGAAATAGTTTTCTTTGCACCATGAAATTTATTTAATTTAAAAATTTAGAGCCACTTTTCAGCCAAATAAGCCATTGTATGCCATGATGCAGGGACTTAATATATGTGTAATTTTATATTGGTCCCATTTTTAATCTATATAAACATGACAATAAAAATTAAGGCAAATGTGGAAATGTGAGAATGCTTGCCAGTAGCTTCACGTGGGTCGGTCGTTCTTTCCGCGGATTTTGCGGTTTCTTCCTCCACCATTAATACTGTCCGCAATGTATATCCTATTGTGTGCTGAAAAATGGCATTAACCCAAGAACAACAACAGAGCAACAACATGACAATAAAACAGCTTTTACATATTTTTTTACATTTCAGAACACAACAATAATTATTAATAAACATAACAATACCATTATGTACACATGCAATTCAGTGTATAGCATATAACAAGCAAGAATGAATAAGAATTTTATTTGTAATTGATAATACAAAATACTGCTTAGTTTTTATGAACAATGCCATTCAGTATCTGCTTCATGATTTGCCCAAACCATTTCTTAAATGCCTTCCAGAAATCAAAATTCTCAATACTGTGCCCATCAGTAGAAATTCTCATTAAAGTAGAGATACCCCTAGAATTTTATAAGTTTGTTTTGATCAGATTCTGGCCACTGAACCCCTCTCACAGTCTGCAGTAGAAAAATTGGCAACAAGTAACCTGTTAGCTGCCTTAGATGCAGCTGGATATAAATGTTTGTTGTTCAGAGCTAGATTAGCCATATTCTTTGTCGTTGATAAAGACTTGTTTTATAAAGTAAATTTTAAATTTTTCATTGATACAAGCAACCTGGGCAATTTACAATGCACCTAATCTTTTTGCCGACCTGTTCCTTATTTCCTTCTAATCACATTTAATTGCTTCTCAACAGCTTGCAGTTAGCAGCAGTCATGTTTGAAACTTATAATCTACTGACATGATCCACTGACTGTCACAGATAGTGAAACCTGCTATTAAGTGGTTTGAGTCACATATATCAATGAAAAATAAAAAAATATACTTTAAAAAATTTGTTTCTTGGAACTTTTGCCAGTCAGTAAAAAGTAGCAACACTTTCAAAATTCTTTAGAATTTGGCAACAAATGCAAAGCCTGGCAGAAGCCCTGTTTATCCTGTTGGAATCAAAATCTGATACTAGTAGTAAATGGACACATTTTCATGTTCAATTGACATGCATTTGAATTTGTTGTGATAGTAGGCAGTGTATGCCAAAGTATGTTCAAGTTGGTTCAAGTGGGAATTTCTTGAATGAAACAAAACATTCATTCTTTCAGACAAAGCACAAATTTACTATTTATTTTTCAGTAATATATGTTTAAAAAATGTACTATTTTATAATGGTTTTGAGAAATGGCATGGCAAAATGGCATTGTTTGAGAACACAATGGGATACTTTTGCGTTATTAAATAAAAAAGACCTTATTGAAACCTACCTTGGCATTCCTCAGCTACCATTGCATTTGCAAGCATCTGAAATGTATGTCAACAGAAGAAAATGTGCCCATTTGCCAGTGTCAGATTTAAGTCCATAATGATAAAGAGAGCAAACTTAGTAATCATTAACACTTAAATATGTGGAGGAATGTCAATATTTATTGCCAAGTATGTGATAGTCCAGAAAATTTTACCTCTTCATCTCCTGTCAGTAGAGTTGGGAACATGCAGTTATATAGGCAATAAGACTCATCACCCATCCAAAACAAAAAACATTGCATGATGTGTCTTACATTCTAGGACTAGGAGCTGGAGTAACTCAGTTGGTAGCTCATCAGACCTGTAATACAAAGGTCATATGTTCAATACATCCCTTGGCCAGCCCACTTGGCTGCCTTTGTGTTTTCTTGATTAAGGCACTTAACTCTCGCTTAATGACTAAGAAACAGTAGGTCAAGTTTGGTTTTATTGTCTTGCATTGTTGGAAGCCACAATAACTCAGTTGGACTCAGTATATTCACTTTCCCAAACCATGTGTTGGCTGCCTCATTGTGTCAAGTTGGGGAAAGAAGTTTGGGCCTGATGTACTTAGTAATACATTAAATGCATTAAAAACTAAAAACAAATCTTACATTGATTTCTAGTTATATATTATGCAATAAACTAATTTTCATTTTATGAATTGTTTGATGTAATGATCAGATACAGTAGTTTGTCTAAGCTGCACTAGCTTAGTAGATATGACATGTTTATTAAAATGTTATAGTTCAGGCTTTCTAAGCAATGCATCTTCCATATCTTTGTAAGAAGATGAGTTTTCTATATGCAGATTATCATCAAAGACCACAGATACTCTAGTCCCAGTTAAATCTATATTTTATAATTTGCATGTGCATTTTAAAATTGACACCAAATGTTTAAAGAAATGCATTATTGAATTTCAAAATTACTAGGTTCATATTTCTTTCTTTGTTGAGCCCGAATTATATCAGCCATATTGTGTTGGTTTTTTTATGTTATACATGTAATTCCATTTCAGCAAGGAAATCTAACAATACGTAAATAATACATCCAGTAAGTCTTCAAAACATGCGACTTTGGTGCACACAGATGGCTTGTGCTTGATGTTATATGTGTTCTCTTTAACAAATCAAATGTAATCTGTTCCTATCCATTGTTCTCACTTGACTCTATCAAGTGTGTGCATTTCCACATTCACTATTTTGATTTCCTAGCCCCAGAAAAGGCACTTAACAACATTGTTTTTCCCAGATAATTATCAAGGTATGTCTTATTTCTCCATAAGGATATCCTAATAAATCACAATATGTTGGGCTTATCAACCTCACAAGACTGTTCATATTAAATTTCAACCATCTGTTCTTTCATAAACAAAAGGATCCATAAGAAAACATGAATAAACAAATGGATTCGCAACAAGGGTAAACATGTAATAATTTTCAGTTTATTATTGTTCAGTTTAAAAAGTCAGTTGTTGAAATAATTTTATATTTCTAGAACCATTTCAAGATTGCTCAGTTTTGACATTTGACAAAAAGTCATGTTCCATTAGGCACGTTTCATTTTAATACACAGAAGATAAAACAACATCTTTGATCAGTTTTCATTTTCATACTGTAATGTTCTTCATCCATCACAAATATATGTACAATATTTGACCATATTAATTAAAATTGCTTAGTCAGCTGTCTTTGGTGCAAGCACTTGCATTTGAAAAAAAGTATTTGTACATAAAAAGTTTGGCATAATATGCATGTAATGAACTTTTCTGTAATTGACAATTTATCCTAGATAACATTGTCTGAAAATACTTTTTCAAGATAACAATCTTGGGAATATCATACAAAATATTTGCTTTTTTTAATCACAGTGTTGTCTGTCTGTCATAAATAACCTCATTTCTATTAGACACATTTGTGGTTCAACTTCACTATTCCATTTTTCAATATAAGACGGAATTTCCATCTCTGTTTTATCTTCATGCTTTAGGGGCACTTAATTTCAAGTATAATCCATGTATCATTTCAATGAAAACAGTATCCTTATATAATCCATGTATAATTTCAATGAAAACAATATACTTATTAACCATTAAAGCTGATTTTATCTTGAGATGCATGATGTTAATAAAGGCTTGTTAGGTAATCAAATGGCTACACAAGGTGCACATGTTGCATTTTGTGTATTTGCATACTATCGTGACACCTGTGAAAACAATCCATTAATTTACACTTGTGAAAACAATCCATTAATTTGGAACCCAATGAATGAATCCTTCATACTTGACATGAAAACATCAACTGCAATGTTTTTATCTATCTTAGATTTTTCACATTTCAAGAAATCATGAAAATTTTAAAATAAATTGATGGTTGATGATTTTGTGTTTGTAAGCTCGGATTTCATTGCATAACAGTAAATATTTTGTCACTTATAACAGAGATCCTTCCCACAGTCCTCAAAATATTTTTTTACAATGTTTACACCATAATCTATATTCAGCCATATACATGTACATCTTTAATAATTTTTATCAGTTGGCATGTTATATTTGTTGCTGCAGTAAAACTTGATTCCATTTGCCACAGTATGGGCTGTCACATTAGTCACTGCTTGATCCAGCATACATATAATGTGTACGAGTTAAATGCTTACTGTGGTAGCATTGATTTACTGTTGAAAAGATCACATACATAAATTTTAGTCTTCATACCTTTGTGGCCAAGCATTGAAATGTTTGAATGTTGCTTGTCTTAAATGGGTAATACCATTTGATAAAAGTTGTTCTTGTAATGTGTGGTTTATTATCTCCACAACAATTTCATGCAGAGACAAACTGGAAACAAGAACTAATGTCATTTGTTTTCATGAATATTGGCAGCCAAAGATTAAGTACTTTGGTTACATTGATAAATACATATTATACATAAACATGACAACAATTTATGTTTTCCAGTGGTAAACAAGATCGTTATCATTTTTTTTGTCTACCATAAAATATGTTGCAATATTTAATTTTAATTTAGTAATATCAGCCATCATTTTACAACACTTACATTGATTAAATTATGTATCAGTATGCAGTTTGGTACATTTGCTTTTGTGCATCGTGATAACCAGGAAGCTGATGGCATAATACTGTGCATATGTGTGATTTAGATTTTTAACGTAGCTTAACCCTTTAACTACGACTACCGCATCTGAGCGTCGCCTGTAAATAGCTCCTAAACCCCACTGATGCATATATGCATTGTCGATAAGCCTTGTTTAAAACCCCAGGGTCGCTTATGAGCGCGTAGTTCTGCTGTACTCAAAACCCCAGTGTCGCATATATGCGGACGTAACTGCTATGTTAACTAAACGTTGATTGGTTGAAAGTACAGATATTTACTTATTTTTCATTATCATAACCAATGAGAAGACTGGTTACTGAACATTTTGATACCAGTTGGAAAGCTGAGAGGTTAAATTTAGACACGCGGGAAGGAAATTTCCGGCAATGTACAAAACATGTGTAGTTGAGATAAACAAAAATGGATTCCTAGTCAGATATAAGGGTTCAGTGCAAGCAATATCGAAGAGTTTAATGGATCATTCTTAGTAAATGGATCAGATAATGATGTTAGTCCCGTTTCAACACTAGATGTATGTGATTTTGATTCAAATGATGATTTATTTTGTGCGATTCAAAACAGTTTACGCAATGGGGATTTCTTGTCTGATTGTTGTAAGAGTAAATAAAATGGAAATATATGAATAACAGACACTATACAAGGTAAGCTGCTTTTTATTTCACTGAAATCCAGCGAAAACTAATGAAATAATGAATATAAACGTAACCATGTTTTTACTGTCAGTTTCCGTAGTCAGCCATGACGATGCTCTAGTATTCAGCCTAGCAAACAGTATCAGTAGTCTCAGTAACTGATACGCTATCACTCAGCAGTAGTGAAACTGCAGAACAGCATTAGTAGTTAAAGGGTTAAACAAATTTTTCAGTCATATTTTTATGATGTCTGCATCCTGACAGTTTATATTAATGTCTAGCACTAGGTCATCTTGCAGTAGACATGTTGCATGATGTCCCACCCAGTCACATTATCCTGACACCAGGCTGACCAATCCTTGCACTAACCTCCTAAAACTGAGTGCCAAGCGAGGCAGCTGCTAGTACCATTTTTTAAGTCTTTGGTGTGACTCAGGTGGGGTTTGAAGCAGCGACATAAACATCTGATGCTGATGCTGTAACCATCGGATTAGTGGCATAATAATACTGCAGTGGATGATTATTACTTAAGTGGCTGAGTGGTCTGAAGCGCTGTCCGTTACTATGTTCAGTTCTTTTACTTTGCTCTTTAGACAGAAAAATGACAAGTTGATGTAGCATGAATATGAAAGCATTCAGTGTTCAAAAGAGGAATGAAGAGGCAGACCATTTTGGCAAAATGACTGAATCTGGCTTGACTATTTCATCTGAATCACTTCCTAATAACCTGAAATCAACACATAATAACTAATCTAATTGGTCTTTACCTTTTAACCATGTGATTTGTGTGCCAGTTTAATTATGAAGAGGACCTGGGTTTGACTCTAAAAAGCTGCAGTGTTTGATCTACTCCTCCTACTGTTTGGGTCTACTTTTGGTCAGTTTTAGCCATCCAAGTTTGGTCAGTTTTAGCCATCCAAGTTTTCTCTGCCCTGTCATACCCATTGCTAGATATATTGACATTTTTTTTGGTGTGGGAGCTGCCCAAAGAACATCTGCTACTGTTAGCAGGATAAGAAAGTCGATGTACGCAAGGTTTAGCAAAATTAAGTGACCTTGTATTTGTATGTAGAATATTTATCTTCTCATAGATAACACATAAAACATAATATGTAACTGTAGTATGTCAGCACACAAGTTAATTATCAAGTATTTTTAGCAGGTTTTACTCTGCAATGCAACATTCCTTAGTGACATTCATGCCAACTCTTGGGCTATATATTTCGAAAACACTTTGACATTTTCACAGCATATATTTGACTTTTGAAATCATGGAAAATTTCCGTTGCAAGATTTTGGATCATGTTACAAGCAGTGTGGAAAAGGCCAGGTATTAGTCATTGCATTACCAACTCTTACATTCCTTCTATTTGTGCCCTTTCCATAAGTCATATAGAGGTCAGTAGTTGACTACCTTCACCAGGTGTCTTGCCATCACCAGGCCTTACATTCCTTCTACATGTATTTGTGTCCTTTATTATAAGACTAAGGTCTCCCTAGGATTTTAAGAAAGAAGTCCAGTACTCCTAATTTGGTAAAAAATGAGAGTCCCACCAGCAAAAGTTGCAGTCACAACAGCAACAGTTGCAGTCCCCACTAAGCCAGGAATCATATACTTTCTTATTCTTGGCTACAGTCGCATTCAAACTATAAGTTGTAGCAACTTTAACACAGTTCTGAATCTCATTAAAATCGTCATCATTTTTCCTTTCAACTCCAAAATACTTTTCTGAATTTGTAAACAGCAATTTGTCCAAGTCTCTTGATATCGAGTTTGCTGGCAATATTTATATGGCCACAACCAGAAATGAAATCAATAACAGTGATACAAGCTGGGCTTCGCCGGCATCACAAAATGCGATTTTGTTTTGCATATTGGTGACAAAATATACCATCGGGAGATATTTTTGGTGACAACTGATAAAAACGGTATATAGTTTGTAGTGGAGAAATTCAAAGGCACCATGAGAGGAAACTGCAAACTTGGATATAAAAACTTGTCAAACTTGTCATCACCAAGCCTTGCATTCCTTCCATTTGTATCTCATTCCTAAAGAGATTGATCGCTACACCTCTCTTCATCAACAGGCCTTAAATTCCATCCTTTTCAGTGCTTTCCTATAACCTTGATGTAAAAAAAGTAACTACCTTTTGCCATCAACAGGCCTTACATTCCATTCATTTCAGTGCTTTCCTATAACCCAGATGTCAACATCTAATTCCTTTTTGCCATCAAATAGGCCTCTCATTCCATCTCTTTCTGTGCTTTCCTTTAACCCAGATAACAACATCTAACTACCTTTTGCCTTCAAATAGGCCTTTAATTTTTCTAAAAGCGATCTTAAACAAAAAATATGTTGAATGTTCTCTATGCTTCATAATTATTTAAAACAATGGTCTTGGTAAAAGAATCCACTGAGATTATCAATGTAGTTTATTTGGTTTTTCAAGGAAACTTTGAGTGTAACAGACTTGAAAATAGAACTAATTTATCTTAAGTATGTAAAGGTTTTGAAAATAAGACTTTCTGTCTTAAAATTGTAAATATGCACTGTGCTAGGTGATTAATTGTGTTGGCAGGGTTGTCGACATCAGGATTTCATGGCTATCCATTTTTTTTATTTCTCCACTTTGTCCAGATCATTCTCAGTTCTTGATTTGTGAACCTAGCTTAAGTATGGATGTCTTATCATCCATGGCACACATTATGTAATGATGTGACTTTTCTTTACATTGTTTGACTTGAAACCTTGTTTAGGTTTGGGTATGTTTGTAACAATTAACTAATGAAGGATATATTGTAATTGTACTGTATAAAATGTTAGATACCTGAATTAGAAAAGCATAGTCAGTATTGGTACACATCATGTACTCATGTCAATATAAACAGACAGGAACAGAAAGTCCCTTTCTTGTTTATTCAATACTCCTCCACCCATTATTTTTTTCCCCAGAAAGTACAAACTCTTGGAGAGCAAGAAAAATGCTTGGATAATCTTGAGTTTGAATGGATGAGTTAGAATTTGGGCAACAAACAACCAGTTCATCAGAGCAATGGATATTCCAAATTAGCAAGATGGAAAGTAATAACATTACACCATACAAATTTTTTTTCGGAAATGATTGGTATAATTTTCCTAATTTATTCCATTTAAAAGAAGTTAAATAGATTCTTTGCTCATATTGATATAGAAAGAAAAAAAATGATGATTGCAAATATGTCAGATGTACATCACATACCTGTTCAAGATTTTGTAGGTGGTTTGCACCTGAGGCAAAGAAGAAGCCTATTCATGTTGGAGTCAAAAGGTCAGATGTCAAGGTTGCTTACTGCAATAGCAAAAATGGTTTCTGGACACAAATGCTGGTTTTACATCATATACCAGGACCAGCCTTTGTAGGTGGCTTGTATCTTTGCTATGGAAGAAGCCTTTTAATCCGAAGTCAAAAGGTCATGGTCACTGACTGAAAGAAGAAAAATAATGTCTGCAAAATTTTCAGTTAACTAGATAGACTATTAAGTAAGACATATGTGAATAATGTGCTATTTACATTACATTTCTTTAATGAAATTCATTTCAGTAGTTGTAAGTTCTGATGCATCAAGACTCTTTTGCAGTTAATCTTTCTTGAACCAGGCATGCTCACACTTGTTTACTTTGTCATCTTACACAAACCCAGAGATGCTGACTGAGGTTAATGAACCTTTATTTTCTGTAGACTTTCATGCTGCTTTGTGTTTATTGCAAGTAACTTTATTCTCTGGTTAGCAAATCTCCAGAAAGAAACAGAGATAAATATAATGGTATTTTGAGACTTCAGTAGAACCACACTGATTGGTTTAGTTTGTCTAGTGAAAACTTCTGAACAGTATGTTAAATGTGCTTGCATAACTAATTAAACTAATTCATTAGATGCCTGATCAGCCACAGGTGACAGTTACAGAATTAGACTACAGACTGAGAGTTTAATAATAGGAATAAGTAAATGATCAGTTCTTAATAATATATCTAATTGAAAGCTGACAAATACACAAGAAACTCTTGTTTTGAAATGAAAAGACCATTGCTTTTTAATTATTAACTGTAGAAGGGCTGACTTGTCTACAGGTAAAATTATGGCAATGGAAAATTGCCTATTAGACCTTGGAATGGAAACAAACCTATTACAAGGGGTAAGTTGGCAAAGATAATTTTTGTCAGTCAGGTGCTTGTGTCTGTGTGTATATGTTCGCTTACACATGTGGGTCTGTGTATGTTGGATATGTGTGTATTGCATATGAGGTTAAAATAATTCTAAATCTAAACCAGGGATTAGACCTAAACCATCTCAATTCTAGATTAGTGTACTACCAACTTTAACTGAGCTGTCTGACCCATAATTTCCAGCCACTTCAGTTGTATTTACCCCCTGCTATTCAGAAATGTTTCCTGTAGTGGCCTTCAGGTTAGCTGTATGTAGACCAGACAGTCTGGATCTTTGCTCTCTTTTAGTTTAAACATAGTCCATGGCTAAAAACCATTTAGCCAGTTCTGCTCTGTTCCCAGGCTTTTTGGAGACACTTATTGTAATTCACCATGTAGACCCCAGACAATTTCTCACAAAGACTTCTGGTATGGAGATCATTACATGGTCTCATGGTAGGCACCAAATGTAATAGAAATATTCCCAGCTCTGTTGGGGTTTTGAAGAACTATGCCACTGTGATGTAAGAGTGATAGGATCTTACAAAATAGACCTGCTCTTCTTCATGGGTGACTTTATGAATATTCCATGCATTATATAATCATTTGTGGCTCAAGATTGCATATAAATTACAAATTAGCAAGTCCTTGACAATTTGTAAGAAATTATCAAAACCCTTGTTAAAAAGATTGTTACATTCAGTCTCCATAGCTAGTTTTTAGTTGTATAGTTAATGGAGACAGAAAGAAGCTGGGGATATGTTACAGTAATATTTAAGGAGCATTAGCTCACATACCCCAGTTGGATACCAGTTTGTATCTTGTCATGATGACACATTTCTCACCTTTGCCATCCCTGGTGTTGTGATAATGTATCTGGGTGGGACATCCTGCTTCATGTCTGTGTCATGATGCCCCAGTACTAGACATCAATATAAACTGCCAGACTGCAGACATTATACCGATATGACTGAAAAAATGTTAAAGCTACTTTAACAATCAAAATCACATTCACATACACACCCACCCACCGGTTACACATGCCCTTTATCAAAATGACATGCATTTTCCTATCTTTTGAATGAAACTTTCATGCTATATTATCTTTCTCATGAAAAATTACATCTTGTCTTTTTTCATCTATTCCATCAAAATTACATGCCTTTTTCATATATCAAAGTAACATGCTTTTGTCAATTATATGTATTTCAGATCTGTACAAAAGCTGGATATTTGATGAAGCAAACCAATTTTCAGGTATGAATTTAAAATGTTACATGTTCTTTTATGAAAATTTTTTTAAAATAATAAACTTGAAGTTGCTTTTTGATAGGTCAGTAGTTGTTCTAATAGGAAAGTTTCTTTGTAAAAAATCCTTTTTTTTAAAGCTCACATTAAAATGCTGGAGCCATTTAAGAATCAGAGTTTTGTCTGTCTGTCCATCTGTCTTAATTGCCTGTAAAAAACATAGCACAGAAACTCATTGACATAATCCTTGTATGTGTGCCTTGTAAAAGCTCTCTCTTTCCTTTATTAGTTTTCTTGTTACCTAGCTTATGAACAATTAATCCTAATGTAATTTATTTAACTTTTAAATTTTGCTATGTTTGAGCATCAGGAGGTAGTACCCTATTTTCAAGCTCAGTAGTGTCAATGTCATTTAAAATGCACCAAAATGGGTCATATTACAGAAAAGTTGACAGATGTATACTAAGTATACCAAATAATATGGACACAGATGAAAAAACTTATTTTTTGAGACCCAATTTGTTTTACATTAAAAATTTGCCAGTTGATGGAATCCGATTTTGTGTCTGGATTTTAGACTTTTGGGCCTCAAATCTAAAGCACACTGGTCTAAACTGTACACAAACAGGCAAACCGTAGCAAAAAGTATGATACGTTGGGGATTTCAAGTAAATAGTGGCCCGGAGATGAAAATGATTTGTCTAAAAAAGAAAATTTTACCTTTCTGCACGTACACAAGCAAAATAGCCAATGAAAAATATTTCTAACACAACTAGGCATTTATCTAAACAGAAATCTCTTGGATGGAGATTTATTGGGATGAATTTAGAAGCAGTCCCCAAAATGTCTTTCTCTACTCGCATTTAAAGCAAAAATGACAAAATTCTCCAGGGCTTAATGAGTTAATGTGGTCAAACAGACTTAGATGTGCCTTTTGAAGGTTTCATCTATTTTACTTTATTTTTGACTGTTTTGAATATTGATGATATTTTTCATACCTTTACTTTGGCAGTACATGTATTAAGGATAGCAGCTGAACTTTCCAAATACCCTGATGTTGTTTGGTCTGATAAAGGTTGGTTGGTTGATGGGCTTAACGCCATTTTTCAGCACATGATAGGCTATTCATGTCAGCCAGTATTAATGGTGGAGGAAGAACCCGGGGAGTCTCCAGAAAGAAAAGAACCACGACCCACGAAGCTACCGGCAAGCTTTCTCACATATCCACATTCTTGGAATCCTAGACTCAAACACACCTAGACAGAGGTGAGATGGCAGTGATCTGCAATGGACAGCACTTTAGACCACTTGGCCACTCGGGGCCCCTGTCTGATAAAGGTTGATATGATTTTCATGCTTTTATCCACTTTAACTGGTACTACAAGTTAGGTAGAATTGTTGATTGGTTAATTTCTTCGCTGATGTAAACAGTGCAGCTAAGGAACCATTGAAAAGATCCTAATGCAAATTTTTATGCATGCCTATCTAATTGATATGAATTTGTATTTCATCTTTTCTACACCATTTTTTAGCTTTGAAGCTTGTCGATTAGTTGGAATTTCCACATTATAAATTGCTTGCTAAAACCCAAATCATGTAATTTAACTTGTGAATATTTTCAACTTTTTCTTAGTCACCAGATTGTGATTCCTTTTTAATTATTTTTTTCGTTGCATATTTTGGAGAGTTATGACCTTTGTTTTCCTTTTCTTCATGACACAGGTTTTCATACCTGTCCTTGTTATATTTATGAAATAGATATTCTTCATTGTTTTACTATTAGTCAATAGCTTTTATTGAGCAAACTAATTCAAATTCCCCCTTCTCAGTTTCATACAATTTGATATATTTCTTAAATTCTTTAAAGAATGCCCCAGCATGTAAGAAGTGATGCCAATTTTCTTCCATTGTTTATCTGTCATTTATAGCTATTTTTGTTCCAAATGTTGTTATTGTTGTTGTTAGTATAATTATTATTATTATTTTTATTATTATTATTATTATTATTATTATTATTATTATTATTATTATTATTATTATTATTATTATTATTATTATTATTATATTTCAGAGATGGAAGAGGAGATATTTCAAACTCAAAGGCAGAAAGTTCTACTATGCAAAGAACAACAAGGTGGGTGAAGAAACAAAGAATTAGTTTTTAGCTTGTTTCTGGGATGTGGAGGGGAGTTATTGTTTTACCACTATTGGTTTCTGTGTCATACTACTGTTGGTTTCTGTGTCATACTACTGTTGGTTTCTGTGTCATACTACTATTGGTTTCTGTGTCATACTACTATTGGTTTCTGTGTTTGTCCATAGAATGTAAATGTTAAGAGCATAGACATCAGTTTTAGAGTGGATTTCAAGGCAACTGCTCGCATGGAAAGGGGAAAGGGGTCTAATTTTGTACATTCTAAGTTAACCTTTTGCATTTAGATTTCTGCATCCTGTATACAAGCTGTTATATCAGGAATCATGAAATGGTGTGTGTGTGTGTGTGTGTGCATCCTGATGAGTGTGACACCCTCATCAAGAAAGTAGTTTGCCAACTCATTCACTGACTTAAGTACCTTTTCTTTTCTGCATGAAGATCTGACAGAGACCACTTAGGGATCATGTTTTGGTGACTTTTGGATTAGCCAATGGAAATGCAGCTTTCAAATTTTTTTAAGTGAATCAGAATCATTTGGCACCCATTAACCCTTTCATCACTAAGTAACTTTGTAGGCATAGAGTCCTCAACACTAAGTAACTTTAGAGTTGTAAAGCAAAATGACTTGTGGACTTTGAAACAACATAACTTTGACAATGTTAAAGATATCTGGCTGGATTAGGTGTCAAAATCAAGGTTAAAAATCAGATTTTATGACTAATTCATTAAAATGTGCATATCTGTTACAACTGTTAAAATGCAGGTACAAACAGGTAACAACAGGTAAAATATAAATATTTTATTACCTCTTAGAAAACTTAGAATGTTCTCAAAACTTGTTCAATTGACCCTAGATGTACTATTGAATAATCACAGTAACAACACAAGTCTTTCTTTCATGGTGTCCATAATATATAAAATTCTATAAAATGAACCAAAATGATCTCCAAGGTGAGATTTGTCCACACACCTAAGTGACCTATATCGCCTCTGCCACGTTTGATCGTCACATTGGAGTTCGTTAAACGGACAATTTTTCCAAACACTTCATCTGAATAGAATATTTGAAAATAATCGGAAGCTTTCCTGGAGCCATATAACTCTCGGGTGTGCCCAACTTTGTCAGAAAACTGAAAAAAATCTCTTTGGTTTTTGAGCTTCGTCCAAAAATAAAAACCATGTGGAGCGTACAATTCCTCTGGTTCAAACCTTCAAAGTCAACTTCATCGTCATCACTGTCACCCACAAGTGCATTCCATTGTCTCTCCATACATCTTCTCTCATTGTCAAACAAATTTATCAGGTCAGAATTATTTAAATTCTCCGAAAACTCTAAAAATCCTTCAAACGCCACCATTTTGGATACAAATTTCAGCATTCAGAAAACACGTTAAAAGTTCCTACTTTGTTCATTATTTCTAGTTGTATACAAGCTAAACTCACGAGATAATCCAAATATAACATCTACATTACCAGATGGAAGTTATTAGAGGTACTACGAAAGATATTTAGTCGGGTACTATAACGATAAAAAGGAACACTGCCCTAGACCGAAAACTCGGTCCATAGTGTTGACAGAGTAAATTCCCCTGACCGTATATGCGGTCTGCGGTGATGAAAGGGTTAGTGTGCTTCAGTTATCTTGTTCAGTTTCCTAAAGGCAAAGGTATAAAAAAACTTCATGTCTTTTTATTTGTCAGAATTGCAGATAAAGGGATACAAATGTGAATCAGTTATCTATTTCTACACAGATTGTTCCAAATGAATTCCAGTAGACTTTAATGTTATGATGTGCCACATTGATGCAGTCCAGAATATCTTTGAGTGCGTTCACAGAATCTCTAAGTAATATATTTGTCATGAGCCCCTAAAGTATTATTTCTAACACTGGAGAAGGTGGACAATTATATTTAAATAGCTCCGAGCCCCAGTCAGCAATGCAGATGGTCTAGATGTATAAAAGATTCAAGGTGAAAGGTATAACAATTTAATAAAATGTCAGCACATGGAACTAATTCATTGACAATTTCAGTACCCCAATTTCTTTCCACAGATGCAAACAATGACCTATTCACAGTTGCCAGTTACTATCCTCATATGAAGTTAGTCTTTATAGAAAGTGGTTTCCTTTGGTGTTGATTCTGTTACTCATCTGTCTGCATCTCATTTCTCTCCTTTGCTATTTCTGGCACCCATGACTCTCTGCTCTTCTTGCACTTCCAGAGCTCCTCCCTCCCTCCCTCTCGGATCCTCAGGTGTTGCCTTTCATTCCAAGCTGGAAAGGTCAAGAAGCCTTTGTTCACAATCCAAACTTAGAATTTTCATAAAAGTTCTTCCCATCCTTTAGCAGTGCAAACTCAGAGTACCATCTAATGCCTTTGACTTCTTATGATCTGCTTTTGGCAACAACCTCACATGTACTAATTGGAAACAATGCTTATTGAGATTCTGACCTAGATTTGAATTTCTCAGTTTAGAAATTGGTCTACTCATTTTGAAAATTGCCCTGGTGTAATTTATTACTTACCTGCTTCTCCCAGTCTTAACATCACTAAGTGCAAAACAAACAAAGGATTTCTTTGTGAATGGGTCATTGTGCAATGGTTACCCAACAGTTTTTTTTTGGTCAGGGTCTATAGTCAAAATCTTGCATAATACTTATTGACATTATCCAGGTGTTTTTATCTGGGCTAAATAAGCTCAAGAACCTCCTCCCCAAAATGATACAGCATTTGTTTAGTGTTTTGAAACTATCTAGTACTCATGATTTCTATTTTTTACCTTCTAATCTCATAAATAAATATATTTATAATGTTACAATGAAGGTTGGAAAACTGTAAAGTTCCTTAAATTCATAAAATGTAACCAGAAATTTAATGTTAATGTGATTTTACATGATTTTCTTCTGATGCAAAATATGGTAATTTAATTTTATCAAGAGAAGTAACTCTAGCAGTTCATCTAAATACAGTTCTTGCAAGAGTTGTCTCACTTATTTTGATAATCTGGGTTTTACATTGTGGATATTGAAAGTGATTTGTTAACTGGTTATAATTTGTTAAAGGTGTCAGATCAGAATTTGCCTTTGACAAATTTTTTTTCTAAAACTGTTAGTCCTACAAACAAATTGCCTGTATTTCCACTATTACCCATATGACTTGTTTTCATTATCGCTATTTAGTGTAAATTTGTCAGTATTTGATGGAAAAAACATTTTTTTAGGTCTATGAATGATTTCAGTCATAGGTTTGTATGTTAGTTGAACTTACCTGAATGAAATTCTTAGATGTCATCATTCCTGATTATAAAATATTTTGCCAGATTACAAAACAATTATTAATGCATATGCTTTTAGCTGACCATCTGTCTGGCATCAACACTCAAGTTAGCATTTTCACATTAATTTTTGGTGAGGGTGAAACATAAATTTCCCATATATTACATGTTCCCCAACAGTGCCAATTGACCTGGCATTACCTTTAAATTATTGTCCATCCTAATATTAAAAGATGTTCCCTTACTTAGACATGCACATGAACACACACATGCACACACACACAGACACAAGGAGGACATATGATTTTGGCAATGAAGATATGTTTTGCTATGCATTTGATGCATAAATATCAATTAATTAATTAATATAATTAATTTGTGGTTGAGTTCCAAGAAAAAATTATTTCAGAATTATAGCACCAGAATGGGGATCACACAAATATTCAGTGTTAAAAAATTTGTACCATTAAATTGGGCACATTCCATAAGACTGTATTTTGATTCTAAATAAGTATCAGTTTATTCCAAATTAATCACATCTCATGTATCTTGTTCCTTCTGTATTAACGAACTTAACTGAAATATCATGCTGAATATTTTTCATTACTTTTTATGTATATATAAATAAAATGTATGGCTAGGAGTTTGAAGAACTGTCAGAATTTTGAAAAAATACAGAGAATGTGTTTCTTGTTATAAAATGATATAATTTACCAATTAAATTAATTTATTGGCAAAAATACATTTTACAATTTAAATGTCCCACAAAATAATTTGTAACCTTTGTGTACTAAAATTTTCCTTTTATGCAGTCCCCTTTTGACATACATAATTGCTCTATAAGATCTCTTTGATATGAAACATACTATAACTTCATTTTAAAAATGTATTATTTCAGCAAAAAGTGTTTTTTTTAAAAAAATAATTCATAAGTCAATGTCCCTGTTTGTGAGTACCATATCATGGCTGTGTGTATATAAATATTCCCTTTTTGTATGTATCTTTGAATTTCATGTGTTTTAAAATGCCCCCATTTTGTATGTACTTGTTGTATGTACCATTTGTATTTATTATTAATTGACATGGACTAATAATTTGCCATGGAATAAAAGAATGGATTGTCTTCTTATTTTAGTGATGCCTTTTATTCTTGATTTGTAGAGAAACCGCATGTGAACTGTGGCTCAGAACTTTGTTTCAGCTGACATGTGAGTGGAGTTGGAAAATATTTCCCTGCATTGGGTGTTTGAGTTGTGATTTGTGTTTTGGTGGTTAGAAATACTGACATTACACAAAATAATTCTTGTAAGGAGAAATTTGCAATTGTGAAGTTGTGAGATTTTTGGTCATTGATGGTTTTAGTTGAAAATTAATTGGTGCGTTAAGGGAACTTCCGATTGACAACAGCTGTTGTCTAGAAGTTATTGGAAATAGGCTAAAAACAAGGGACTTAAGCAGAACTCATGTGAGTGTTTGATTCACTCAATAAGATACCCCTTGTGTGGAAAAGCCATGCAAAAGGGAAACAATGAGAAGCTATGTAGTTCGAAAGTTAAGTTGCACATGAGAGGCAGTTACTAGTACTGTTTATATAAGTCTTTGTTGTGACTTGTTGGGGGGGTTTGAACCTAAGACAAATTGGATGATGAATTTCTGAACCTATTTTCTTTCTTACAAAAGATTTTTTTTGTTTCCAGTCAAAATAGCCTTTGATTTTAAAATATTGCAGTACAAACCTGGTAGGGAGGCAGAGTAATTTTAAATTTGCATACTGCCCTTGTTTAACATTGTTCTCCATTTCATTATAGAAAATTTCTGTAATATTTGTGTTCCTATTTAATTATGTTATAGGAGGTTCAATTCATATTATAAATATGTGGGGAGCTAAAGGGTCACCCAGGCAGTAACCTTTCTTCAGATTTAAAGAATGAGGAAAAATATCCATTATTAATGATGCAACTTTTTATTTTATTGCAGAATACTCAGAATCGCTGACATATAGATTCCCAAAAATTAAAAGATTTCAGGGCATTTTCATGTTCAAATGAGTCAAAGGCTTTTTTTAAAGTTAGTCAGTTGGAGAAGACCTGAGATTTTGTCAGATACTATTGCTTGTAAGAAGTATAAGTTGGTATTCAGATGTGTCATATAAATTTCCATACCTTTCACACAAAAAAGGTCATGGTGACCTTTATTGAATGGTCCATTGATTATGGTTAATCTTTGCATTTAGTTAATCTTCACAGTTGCCTATGGAGCCATATAACAAGGTATATAATTGCATCATGAGTATTTAAGCTGTTAGTGAAAACTAAGTTATGGTGACCTCTTTTTCGTGGTTCAGTGGATTGTTTTTCTTGACATTGAGCTTACTTTACATTGTTTATAGTTTGCATTTAGGTAATTTTCTTAGACTCTAATGCTTGTGGAGTCAGTTAAGTTTATAATTATATGTATCAATCACATAGTTCATTGCTGTGCTAAAAAAAGTAAGATGGCCTGACACCCAGGGCCCCTCTAATATTAGATCAGGCCCATCCTATATTGTAAGTGAGGTGCCCTTTGGGTTTTTCGGGGAAAAAAAAACCCCAACCTTTTCTGGAAGAAACTTTGATCATGCTGATGAAATGTGCAAATGTATTTTAAAGATGTTGACATACGTGCCATCAGATAACCACTATTCTATATGAAATTGTTATCAGATTTTAATCTGATTGAAGTATGGCTTATCATGCTAAAAAATTTTGTTCTCTTTAAACCCATGACACTGTTCTCTTTTGAGAAACAAATTTTAGTAATCCCAACACCACTATCCCTTGGGCAGTTTAAATAGCAGCAATTAAGGTCCAAGAGGTCAGGTACAAGCCACCATTTCACATATTACTTAATTGGCTGATAATAGCTTTCCTGGTATGTTTAAAGGCTGCATTGGGTGAGCCTATAGTGCTAATTTGCATAGGTAGGATCAGGAAGTGGAGCAACACATGTAAATTTAAGAGATGCTAGATGTGTGTACAAGAACAAAAGTTATTACATTCATTATTGCCTTGAATGAGAATGTTTAAGCCATGCATATTATATTTTCGACAAGATTGAAGTCAGAATTTTATGCTTTTATTGAATGCAAAGCATGATCATTTCATTTGTCAGAATAGTGTTCAAGTGTTATTCATTTTTGAAGCCAATTTAGGTTAACAATGTCAGCTAAGCCCCCCCCCCATAAATTTCAGAACAGAATTTTACTTGGTGAAGCATGCCTTTATATAATTGAACACTAATAACAACTTGTATTACCTTCAAACCCCTTTAAACCTTATTGAATTTATATTTGAATTGTAGCTATTGCAACATTTTGCAACAATATTAAAAGAGGGAAATGTTTGGGCATGTGGAAATTGAAGACCAAGCTTGTGGAATTTCAGTCAGTGGTTGTGGATTTATTCAACTTACCAGCCAGAACCTGTGTCTGAAATAATTTTTCTTTGAGCACTGCAATAGAACCCCACAATATCTACAAAGATTGGTACAACTAGAATACAAATGAATGCCACTTTGGATAAACGGTTTCCTCAAATGCAGTGATTGCCTTACTTTTTTCCCTGCACATTCAGATTAATTTTCCTTCATTAAATCTTCTAAATTAGCATCTTTGCAAAACTAATTGATTCAACTAATGTTATCCACACAGTAAAGACCTCTTTGCATCACAACTACTTCTATGGTAATTATAATGTAAATTTTGTCTTTCAAATATTAACACTAAAGGCACCTTAATTCACATAAGTGTTTTGCTTCAAATGCACTATCAGGAGCCCTGTGTGGCTGGGTGGTCTTAGGCACGTACTTCTGTGAATCACTGTCATTTCACCTTTGCATGGGTTTTGAGTCTTGGGGTCAGCCAGTGAAGGTATGTGAGAAGGCTTGCCCATAGCTTCTCGTTAGTTGGTGGTTCTTCTGGGTTTTTTCCCAGGTTTTTCCTCCACCAGTCATACTGGCCGCCATGTATAACCTATCTTGTACTTAAAAAGGGCATTAAATCCTATAATAACAACAAATGCAATATCATATGTAGAAAGATGAGACACTGTATAATTGATTAACATTTCATAGAATTGTTCTGTCATTTATTCAGTTCAGAAAGGAACCAAGCAGTAATGTTGTAAAAGTACCTTTCACAAATTGCATTGACTTGCTTGATTGAAAATGATGTGTGTCTTCTTGTAAGCAACTGGGTTACATAACCAAAGTTTAAAAAGTCATATAAAAAGTTTAACTATTATTGAGTTATTCAGTCTGAGACGAAAACAGTTGAAGATGAAGTTACAGGAAGTAACTGCTTGTGGTCTTTTATTTGCTGATGACTGTTCCGGAATGCTAAAGCTTAACCTGACATGCAGCAGAGTATAGATTATGTCTCTTCAGCTTGTGACAATTTCAGTCTCAGAATCAGTATCTAGAAGACCAAGATGATGCACCAGGATTGCCTTACACACACAGCCTCCACTTGAAGCAAATGGCCAAACTTTCGCTGCATACTGTCACGTACAGTCCACAGTGATGATGAAACCAATGCCTGAATTGCTAAAACAAGTCTGACGTATGCCAGACTCATGCAAATGTGTGGGAGAAAAGAGGGATTAGTTACAAACAGAACTTGAGTCTGCAAAGCCATTGTGATGCTTACCCCTCTGTATGCATGTGAAACCTAGACATTGTACAGACATTATACCAAAACTAGACAGTGTCTGACATCATACCAAAAGCTAGACAGTGTACTGACACCATGCCAAAACCTAGACTGTGTACATACACTATGCCAAAACCTAGACAGTGTACAGACACCAGGCCAAAATCTAGACAGTGTACAGACACTATGCCAAAACATAGTGCACAGACACCAGGCCAAAACCTAGACAGTGAACAGACACCATGCCAAAACCTAGACAGTGTACAGACACCATGCCAAAAACAACTATTTTCACATGGGCTGCATGAGGAAACTGGAGGATAAGATGGTCAGCCAGGGTCACAAACACTGAAGTTCTCATATGAGCAGGGATTCCAAGTGTCCAGACTCTGCTGATGAAATCAAAGCTGAGATTGGCAGGTCATGTCACCAGGATGTCAGAAGAGTGTTTACTAAAAGAGATCTTTAGCTAGCTTAATGCAGGAAAGCACTCTCACTCAGATTGGCAAATGATGCCCTCAAATCATCCTTGAAACACTTAAAGCATTTTAAACCCCTGTGAAATGATCATGAATAATTCATGAACTGGCATGAACTCTTCTTGAACAGATCATGAACAATTCATGAAAGTTCATCAAAAGGTTCATGAACTAGTCATGAATGTGCATGAACTGGTAATGGTTAGTTCATGAAATAATTGATGAACGTTCATGAGCCATAAATTTATAACTGTTCCTGAACTTTCATGAACTGAATTCATCAACAGTTCATAGAAGTTCACAAACTGTTTCATCATAATTCATCACAGTGAATAAGCATATTCATGAACTATGATGAACAATGTTTCTCATGATTCATGATTTCATGAACAGTTCCTATAAAAAAATGTGTAATTATCTGACAAAATCAAAAATACCTATATCCTGAATCATAAAATAACTTTAGATGTGGAGGGTCTAAAACAGTATAAAATGCAACATATTATCTTAAAAAACAGTATTTAATTTCAGATAAATTTCTAATATGCAACAAAGAACATGGAAATTGACATTTAATGTCACTTAAAAAGTGATATTCTTTTATTACTTTTAGCAATACATTTTGTATGTTTTGTAAATTTTTTTTGAAAATTTTTTAAGAGATGATTCAATTAATTTGCTGAAACATATTTAACTTCATTGTCATGGGGCTTTCTAAATTTCTATCATGGTGCCATCATTATGGGCAAGGTTAAGATACTTTAATGTTCTACAGTTTTTGAAATGATCATTTTCTACATTGTTTTCAGTTTCAACTGAAATGTTTGGATATATTATGAAAAAAGTTTAAAACTTTTAGCTGGTAGCCATATATGCTGTGAGGTCCTGTTTTACCATTGTGAAGAAAGCTATATTTTTGATGTGATTGTGATTTTTAACGTAGCTTTAACAATTTTAGTCATATCACTAGAATGTCTGCAGTGAGGCAGTTTAGAGTTATGTCTAACACTGGAGCATCATGCGGCAGACATGTAGCATGATGTTCCACCCAGTCACATCATCCCGACACCAGACCCAGACCGACCAGTCCTAACACTAAACCTCTTAATGCTGAGCGTAAAGCAAGGCAGCTGTTAGAAACATTTTTGTTATTCTTTGGTATGACTCGACTGGGGATCGAACCCACGACCTCCCGCATATGAGGTGGACGCTCTAACCTTTAGGCCACCAGAGCGGTTTATCAATGTTTGTTTTCTAGGGCTACAGTATATACATGTACATATGGGACTTTGTACCCTACTTTGTAAGTCACCATTTGCACATAAGCCTGAAGTGCCTTTTGCAGTGTACCAAATTTATGAGCATTTGATCTTTCCCATTTAATAAGAAATGTATACACTTAGCTTGCACAAGTTTAATGCATGAATATAACAGTTTGTGTAGACATGCACATGGTATTGACTATTTTAGCTGTAGGCATTATCTTGTGAGAATTTGATTACCTTTAAATGTTGATTATTAACTTTATTTCATCCTCTTGTTGATCAGTAATCCTTGCCAGATCATTATATAACTACCCCAGTGTGATTTATACAGACATTTTTGGACAAGATCAACTAACGGGTGATTCAGTTTAAACTGGATTGAAATCTCAAAGTGAAAGTGCTACATGTTGAAGATTTGTACTATGCATTGGTATTGGCTAGACCCATTGTCATCTTTTCTTGACCCTTTTTGTACCTAGATGCCATCATAAAAAGTCCATAGTAAACAATTATTTCTATAGATGTGTTTTGTGGTAACAATAAAGGTGTAGATCACTATGCAAACAGGAATTAACATATTCTGGTAAAAACTACAATAGTACTGTATTAAAGTTTAGTACAAGAGATATTTTTTTGGAAAGTTCAGTAAAAGAACTTATAATCACTTATAAGATGCTTCCAACTTTCAGATTGCACAAACCCAGATCTGACATTGCATAATACAAGAGCAGATCTGGGTCTGTGCAGTTTGTTAGGAGTAATCAATAAGACAATGTAAACTCTGATCTGCAGGCACATTATGCTATGGCAGATCAGAATCTTTATCATTAGCAGTTTATCTCAGCATTAAGAGGTTGGTGTTAGAACTGGTCGGCCTGGTGTCAGGATAATGGGACTGGGTGGGACATCATGCCACAAGTATATTTTGCCATTTGGGCAAGGCAAACTGATATAAAACCAGCAGGTACATCACAAATATAGACAATGACAAGAAATGTACTTTCTGCTATTTTTGTCTTAAGGACTGTTGTTTATTTTTCTTAGATTGAAGTATTTTATGTCCATTATAAATCAGCATATAATGCCATTAATCAAACCTATCAGATGTCATTTAGTATGGCCAGTGATAACACCTTTTCACTTTACAGGGTGAAAAATATTTAGGTCTTTGGGGCTTCAAATGATATCTTTTTAGACTATCAAAATGCCTTTTTCTTTCTTTCTTGCAGGCTTCAATATTTGACGAGATAGAGTTGACAGACTTAAGTGTAGCAGAATGTAGCACCAAAAATATTAACCACAGCTTTCAGGTAAGTGTTGTGCCCTCTCTATCACAGATATAGAGGTTTTGGTTGGTGCCTTTTTTGTTTTGGTGTTTTTTTGCAATGGAAGTGAGGAGAAGGAAAAGCCAAAATATGAATATGAAGGGGGGGGAGGCATATTTGGCAGTAATTTTTAGGCTTCATTGAAAGTTTTATTTCTTAAATTTTATTCGACTGCTCTGGTAGCCAAGTGGTAAGAGCATCCACCTTGTATATTGGTAGTCACTGGTTCGAACCCCTGTCCAAGTCATACCAAAAGACTTCAAAAAATGTTCCAAACTGAAGTAATTCACAGGGCTTCATAAGAAATGAATTGCCTATTTTGTGATTTTATGTATTTCATTACATTTCTTTCATTTATCTTAAACTGGAGGAATAAAAATATCACTCAATCAATCTCTCTCTCTCTCTACCTCTCTCTCTCTCTCTCTCAATTATTCATTCTTGCCTTAACATCTTTAAGTAAGATCAGTCTTATTGTTGTGTTCAGTTAATCATTAGGGTAGAATTATTTATTCAAATTAATATTCACTAGAAACAAATTACTCATCATTAATTTTCTTGGACTGAAACTTTTATTTGGAATTATAGTGAATTTAGACAAGGACATTTTTGGACTATTATTGTGATATCTCAAATGACTGTTAGTACATCATTACACTGGAACATTGTCATATTTGAGACTACAGGCATATCAACACATTCAATATTTTAACTTTAAATACCACTGGAATTTAGTTGGAACTTCATACAATTAAACTTTTAGGACTATTTGGAATTTAATTCACAGTGCTGTAAGTTCTTTTTAAATCATCACAATTGTTTGTGGATCAAGAAAGCTGTAACAAAAAATCAGTTCATATCCATAAATGGAAGGGAGAGAGAGTTGGATGTGGATGTATTACATATAATTTGGAAATTGTGAATTGCAGGTCATTTTTGGGCAGATTTTGTGTTGGTATCTAATGATCAGTTTTGTTGGCCCTTTCAATTCATGGTTTTTACCAACCATGTGATCAATGTAAATTGGTACCCCAGGTAAATTGGTACCCTTTGAAAATTGGTACACAATGTATATTGGTAACCCATGTTAATTATTGCCCTGTGAAAAACAATGAATTCAAAATATTTTTTTGTCATAGGATAGGGAATTTACCATTTTACTCATGATTTACATGGTTCCTGTTTCTGAACTTTTAATTGTAAAATTGCATCGAACATGATGTACGATCAAACCTTATTCTAATGGTTTTCAGGGGGCCTGTATTATACATAATGCCCATCTCATACTGGGTTACAAAAGGGGAGTATCAAAAGTGCACAGTATAGTGAGGTCACTTTTTTCTGAGGCACATTGTATGTGGTACATTTAGCTATCACTAGTGATGTGCAGTGGAACTATGCACAATGAAACAATTAATGTATACTGTATTATAGGTGTGATAACCTTATACTTGGGTATGTTAATATAATACAATGATCATTTACTTTAATGCTGTTTAGGAGAATGATAAAAGTGTAGTTTTTGTGAGATAATGTTATATTGGAGTACATTTTGCATGGTACAGTACAGTGATTTCCCATTATAACGCTTCAGCTGAAGTTATTTACACACACAACTATTTTGTTGATGAAATCTATTGATACTAATACTAATACTACTACTACTACTACTAATAATAATAATGCTTTACTTATAGAGGATGACTCATTAGTCAAGGACTATTCTCACTAGAGGCCCTCTTAAGGAGAGTATAACAATGCACATTACATGAAGATTGCAATAATTACTGTTTATTTTAACGTGTTGAGTATCAAAATACTAAATTCCATTATCTAATAGAAAGATGAACATCTCATGATATCTCTTCTTAAATACTCTAATATTTTCAGCAGAATTTAAATGTACTGGAAGCTTGTTCCACAGAACTGTACCAGAGTATTTAAAGCTCTTTTTAAATTGCTCTGTTCATGGCTTGGTGCTAGAAGGTTTCCATGTGATCTTTACTGGTATTGTGTCGAAAAAGACCTGAGTTAAAGTCCTGAAAATACTCAGGTGAAGTTCTATTTAAACATTTATATTAAAGAACTTCTTTGTGAAAATCTATCCTGTCATATACTGTGAACCATTGGAGTTCTGTGAAACAATGCTCTTGAGGGATAATCAATAGATGCATCTAAAATTATGTGTGCTGCTTGTTTCTGACATTTATAAATCCTGTCAAGCTTGGATTTAGCATGTTTGAACAAGAATCTGACTTGTAGAATAGATTTCGCATTCTTATAGGTAAATATTTCTTGATTCTGCTGAAAGCTTATCAATATGGTACATTATTATCAACAGACACACCAACAAGCTTTTCATGTTTGACATTTTGACATTTTTAAAAGGATGATTATTTATTGCAAGAGATAGTTCTGGGTTCCCTGACGTGTGTAGCTTTTGTGATTTCCCCAAAATCATACATTTTGTTTTACCTTCATTAATTACCATATATATATATTCTGGTAAACAAGCATATTCACTTAAATGTAGAGTAAGCCTATGGTCTTTCTGCCAACCAGACTAGGGACCCCCCCATGTGATCATGCCCCATGATGTCATGGCGAAGTTCCATATATAGAACATGATGTGAAGAATTTGACTTGACACTAAATAATTAATCGATTTTAAAAGTCAAAATATCAGACCAGAAACACATGCACAGGCATCTGTGAAAACATATATAAGATAATAAAATATCATCCTGCATTGTAAAATTCAACTGTGAAAAGTTTGCAAAATTACAGAAATACAGGTGATATTTATTATAACTGTTTAGTTGTTCTAATATTTTATCAATTTGAGACATTGATTAGATGACAGAAAGGAAGTAAATTGGAATTATTAAGGATTAAATGATCTTGGTTGGGTATTTTTCAGTGTAAATTTTTAACTAAACACTCACAAAGTAAAAAAAGTCTGTAGATTACAGACTTTATTAACTTCGTTAGTGAATCGGTAAAATTAATAAATATGAATAAATACCCAACCATGATCATTTAAACCTATAATGTTCCTAAAATGGGATCCATGACTTCTATGGTGTTTTGAGTGCCTGTTCTTTATTGATGTGCTTTACAGTCACAAATGTTATTAACATTAGCATTCTTACCATCTCTTCTGTACAAGCCAGAAACCCAAAGAATGTGTCCTGCCATGTCCAGTTTTGAGTAACTGAAGCTTGAGAACTCAGTCCACATCCACATTTCTCTATCATGCTGATTGAACAATAAGGGAAAATATCCTAGTTTAGTGAAGGTGTATCCTGATTTAAATTAAGAATTTTTTAAATTTATGCTTCAAATCATATTTTTTTTAATTGACCTGCAAGATTTTTATAGTGGAATGTACATCCCCAATAAAATTGGCCTATAAAATCAATATAATGGAATATATCCCCTGAGAGTTGGCCTATAAAATCCATATAATAGAACATATCTCTAATTGAATTGGCTTAAAAATCAGTATAATGGGAAACATCTTTGATTGAATTGGCCCAAAATAAAAATAATTTCATTCCAAAAGAATGTGTTTTCACATTGCTGACCATCCATGAGTTTTGTTGCTAATCCTAGTACTTTTTTCCTTCTAGGATAAAAAAAAAATTCTTAAAATATTTGATAAAATTTCCAAAATTAATTTGTTCCTGCAAATGAACTGGTTTTGCACATTACTTGTAGCACTTAGTATATTATAAATTGTAATCATTAAAGATATATATATATATATATATATATATATATATATATATATATATATATATATATATATATATATATATATATATATATATATATATATTCTGAAGCAAGTGCAATAGGAAACACATTTTTTCCCTAAATGGTATAATCCCTGACTGAACTGGCCTATAAAATCAATATAGTGGAACATGTCCCAGACTGAACTGGCCTATAAAATCACTATATTGGAACATATCACTTATTGAATTGGCCTATAAAATCAATATAGTGGAACATGTCCTTGACTGAACTGGCCTATAAAATCACTATATTGGAACATATCACTTATTGAATTGGCCTATAAAAAGTCAGTATAATGAAAAACATCCTTGATTGACTTGGCCTATAAAATAAATATGATTGAATATACATGTATCTCCAATTGAATTGGCCTAAACAATCAATATAGTGGAATATATATCCCCAATTAGATTGGCCTGTAAAATTATTATAGTGGAATTTCATTTGTAACTTAACTGATGTATGATTAGTCATGAAAATGGAATTTATATTGCTAATTAAATTGTTCTATCAAATCAAATTGGCTTGAAAGATCATTATAATGGAATCTGTACCTAATTAAATTAGTCTCTAAGATCATGATTGTGGAATATATTAGAAAGGTATACATAATTCATTCACCTTGGATCAATTTACATATGAAATGCATCCTGTTCAGTTCTTTCATTAGAAGCTTGCCCTCAAATTTGTATTCTTTAAGAGTGCAATTAACAGTGATTAAAGTATTCAAATAACAGTATTGTATTGATTCATAGATGAACACATAATTACAAAGACTTTTTTAAAAATTTGATGAAACTAGTTTCATGTCATTATTATTTCTGTGGTAATTATTATAGTTCTTATTATATATATATATATATATATATATATATATATATATATATATATATATATATATATATATATATATATATGGATATACCGATAAAAGTTCATTATATTTTTTTACATTTCTGACAAATCCATCTGTCTTGACATAACATGTATAATATACATATTAAGATGTTTCATATAGTGCATAGACCATAACTTTTAACATTGATAGTTGGCCAGAGTAATGTACATAAGATCAACAAATCATGCTAGAAATGTTAGAATGAGATGAAGCTTTTAAAAGGATGAAAATGATCATGTCATTTTTGACAAAAATTCCTATGCAGGTGCCCATTAAAAAATTCAGCTCTGTGAGCTTTACCCTTTATTTCAAGAGAACCAGTGGTAGCAACAACAATAAAATATAAATGGTTTTAGATCCACATTGACTATTGAGTAGTTCACTTTTATGGAGGCTTTTTGTGAAAAGCTTTTCTTTTTTCAGTAATTATTTTCAGCCAATCATTTTCCTTTGTTTCTTGAAACAAGTACCTATATATATATATATATATATATATATATATATATATATATATATATATATATATATATATATATATATAGTTTTCTTAGTTATCAAAATAATTAGTTTCCTGTGACTGTAAGGTATATGAAATGTGGTTAATATCTGAGGCAGACCATATATTACCAACTTGTTCTGTTAACTTTTTTAAAATTATATTGAACATAAATAAACTGTTTTGTGACCTGAAAATATATTTATATAATATATTGATAATCATTTCTCTTGACTATTAATCAGTGACATGGGTGATTTTCTTTGACCAAATTTGCTATCAAACTTTTCAGCAAGTTTTAAATTAAATGTTCTCAAATAATTAATGGACACATGGCTGTGGACCTGAAGCTGGCAATTAGTAGGAGAATCGAATGCATAGGTGTGAGATTTTCATATTGCACCTTGTATGAGATTTCTAATCATGCACATATTGATGGATTTCTCATCCCACACACATACATATAGGTTTTGTTTTTATTTTCTTTTAATAATAGGAGTGTTTTTTAGAAAGGAAACTAATTGCAAATACTAGAGCTTGGAAATGTTCACTGGTGTTATGTGGTACAGCAAAATTGTCATTGTAAATTCATATTGTTTTGTCTACAACAAGATAGTCATTATCAATTCAGCTTGTTTTGTTTTCAGCAAAGATAGTTATTGTCAATTCAGATTTTTTTGTTTACAGCAAGGTAAGTCATTGTTATTCAAATTTTTTTGTCTAGAGCAAAATAGCCATTGTCAATCTTTGTCTACAGCAAGATATTCATTGTCAATTCAGATTATTTGTCTACAGCAAAGTAGTCAATATCAATTCAGATTATTTTGTCTACAGCAAAATAGTCATTCTCAATTGAAATTATTTTGTTTTCTGCAAGATAGTCATATTGTTATTCAATTTTTTATGCCTAGAGCAAAATAGCCATTGTCAGTTCAAAGTATTTTTTCTATAGCAAGATATTCATTGTTAATTCAGATTGTTTTGTGTAGAGCAAGATAGTTACTGTCAATTCAGATTGCTTTTTCTACATCATGATTGTCATTGTCAATTAAATTGTTTTGTTTTCTGCAAGATAGTCATTCTTAATTAGAATTGTTTTGTCTATGAAAAGGGGCAAATTTCTGTCGATCTATGAAGAACACATTAAGTTGGAGAGGTGACTGATTAATTAGATTTATGGGAACTGGGGTGTGTTTATATTGCCGTGTGTGTTTATATTGCCGTAATGTACTAATTAGCAAATGTCACTGTCATGGAAGCATTGATTCTTGATTAAACCTTCGTTTATTTATCTCGGAAGGATAGGGGGTCAACTTCCGATCTGTATGGAGAACCGTCATTTCTGAAAGTTACCAGGAAGCTGTGTTTGGTAGTCTGAAGTTGTCAGATGAACTGCATTGTTTTGAGCCTAGTTCAGGAGGGGAGTATTATTTAATTCGGGTTGTTATGCTGAATAATGGATACATGATTCCACATGAAAACTCTTGGTTTAAATGTGCTATCGCAACCATTAGAATCAGTCGACACCATTTTTTTCTGCCAGAGAAAACAAAGGTTATAGGACTCTTGTGTCAGATTTAGAAAAATTTTTTCTTGTAATTAGGATCCAAGGAATTTGAATTTCTGGAGAAAAAAAATCTATGAACTCAATTCTGGTGGTAAAAGCTAGAAAAGACATGGTGAGATAGTTCCACGGGAAGTATCCACAAATTTACAAACCAAAGTGACCACACAAAGTTGGGATGGCCGAAAGATGCGAGATACCTGAAAATTTATAAAAAGAGGAAAGGACCCAGACTTACAGGCACAAGGGAGTTAAAAGAATAGGCGCAGTGAATTTGGACTGAACCAGAGCCATCAGGTTATGAATCTGTACAAAGCAATGATTTCGATCTTTCACTCGATTTGATGATGAATTAATTCTCTCATGTAAAAGATCGCCTATTTGTATAAGCGTATTTGGCTTTGAAGTTTGTTGAATAATTTAATTCAGAGAAGAAGCATATCTTTCAAATGTAATGCATTATCACAATTGTTTATGAATTTTATTGTTTTTGAAATCTGATTAAATTTTATGATTTGTACATATAAGGGAGCTTATGTCATTCTGTTCTATATATCTGCTCAGATCTTTACCTATTTCACCTGTAAGTTTTACACTATATATTGATATTTACTCCCTCCAGGCAAATTACACCGTGGGCATTACCTCTAGATAAGGATAACCAAAACAGTACAACCCATCCCAACAAAGCTGGGGGAATTTGCAACAGTCTATAGCAAGATAGTCACTGTCCGTTCAAATTGTTTCCATGCCAGTAAAAGTTGTCTTTTTCTGCAACTACATTCATGTTGGATAAAAACACAGGTTGTGGCTTATTCACATGGGCAAACTGTGATCCATACACATAAAAGCAAAAGAAAACAAATTACCATGTTATCATCTGATGAAGATGTTTCACAATTCCAGTTTTTAATCCCACTGCCAGTATCTTTTTCTTCAGGTTTTGGGTTAATCTCTTGCAAAAATAAAAGCAAGCACACTGTCTCAACTAAAAATAGCAGTGTCTAAACATATTTTATTTAAGAGCCTTTCCTTTCTTCTTGTACAACATCTGTTGCTGCACAGAATTCTTTGTACAGTATTATTAATTAGATAAAAATGGATCAAATCTCATGATTATCCCATTGATTTCTAATCTTCTTATAGCTCAGCTTACTAAAGTTCAAATAAGTTGAACATGTGGTAGATAATTGATTGTACTAGGATGTAAAATTATGGAGATGCAAGATGATCAAAGTATAATTGAGCATGATGTGGCAAGATTTATAGATGTAGCCTTGTTAGGATAAAAGAAGACAAAGTATGTTTCATGTGATAAGGCTGCATGGATATTCCATGGAAAGGACAAGGGTGGATTAGTGGGGTGGGGTTGGACTGCTGAGCTGGCATATGCCATCACCAGACCTGGGCATGGATAAAGTGAATGTTTCTTTGAGTATGTTTTTTTTTCAGTTAAAAGGTTGAAGTTATGCTCTAAAAATGCTTAAAATGCAGACCTTCTGGGGACTTTAATCTTCTTGGTTACCACCATGGGTTTCATCCCACAAACCCCTTATCAGCTCAGTCATGCCCTCCCCCCACCTAAATTATATTTCTGGATACAATATTGAAAGGGGTGTGGGGTTGTCATTGGCTACAATTATATGTAAGTCACCAGTGGAGTTTTTTTTTCAGTAATTAATTAATAAAGCCAGTTATGGATAATTAATGGTTCAGACTTAAAATGTTGCATTTTTTTGAAAATTTCTTGAATCCCATTTTTGTTATTAAGGAGGCCCATTGTATTTAATCCAATTGCTTCTTGCTGAGGCCACCCTTCCAACCTTACAAAGAAATCTTGTCCATCTGTTGCCATTGTGGCAAATGTTTCTGTGTCCTTATCAGGCAACATGAATTCTTTATTTGTGTCAGTATGTACAGTTACCATTTTTCTTTTCAAAAACTATAAACATCGACAGACAATATATATATATATATATATATATATATATATATATATATATATATATATATATATATATATATATATATATATATATATATATATATATATAGTAACTGCAGACTTGTTTAATTGAGTTCTTAAATTTTGAAATGTTTGAATTATACTCAGATCATTGGTATGGAGGACCCTTTGATAAGAATATTTTTTAAGACAGTCTACTGGATGTGTAGATAAAAGAAATGTTCAGCATATCATGTTTTGTACAGAAGAAGAAAAATTATGCAAGTATACAGACTGGGTTGTTTATTGAGATAGGAGAAAAAAGAATTAGCAGATGGCTTTCTATAGAGAATCTCATCAGTGTCAGGGTAAGGGCATGTTTGGAAAATGTGAGACTAGGTAGCCATGATAAATTTGTAATGCTTATTTTGAACTGTTGCTCCTATATCAATTACATCCAGTTTATATCTGTACTGGCCTTGACCTGGCAACAGTAACATTAAAATGGCTATATTCACCTGGACTGCCAACTCAGTAAAAAATGTATGAAAGTTATGCATCAAACCTAAAATGTTTATGCTTGCATTGAAATTATAAGGATTTAATGATTTTTTTTAACAAAAATTATAGATTAAAAAAATTTGAATATTTATTTTTAAAGTTTCCTTTTTAATTTGCTCCTTATAGACATTGTTATGATAAAATGCCATTTGTCATGGTCTGTGTTGTTTGTTCTTTCATTATTTCTAACGAACTACACTGAAACAGATTTGCTGGTGCTTTATGCTATGGCAGATCTGGATCTGTGCAGTTTGCAGTTGACACAACATAAAGTATATGTGGTAATTAGAACATCCAGTGATACAGTAACATGTTTTTCAAGAAAGACATTTGAGGAGTCAGTGGAGGGGGGGTTTAAACTTATGGTAGAGATTGACAAAAAAGTTTTTGTTAAGGCTAATTAAAACATAATTATGTATTCTTACTAGCTGACCTAAGGTAAAACAAATATAATTCATGTTCCTGCATGGTGGCGCTTTTTATGTGTTGTAACCATCCATCACCAGTTACTCATTACAACTCTGGAATCTGATCCAATTTCAAAATCTGAGTTTCAGATAATGAGCATGATCCATGCAGTGAATGAGATGATTTTTATACATGATTGTCAAACCCCTCTGGATGCCATATTTCTGATCCAGGTTTAATGTAACTTGGAATATATGTATTAATTATTAGAATCCTGATAAGTTTGATAATGACTGAAAACCATGCAATATTATTAATTAGGTATATCTTGTATCAGATTATTTGTTGCAACTCTGGAAGTTGTATTTCTGACTTAATTTTGGTTCAACTTGATGCTCATTTGATTCAGATTTCAGACTACTTTTTATAATTTATAATGAGAGAGATCCATGGATGTTAATGAGGTGATCTTACATCTGATTGGCTGAGCTTGCTACCCTGCTGGAGGCCATATTTTTTATCTGTTTTTGATGAAACTTGCAACAAAAGTAAATTGCAACATCGAATGCTTGGATGAATGTTATAATGAGTGAGTTCTATTTGTATTAATGAAATGCTGTTGTATTCAATTGGCTGAGGTCATTACCACCCAGCATGCATTATTTCTGATTCAGTTTTTTTTTTAAATACCCAACTTGGAATATTTACTTATATCATTAAGATCTTAGAAGAGCTCAATAAAGAATAATATCCACATATATGAATGAAGTGATCTTGTTTCTGATTGGCTGAGTTTGTTACTAGTCTGAAAGCCAAATTTCTGATATGATTTTGATTTAAACTTGAAACAAAAACATTTAATAAGATTCTGCAGGAGTTTAGTAATGAACAATATCTATGAACATGGCTGGGATAATCTTGAATATGATTGGCTGACCTTGTTACCACTCAGGAGGCAAGATTTAATTTTAGTTTGATGAAACTTGGGATGTTGCTTATATCATAAAGTCAGCATAGTTAATTTAATTCTTTAAGGAGGTATTATTAGTGGCTTTGATTCCTGTTAAATATGGTGTAATCTTTAGTCATTCAGTCCCAGGTGAGGTTATGTTATAGGTTGATAGGCTACAGAAACAAACAAACGACTTTGTTGGGGTATGGTGTGTTTGTAGATTTACAATAAATCAATTATAGTATATTTGACTTTTAAATAGAGTTGTTAAGTTTAATTTGAAATTAATTAGCTCATAAGGATATATTTTACAAGTAAATTCCCACTTAAAATAACATTTTTGAGAAGTTCTGATACACATTATATGTTGCAAAGGAGTAGATTTGCAGAGTGAATAGATGGCTGTTGTTTTGTTTATCATATTTAGGATTTGTGCATTTTTATATATATACTAGGATCAGATCAAGGCCTGCAGTTAACATAGTCAGACCACAAGTTAGCAGTACATGAAGTCCTGGAAGATTTTCAGGTGATGCTTTCACTGAAATTGGCTAGAATCCTTTATAAGCATGAGTCAGCCATAGTGCAGGGAATCGGCATGTAGAACTAGAAAGTTTAGGGTCTAATTTAATGTGAAAAAGAAAAACCTTTCTTGAGTCTAATTTCCCCCAAGTGCAGTTAAATCAGATTGTGCACTTCAAGACTTGGTGGAGAATATGAAATGGAAATATTATTTTGTGGAATTATTTATCAAAATTTTCTGCTTTTTTTTTGCTTTAGGAAAATTTTATTCTATTTGGCTGTATTGACTTGAGATGAAAATTCAGTAGCATTTCAATATAAGGTTTCAATATAGTTCATATCCAGGACTTTCATTTGGCCTTTTTACATAGTTTCATCAAGTGATATGTCAGGTTGTGATCTCTTCTTTGTCCTATGGCAAGACACCATGCACTAATTCAACAGGAGTCTCCCATACAAACTAATCTTTGGTAGAGAAATGAGAGTTCTACTGGATATTTCCATTGCCAATCCTACAAATATAAAAAAAAGCAAGTAAGGGGAGAGAACCACAACTGTTTTTCACAAGTAAAAGCACAGATGGAAATAACCACGCAAGTGGCCTATTACAATGTTCAGAAATAGCAATGAAGATGCAAAGACTACAATGATAAACATGATAAGAATCCTCCTTCCAATAGGACAAAGAGTATGGTTGCACAGTCCAAAAGTACTCAATCAGCTAAACTACACAAGAAATAGACAGGATTATGGTATATTAGCAAGATGGGGCCCAAGCATTAAAAATTAATTAATGATGATAATCACAAACTACAAAGGTTATTAGTCCATGCAAACAGACTACATATCTGTCCACACAACAGAGAAGTGTATTTGGATCAAACAGCTCAGATGGCCACACCTCAAGAAACCAAAACAGCCAAGAAGACCCAAACATTATTTCAGACTAAAACATTGGTAGCCATTCCTCAATTATACCTGTCAACAGGAAGACAACTGGTACTCCAATACCTGCAACAATTATCATTGAAGGCACTGATTTAAGAGGAACATGCAATGTTGCAGTCAAACAATGAATAAGGTATTGCTGATTTAAATTCAGCATTGTTGCAGACAAGTTTACAGAGTTAAATGGCAAGATTTCCCCAGGACAACAAGGAGCCAGAGGAAACATTATTGCAGTTTTCATTCCATGAATTTCACTGAAGCATAAGGGTAGAAGGAAAAAGGAAAAAGTTTACAAACAGTAGATTTCAAATGAACTTGATCAGTTTGTTCTCTGCTGTATTTTCCTGTAAACCTTTTTTCCATAACTTTGCTACACATTGCCATTCATGTGATGTAGCAGAACATGAGATTAAAACCCACATGCACATTTCAAATGGATTTTCTTTGCATGCAGCTAAGTTTCTGTTAAGTAATATTAAAGCAGTAACACCATATTTGTGCCCACTCTTGTAATATCTGCATATTACCATCAAATGGATGTGACATTCATGGACTGTTATAAGATATAAATTGGTGAGAAGCCAGGCATTTATGGAACTGTCATTCATAAAACTCTGAATAGACATAGACAATATAAAAACTGTAATTACTGTGATCACTATTTGAGCCTTTAAAACTATTTTGCAAAGATGTGTGTTAATATATATTTTCCCACAACAGGCATGCAGACATGAATAGATTCATTTTGTTGTTGAACTGGCATACACCCACATTAACTCTTGGGACTATCAAGTTATTTCTTTGTCTAACTGGAAAATATAGTAATAAATCTCAATGTTATTGTACATTAGTGTCCTGTACTATGGAATGTCAATTCTACTAATAGAGTCTGATTTTGTTGATTTGTAGTGTGTAAGGATGTGTGGGTGAATACTGTGGCTGTTTAAAGCACTGTTTAATCAAGGAGGCAAGAGTATATAATTATTATAATGTGGGGATAAAATTAGGCCAGAGAAAAAAACTCTAGCACTAAATAAATTATTTAAGGTTCTTTTGGATTTATTTAGGGGGCAGTTTTTATATACAAATTTAATGCTGGAATGAGTGACCTAGTGCAAAAATCCCCATAAAAAATCAAATGCATAAGTGAGGTCAAGAAGGTCCATATTTTGAGATACCTTTATTAAATCAAAGCATAAAAATATTATCCACTTGACCAGAGAAGTCAGTGGCAGTTCATAGCAGAAGTTTATTCACCTCAACCTCAAATTTGTACCTGCAATTTTCATGTACAAAGGTCATTTTTGACACCAATGACCTTATGCAAACTGTTAGTGGTCAGATTGGATTTTTTCCATGATAGCCACTCAGTGTTAATGCCTTGGTGGTCAGAAAGTAATTGATAGTACAGTTTTATAGACAGTGTTTTAAGGATGAGTTTGTACCTACTATTTGAATGACCAATTAGTAGCTTAGTGTGTTTGCTCCATTGGTTCCATCTGATGAGTTTGAGTGATTGATCTTGACAGGTGCTCCTACAGATGGCAGTACTGGTTTAAACATTGAAGTGACTGTTATTTGTTGTCCTGATATTTTTGTTCTTCTGTACTTCTTATTTGATGTATTGTTTGAGGTGTATCCATGAAATTAAAACTGCAACACCCCATGTGTTAAAAAAACAACAGATTTAAGGATTTAAACATTTGATTAATAATAAAGGTGAGATAGAACATGTCTTTAATATAGTAATTGACATAAATTTACATAAACTCCTGTTTGTCATAACACTATCATTTTCTGATGAAATTGAGGTCACATCTGTTCATGTAGATGCCAAAAGTCCACAGTGTAATGCACAATATTATGGTAAAATTAATTGTATTTTTTCAGTTCTATGCATAATAACATCTAAATTTATTAGACTGACTGTAACATATTCTGACCTAGTAGTGTGATTCTAAATGTAAAATTAATTTTTGGGCTTTGGGTACTTGAGCGCAATGTGGTGTGTGGTGTGAGATAGCAGCGGCTTTATAAAGAATTACTACATAATAATTATAAGGAAGTTAAATTCAGTTGAAAATAATGTAATAAATCTAGTTAAAATTGTTCTTAAAAAATCTAATTACTTTTTGAATTTTCTTGCATTAAATTTAATGATGTGTGATTTATTTAACTAGATTTTGAATGTTGGACCAGAATTCTTTTCTAATGAGATGGTCATACTTTGCTACTGTCACAGTCATCTGCCATTGCAGTCTCTGTACTCATATGTATAGCTTTCTATTCAAACCACATGACTGTAGTTAGCCATTCAAAGCTTGTCCTTCTCAGGGTTAGTTAAAGTGGCAGCTGTCAACTGTTCAAACTGCATGGGAAAAAGCTTGTGAACACAAAATTTAGATGGAATTAAGTTGTCCTCTCAATGTCAATGATGTGCATATTTACTCTTAGTTGTACATTCATAACTATGGTTCTGTAGAAATGAACAAAATAGACAAGCAAATTTTGATGTGAATCCAGCGAAGTCATTTGTGTCAAAGTCATTTGTGTCATAGAAGTCATTTGTGTCATAGTACGATTCCACATCAAATGCATATCATTTTACACATTAACAAGTTGTACATGGTAAAGATATTACAATAAAGCAAAGTCGACAAAAATGTGATTCTTCAGTTGATTACATTGATTCTGTCTCAGTCCTGTGACTCACTAATTTGGTAACAGTACTCCGCAGGATGGTTGAAGTCACTAATTTATGGGCTAACATGTTGCTGATGCCATAAAAAAATATGACATATATCAGAAGGGTAAGATAACTCATTTCCTAAGGAGAAATTCCAGCATGACACACATGGTCCAACTTGGACATGAACAGGGCACTATAACTCCAAGCAAACTTCCCACTTAATGTTGGCCTTTTGGGCTTTGTAGAGATGATGTCAGGAGATGAATACCTATATTCATGACAACAGTAAAGGACCAGAAAAAGATTTTTATGTTTATTCTTAGCATAAAGCACATATCCATAGAAGCTGTATGCATCAATCTAATTATGGTGGGTGAGGGAATGTGGTGGCATATGACCAGGAATGGAAAAAGTGATTCACACATAATAAATATTTTCATTTACAGATAAAATGAGGTGATGTAAATGCTATAGTCCCTTAAGTTAAGGTTTATCACACACTCTAACATTTAAGGTCATATAATCTTGACACATTGAATGAATGATGTTATTGGATGCAAAAATTCCATTTATGATATCTTGATGGTGTTACAACACCTACAAATGGGTATGTGACTATTTGGCAATGGTTGTTTTAGTTTCAGTCAGTTGGGCACTAGCTGTTTATGTGCAGGCTGTTTTGGCACTATTAAAAGAACATGCTGCATTTATATATTACACATTAGATGTTGGAGTGTTTAGATTGGCACTACAACAAAGAATATACTTTTAAACAATTTATGTTCAAAAGGGAGGGTTAGTTCTAAATTCTGTGTTTCAGTTTTCTATTTTATGTGCTATAATCATGACAATAGTCTTTTCCTTAATTATTTTCATCACAAATCACTCCTTTCAGCAAGAAATTTTTATTTTGCAAATGGTATGGTCAGTTTTTGTTAGGAATGGGTAATACTGTTTAGCAGTCTTTGGATTATTTGATGTAGGAGTTGCTGACTCTTTTCTATTCTGATACATCACACCTTTTGCTGCATCATTTTCAAACTTAAATTCTTAAAAAAATCATAATATTTTGTTAAGGGTACAAGATGCTGTCCCTTTTTCCTTAGACTGTTAGGTAAAAAATCAGTTCTATAAGCAAACAGATCCAGTAAGGTTTAAAAACAAATATACTCATCGATGTAGCACCATGATTGCTGGATCCAACATCAAATCCTAAGCATATAAATGCTATGTGCAATTTTATCTTTCATGTGAAAATGGTTGGTGCCAAACTCTATGGAGCCAAAACATTTACACTATAATGGCCTGTGCCAAGAAAGACTTCCTTCCCATACAAATATATAAACTTTGTCAGGCAAATTCATGAATTTAAGTACCCATAAAAATGTTTTTATTTTTATTTTAAAAAAATGTAAATTAAGACATTGAAAAATAAATGATACTACAGTACATGTTTGTCTAAGGAGATGTTAGAACTTAAGAGGTTTGTGGTTTTGACCCATTCTAGTATCTAGCTTGTTAGTAAAAGCTTAAGCAGTGTAGTGTGCTGTGTCGAGTGTAACAAGGATACAGAAGATTCATTACTGCAACTCCCTTATCCCTGGACAAGCACTTAGGAAGCTTAATATCAGTAATATAAATCCTGTTGCTATTGCAAAGCTGGTACTTTTTAGGACAGAAAATACCAGGTGACTGTATAACAAGAATTTGTCCTCCCATTTGGGTGAACCAGAAGATTCTAGAACACTTTGCTCAAGTACATTGCCCATCATTTATTTTCCAGTTACAGCTGTTAATAGCAGTTTTAATTATGTTTTGTAAAGAAATTGTTGTTGCTTTGTGTTTCAAGTTGCATTTTGTGTTTTCTTTTTATGTATGTAATTTTTATTGTGATGGAATAACCCTTGGTCAAGGATTTGTTCTGCTCCTTTTGAGTTATCGATTAGCATTTTTTCTGGTTGTGTTTGGTATGGACTTGCATTTGAGTTCTTACCCCAACGGGTGTTCACATAGTTATTATTGCTGAGAATTTATTTCTATATGAGGTAGGTTTATATTTAAATATCCTTATTCTTGTCAAATTTTGACTCGCATATATTATGTTGATTGTTATCACAGTAATGAATAATTTCACACTTATTTTATGTGAATCAGTATCGAATAGTATGCCTTTTTATTATCCATTTTTTTATAACAATCTTAAACTGCCAAATTAATTGTTGCCATCTTGAGTAAGGCTGGTTGATATCATTTTATAAATTCAGTGTTAATTGTTGTTTTATGGCCTTATTTTAAGTGAATTTGGTCTGTGGACTGGTATTGATTTTGTTTATTACTTTAATACAGTAATCAGATTTAACATTTTCTTTAAATTGGAGAAGTGCTATTTTTATAAGGGAAAAGCAGGTACCACATTACTTTTTCCCCCTTATTTTATGTTGTGCTTTAAGCTATTAAACACCAAATTATTTCTTGTAATCAGTATCAGATAGTATTATTATCCTTGTTATTAGTAGTCTACTTTGTGAGTAATTGCTAAATTAGTCATCACCAATTCTTGAGTAAGCCATTTGATGTCATTTTTATTAATATTTGTTAGTATTATTCCTTGGTTTTATTGCCATTAGTAAATTTAAATCTTGTCTTTGAAATCATTGATTCTTTTTATTATCTTTTACAGCAATGAATCATCACATTTCACATTTTCTTTTAAATGTCACTAGTGCATTTTTTTTTGTCTCAGAAGGGCAATTTGCACACCATTTTCTCATTTATATTGTGTGTTTGGTAGTTGAACATTATTAATTCTCATCTTTGCATGACTTCCTTGAATATCAATGTCTTTAAGACAAAACTTTGGAAGGTTGAGTTCTTGCTGTTATTATATTAACATAGACTTGGTACATGCACATGAATTATACCTTTTTACATTTACTTGTGTAGAAACATTGGAATACATCTTTACAGAATTCTCTTTCATGACTAGCCAGTGTCTCTAGTTGGGTGGGGTCTGGTACCTGCAGTGCTCAGAGAATTTTTTTTGACACAGGCCTCAGGCTGGTGACTATAAAAAATACCACAAGCTGTGACTAAAATTCCACAAGCTTGGAATTACACCTCAATCCAATGTGTGTTGTAACACTTTATGAGCACAAATCAAATGTACAAGCATGTGCTTATTATTTTTTTTCAAGCAATCATATTTCATGGCTTAAATTAAAGGACAATTAATAGTTTGCATTTTATAAATGTTAAAATGATGAATAATAATCAAAAGAACTAATCAAAATATTTAATTGAGTGTGTTGAATATGTTGTGTACAGGTGGAACCCAGACTTCGGTTTTGTCCTGCATGGGTGGGTGGATTGGATTACAGGGATGTGGGGCATTTCTCCATAGCAGTGTGGTAGGCCCTTTCCATACACAGAGTGGTGATGTTGTGTCTGCAGGTTTTAGACCTACTTTCTCTTATGAGGTTGGGTCTAAAAGGAGGAGGATTGACTTTCTTCCCCAAAGTTCTCAAAGCAGGCAGAGAGCCACCCTAAACCACCATTGGAGGCCATTGCTTTTAACAGTTTATTAACTCAACAGGAATGGTTACCAGAGCAAGTTTCACCTCTCACCAAGTCTTGCCCTATCAGAGAGATACTGGGTCACCTAGTCCTACCTCCTAGGAGAGAGTTCTAGAGGATGTCCTGAAGAGGCAGAGGATTCCTGATCATTTGATAAAGGGGTGAATGAGGTTTACTACCTCATGGTTAATTAATGATCTGAGTCCCAAACCTTCTGGTTCTGATTTTTTCCAGTTTGGAAACATTTTCTGGAGAAAATTTGAAATCAGATGTCTTGCTTCTTTCTCACTTGGTAATGATCAAGGAGCATTTTTGAAGGTTTAGCGGTGTCTTTCCCTACCCATTAAAGGTTTAGCTAATATTTCAGCCTCCACTATTTCTAGGTTGATTGCATTAATTATGAAGAGAGCATACCAGTCATATAGTGTTTAGTTCTTTTAACCAGTACTCCATCTACAGTACAGCTTACCAGTCCCTTAGTGTTCATTTCTTTTAACCAGTGCTCCATCTCTAGTACATTTGTACTTTGATTGTGAGTGGCTGATAATTTTTGGATCCAGGATGTAATGGGGTGAGTTGGAGGTGGGGTTTAAGATCAAATTTAATTATTCATAGGAAATATGGACTCATCCTGGCACCTGAATTCCATTTACTATAGTTAATGGAGTGTAATCATAGTGGTTTTTAAGTCTCACAAGGATGTCTAAATTGACAAGGGAGGTTTTATTAGATCCAGGATTTGATGAAAGAAAAAAAATGCCCTTATTTGTGAGGACTTCCATATGTGGTTAGGAAATGGAATGTCACTATATGCCCCAAAGTCAAGAAGTCATGATCTGATTGAAAATGTTTGGACTTTGTAATGCCAGATTAATTCTGTTGCTTGTACTCTGAAAGTATAATTATCTTCTTTCCTTTCAATTTGTTTTCTACAAGCTCTTTCCCTTTCTTTTGTACTACAGCAGCTGGATGTCAATTGATTATTCTCTCAACAAGGCCCTTATCCTTAGTACTGGTAGTTTTTCCAGTACCATATATACTCACTTATAAGCTTATTCCAACTGTAAACTGTACAGAGGCAAATCTGTAGTCACATAATATGTCTGAGTCTGTGTGGTTTGTTAGGAATAATTAGTAGAACAAATAACATAGACTCTGATCTGCAGGCACATTATGCTGTATCATATCAGAATCATTTTGTTTTCTATGCAATTAGACTCTACTTTAAAATGATTACATATGGTAATCTAACATGCACAGGCATCCTAATTTGTTATGGACTGTATCTTAATTACTTGAATATTTTCATCCTGTGAAATGGTTGACAATATGGAAGTAATGTACAGTGCTTTGTAACATGTCCTAATTACTTGAAGTATCCTTCTCTTTCTCAAATGTTCATTAGCTAATTGGACATAAATACCTAGAGATTACATTGTGATGTTTGTGTCCAAATGTCACACCAAAATAATCAGATATAAATGCCAAGATTCTGAGAATGGATAGTTTAGTGGATTTTAGTTCCTAATGAATATAATTGTTAAAAGTGATTATCTGCTCTTTTCATAAACTTGTACTTGTTAACACTTACTAACTTTCATTCCATTCTCTTGATTCTTGAGTTTATATTTGTACTGATCTTTCATTTTAGAATGTCTGAATTATTCTTTGCAAACCCAATTATTATACAAAGAAGCAGGTGTGGAACCCATTTTTATTTTCCAAAAGGCCAAGAATAGGCTCATATTTGCATTGTATTAAAAAATCATGGTCAAAATTGGGTAAATGAAAGCTCAATATATTGTTAGTTTTGTGATTGGAATATCTGTCAGCCAGCAGAAATTTGATATCGTTATCATTGTAATTTGCAGGTTTTCAAAGGATCTCATTATATTTTGTAAGATTTTCTTGAACAAAAATATGTTCCCATTAGCAGGGTATGTGGCTAAATATCAATCAAGATGTTATAAATGCCTGCTGGTGGAAATACTATGAAAGAAATACTGATTTAAAAGTCTTATTAAATGAGATTCATGTCTTAATTTTTTATTTTATTGGAGTTCATTTTGATTATGATGTGATTTGCCCTTATCTATTCAAACGTGTAAAGAATCATTCAGCTGTTACAATAATGCCCACACATGTTCATGTGGAAATTTAATTAACTGTGTTGACTGTGGTATTCACAGGTAGGAGAGGTTCAATACTATCTGTGATGAAGAGAAGCAAATTTTGGGAATGTAGATAGAATTTTTATTTATTAAATCAATGTAACAAGCCTTACATAAAATTACATATGAAACAAACCATTAAATTATTCTGCTTTATAAAAATATTATTAAGTCTTACTAATTCATAGTCATAGAATTTCTATATTTAAAATATTCTAGGATATGTTTTGTAAATGACCAATGCACCAAATGACACTAAGTAGTCATAATATACTTGAGATGTAGGAAACCAAAGTTTTTGTAATAAAATGCTCAAATTATTCAGATACAAAGTCAGTTTAAAACTTTGAATGTCAGACCAGAAATGCAGAAAAACCAAGGTTTATAAACTGTAAGAGTATGAAAAATTCATTTTCAGACATGATTATTGTAGATCATAAAGGTGGGAGTGAAAACATTTACAGCAGCAAAATGAATATTATAGTTACAAAAAGTATTGATAGAATTAACAATTCCTATTATAATCTCCATTTTCTAATCACTAAATATAAATTTCTAATGAAGGCTAACAGTCCATGACATTATAGTTTATTATTTCACACTTAATAATAAGAGGAAATATAATTGCTTAGAAATTGAGAAAGAGAAAGTCAATGTGCTGAGTTAGCATACAAGAATAGAACCCAGAATCTTCAAAATGGTAAAATGTATAATTTACAATCTGATGATTGCATGCAAATAATGATGAAACATAAGTGATTTAGATAGTTTTCTTGAAACAGCCTCCTAGGAGTCATTGATGTCTTCTCAGTGCTATAAATCAGATGTTACATGTATCAAATTATCTATTCCTGAGTGAAATAGGCTTGTCTCCTGCTTTTGCACTGAAAGAAACATGATACTGTATAAAAGTATTCAGGCAGCATATCAAATATGATACTATAGTATTTGGGCAATATATCGAGTCTTATACTGTTGTATTTTGGCAATATATTGAGTATGATGCTGTAGTATTTGGATAGTATATCAAGTATGATGCTGTAGTATTTGAATAGTATATCAAGTATGATGCTGTAGCATTTGGATAGTATATCAAGTATGATAATGTAGCATTTGGATAGTATATCAAGTATGATGCTGTAGTATTTGGATAGTATATTAAGTATGATGCTGTAGCATTTGGATAGTATATCAAGTATGATGCTGTAGCATTTGGATAGTATATCAAGTATGATGCTGTAGTATTTGGATAGTATATCAAGTTTGAGGCTGTAGTACTTGGATAGTATATCAAGTATGATGCTGTAGCATTTGGATAGTATATCAAGTATGATGCTGTAGTATTTGGATAGTATATCGAGTATGATGCTGTATTATTTGGATAGTATATAAAGTATGATTCTGTAGGATTTGGATAGTATATCGAGTATGATGCTTTAGAATTTGGATAATATATTGAGTATAATGCTGTAGTATTTGGATAGTATATCAAGTATGATGCTGTAGCATTTGGATAGTATATCAAGTATGATGCTGTAGCATTTGGAAAGTATATCAAGTATGATGCTGTAGCATTTGGATAGTATATCAAATCTGATGCTGTAGTATTTGGATAGTATATCGAGTATGATGCTGTAGTATTTGGATAGTATATTGAGTATGATGCTGTAGCATTTGGATAGTATATCAAATCTGATGCTGTAGTATTTGGATAGTATATCAAGTATGATGCTGTAGTATTTGGATAGTATATCAAGTATGATGCTGTAGTATTTGGATAGTATATCAAGTATGATGTAGTATTTGGATAGTATATCGAGTATGATGCTGTAGTATTTGGATAGTATATCAAGTATGATGCTGTAGCATTTGGATAGTATATCAAGTATGATGCTGTAGCAATTGGTTAGTATATCAAGTATGATGCTTTAGTATTTGGATAGTATATCAAGTATGATGCTGTAGCATTTGGATAGTATATCTAGTATGATGTAGCATTTGGATAGTATATCAAGTATGATGCTGTAGTATTTGGATAGTATATCAAGTTTGATGCTGTAGTACTTGGATAGTATATCAAGTATGATGCTGTAGTATTTGGATAGTATATCAAGTATGATGCTGTAGCATTTGGATAGTATATCTAGTATGATGTAGCATTTGGATAGTATATCAAGTATGATGCTGTAGTATTTGGATAGTATATCGAGTATGATGCTGTAGTATTTGGATAGTATATCAAGTATGATGCTGTAGTATTTGGATAGTATATCAAGTATGATGCTGTAATATTTGATAGTATATCGAGTATGATGCTGTAGTATTTGGATAGTATATCTAGTATGATGCTGTAGTATTTGGATAGTATATCTAATATGATGCTGTAGTATTTGGATAGTATATCAAGTATGATGCTGTAGTATTTGGATATTATATCGAGTATGATGCTGTAGTATTTGGATAGTTTATCGAGTATGATGCTGTAGTATTTGGATAGTATATTGAATATGATGCTGTAGTATTTGGATAGTATATCGAGAATGATGTTGTAGCATTTGGATAGTATATCAGGTATGATGCTTTAGCATTTGGATATTATATCAAGTATGATGCTGTAGCATTTGGATAGTATATCAAGTATGATGCTGTAGCATTTGGATAGTATATCGAGTATGATGCTGTAGCATTTGGATAGTATATCGAGTATGATGCTGTAGTATTTGAATAGTATATCAAGTTTGATGCTGTAGTATTTGGATAGTATATCAAGTATGATGCTTTAGTATTTGGATAGTATATCAAGTCTGATGCTGTAGCATTTGGATAGTATATCAAGTATGATGCTGTAGTATTTGGATAGTATATCGAGTATGATGCTGTAGTATTTGTATAGTATATCAAGTATGATGCTGTAGTATTTGGATAGTAAATAAAGTATGATGCTGTAGTATTTGGATAGTATATTGAGTATGATGCTGTAGTATTTGGATAGTATATAAAGTATGATGCTGTAGTATTTGGATAGTATATCAAGTATGATGTAGTATTTGGATAGTATATCAAGTATGATGCTGTAGTATTTGGATAGTATATCAAGTATGATGCTGTAGCATTTGGATAGTATATCAAGTATGATGTAGTATTTGGATAGTATATCAAGTATGATGCTGTAGCATTTGGATTGTATGTCAAGTATGATGCTGTAGCATTTGGATAGTATATCAAGTATGATGCTGTAGTATTTGGATAGTATATCAAGTATGATGCTGTAGCATTTGGATAGTATATCAAGTATGATGCTGTAGCATTTGAATAGTATATCAAGTATGATGTTGTAGCATTTGGATAGTATATCAAGTATGATACTGTAGCATTTGGATAGTATATCAAGTATGATGCTGTAGCATTTGGATAGTATATCAAGTATGATGCTGTAGTATTTGGATAGTATATCGAGTATGATGCTGTAGTATTTGAGCAATACATCAAATATGATACTGAAGTAAGCTGGCTACACATGAAGTATGATGTATTTAGGAAATCATCAAGTATGAAACTATTACTCAAGCAATACAACAGTACAACACTAAGTATTCAGGAAATGCATCAAGTATGATACAATACTGTAGTATTTGAGCAATACATTAGTATTGCACTAGTAATCAGGAAGTACATCAAGTATGATATAGTACTGTAGTATTTGGGCAATAAATTAGTATTGCACTAGTAATCAGGAAGTACATCAAGTATGATACAGTACTGTAGTATTTGGGTAATAATCAAGTACTGTATGATTCTATAGTATTCAGGATATACATCATGCATAATACTGTAGTATTCAGGCCATGCATCAAGGATGATAATGTGGTATTCAGGGAATACATCTGGTATGAGACTAGTATTCAGGAAATATATCAAGTATAACATGTTAGTATTCAGGAAATACATCAAGTATGATATTGTATTATTCAGGCAATGCATCAAGTATGATACAGTACTGTAGTATTTGAGCATGACATCATTTTAATACTGTAGTATTGAGGAAATACATCAATTATGATACTGTAGTATTGAGGAATATACATCAAGTTTGATACTGTAGTACTTGGGCAATAGATCAAGTATGATAAAGTACTGTAATATTTCTGCATCAGTATAACACTTGAGTATCAAGGAAATATCAAGCACTATTCAATACAGTTTTACTGTAATATTTGAGAAATGCATTAAGTATCATACTGTAATATTCAGGAAATACTTCAAATATACTGTAATATTTAGGAAATACATTAAATATGATACTGTAGTATTCAGACAATAAGTCAAGCATGATTCTGTAGTAATCAGACAACACATCAGTATGATTCTGTATTCATACAGTATATCAGGTATTATACTGTAGTACCTTATTCAGGAAATATGTAAGTTTGCAGATGTTTTCTTAACAATACATCTTGCAAGACTAAATATTCACGTTTATTTGGAACTATTTATCATACTAAAAGCTTTTGAAAACATTTTTTATTAGAACTAAACTTTTAATCAGCATTATATAGCCAGGATTTGGCTAATGTGTCACTGAAAGTTGTGTGTGTTCCATGGCCAGGCCAGAAAATACTGAAGTCATTACACATAAACATGATAAAATGTGCATAATTACACCAAAATGTTGTGCATCTCTGATTTGCACCAGTCATTTTATTTATGTAGCAATGTATGCCTTTACAGTTTCAGAAATTCTGTGATAAACCTGACCTGGTAATAAGGTTGATTCAACTTTGAGATATCATCATAAATTAAACCTAGGTGACTGTGTATAAATTTTATGAATGACAGACTTTAATTGTTGCACTAATGTTTTGTGCATGTGTTCTTTATCTTCAGATGGTATGATGTAGTAACAAGACTCCAAAGCCTCGTGACCTAGGACAAGTTGGGACATATTGCTTTTTAAATAAATTTTTTCCATCATTTGACCATAAGAATCAGAATGTACACGTTTTAGTACAACCCTATGAAAGAGTGTACTATAGGCAAGGAGATCACTTAACATAACGAAAATAAGAGAATGATTTGCCAAATATAGCACAATGGTGTATTTAAAGATAAGTATTTCTGTTGCAAAGAAAGAAAGAAAATAATGTTGCTTGACAAAGGTGTACATATTTGGTGAAAATTTCATAAAAATATTACAAGAAACATTGAATCTAGAAAGATTTCAGATGCATAATGTTTCATATTGCAGACTTCATTAGTGATCCATTGGGGTGAGCTCTAATTCCATGGTTTTGATTTGGAGGAAAGATAAACATTCCCACAAATCTGGACCATTTGATTGTTTAGGAAGCCATTCAGATGTCTTTTATAAACACTGGATTGTTTGCCCCTCCCCCTGCATGAACTTTACATGCATTCATTAAGGTTGAGGGGTTAATTTTGTGAAGGTGTGTACCTCTTTATGCCATCATGCAGTTACATCAGTTTGGTGTGTACATCTCTATTCCATCATAAAGTTACATCAGTTTGGTGTGTGCTTCTATGCCATCATAAAGTTACATTAGTTTGGTGTATTCCTCTCTATGCCATCACAAATTTACATCAGTTTGGTGTGTATCTCTCAATGCCATCATGAAGTTACATCAGTTGGGTTTTTATCTCTCTATGCCATCATGCAGTTACATCAGTTTGGTGTCTACCTCTCTATGCCATCATGCAGTTACATCAGTTTGGTGTGTACCTCTCTATGCCATCATGCAGTTACATCAGTTTGGTGTATACCTCTCTATGCCATCATGAAGTTACATCAATTTGGTGTGTATCTCTCTATGCCATCATGAAGTTACATCAGTTTGGTGTGTACCTCTCTATGCCATCATGAAGTTACATCAGTTTGGTGTGTATCTCTCTATGCCATCATGAAGTTACATCAGTTTGGTGTGTGCCACTCAATGCCATCATGCAGTTACATCAGTTTGGTGTGTACCTCTCTATGCCATCATGCAGTTACATCAGTTTGGTATGTACCTCTCTATGCCATCATGCAGTTACATCAGTTTGGTATGTATCTCTCTATGCCATCATGCAGTTACATCAGTTTGGTGTGTGCTTCTATGCCATCATGCAGTTACATCAGTTGGGTGTGTATCTCTCTATGCCATCATGAAGTTACATCAGTTTGGTGTGTATCTCTCTATGCCATCATGAAGTTACATCAGTTTGGTGTGTATCTCTCTATGCCATCATGAAGTTACATCAGTTTGGTGTGTGCCACTCTATGCCATCATGCAGTTACATCAGTTTGGTGTGTGCCTCTCTATGCCATCATGCAGTTACATCAGTTTGGTGTGTACCTCTCTATGCCATCATGCAGTTACATCAGTTTGGTGTGTACCTCTCTATGCCATCATGCAGTTACATCAGTTTGTTGTGTACCTCTCTATGACATCATGAAGTTACATCAGTTTGGTGTGTACCTCTCTATGCCATCATGCAGTTACATCAGTTTGGTGTGTGTATCTCTCTGTGTAGTTACATCAATTTCAGCAACTCCAGGAACCCTTGTCTGACAGCAATACATTTCTTGTATTTGTGAAACTGTACAGATATTATTTTAAAAAGTGTACTTAATGGACTATATTAATTTTGTTTGGAATTACAGAGACATTGATTAAACAAATCACTTGCATATAATGTAATGAAAAAGAGTTTTCACATCCGTTATAAATATGATCTGTAAAAGTCCATTTAGTAAGAAAATGACAAGAACTTAAGTCTTAATTTTTTTTAAAAACAGTATTTAATAATTTCATATCTAGACAGTGATTGGTTTAATTTGAAGATTTATGGTATCAGGACATCACCCCTGGACACCTCCTTTGCCTGCCCCCTCCCCCTGACATTTTACCCTGGACTCCCCCCATCAAATAGGACTTCCCCCCCCCGTCATTCCCCCTATTATCTTTATACTTATATATTTCTACTTATTATCAAATATAAAATATCTACTTTCCTGACTGTGCAGTGCAGTGCAGTGCGCAGGCACATACACACACACAGTCATGGATCTTAAGGGTAGCTTGACACCACATTTGAACTGTGAACATAAATTCACACCCATTTTTAAGCATTGTTATAACAAAAATGGTCAGTCTAAAAATTGCTAGTGCTTTTACTGAATGTAGAACAGGTTTCTTTGAAGTATGTTGAAGAGGCTTGAGTCTAACCTTTATCTATTGTGCATATTAGGTATATTTAAGATAAACAACAGATGGATTAGCAGTCATTCAATTAATTATAGTTGTTTGGGTACAGTACTCAGGCCCTATGTGGACATAAGCAGATTATGATGTAACAACCAAAGAAGTGCAAAGACTGTTCTTTGAGAATTGCAAACAGTGCAGACTTCAACAATCATCACGTCATAGAATACTTAAAAGCAATTGCTTACAACATTAACTTTTAAACAATACATTTTTTTATTATGTGAAAATGTTAACTTTGTTTAACACTTACTATTGAAGTTTATTTCAAATAACCTTTTTCTTATAACATAACTTAAAAAAGTTTTTATATTTTATTGGCAAAATGTTATATTAAATGAATTATGTTTTAAGATCATGGGGAAAATGACTGGGGGTTGAAAAGTCCTATTCCCTATTCCATGGGGGAGTGGAATGTCTGTGGGGGTCGGGGGGGTATGTCCTAGACTCAAAATATAGAGCACAGCAACAAAGGTAGGGTAGTATTTAGTGTGGAAGCAATTAGAGTGAAATACCTTGTCCAAGGAGATACCATGATATGCAGTACCAGCTTATCTTATAGTTGAATTTGAATCCACACTCTGTCTTCAGATGAAAATGCTAACCACTTATGGTTCATTCCAAAATGTGAATAAAGAATGATGGAGATGATCCTATCAAGGAATCCTGAAGACAGTAGTTGACTCAGGATTAAGAATTGAAAGAAAGTTGTATAAGATAGTATAATTTTACATAACTGCAAATGTGCATTGTAAGATTTGTGAAGAAATCATAGCTTATTCAGTTATTGTTACAAATGATTTAATAATGCAAATTCCTGATTTGCATGTATAAATTCAGAATCGTAAACTATTTCTTTCTAGCATGGACAAGTTTTTTGGTTCAAATTTTAGACATTTATTACATGTTCTTATTTCTTCAATGACTGTTTAATACTCTAAGGAGCCATATATGTATTGTAATTTGTTTAGCTGTTCATATAAAGCTAAGGTGCAATATATGTATTGTAATTTGTTTAGCTGTTCATATAAAGCTAAGGTGCAATATATGTATTGTAATTTGTTTAGCTGTTCATATAAAGCTAAGGTGCAATATATGTATTGTAATTTGTTTAGCTGTTCATATAAAGCTAAGGTGCAATATATGTATTGTAATTTGTTTAGTTGTTCATATAAAGCTAAGGTGCAATATATGTATTGTAATTTGTTTAGTTGTTCATATAAAGCTAAGGTGCAATATATGTATTGTAATTTGTTTAGCTGTTCATATAAAGCTAGTCTTCAAGTGGGAATCAATATGAGGAAGTGTGAGTTTACAGAAGTGGGGGCTGTTGTAGTTTTGTTCAGTGTAATTTATGGCCCAAACTGCAGCCCTGGTATCTTTGATAGACTACTGTTGTAACAGCTCTATGATCAGAGAGCTAAGTGGCCCATTTACAGTTGAACTTGATTTGCCAAAAACATATTTAGAATATGAGATACATTTATTGACCTTTTCTGTTTCTTTAGAATCAACAGGAATCAGTATAAGTGTATAGAGGGTATCAAGTTTTCTTGAGTAGATTTCAGCAGATTTCACAAGTGAATAAGAAACATTGTATTGTTATGATTCACAAAGCCACTAGTGACAATGCAGAATGATGATACTTCATGAGTGAAATATTTCCTTCTGTAGGATCTCCTAAAGAAATGTAGATTTTCTTTTTGCATGTTTTATATTTTTTAAGGCAAAAAGATTTGATTTCCACGCATTTCTTTCTCCATTCTGTGTCAGTTTGGTTAACAGTAGTATTACTACATTAATAAAAAGTTAAGAAATTTTAAAATATTTTTAATACAGCAATTTTTTACAAATTTATATTGTACATATAATGCTTCAAATTGTGTCAGGATGTGGTGAGATGATGAGCATTCTCCCCCCTCCCACACACACACCTTGTGGTTTTTGGTTATTATTATTTAGGATTTGATTAACCATGGTGTTATTGTCAGGATCAAGTAAATGATAAAATATGAAATTAATGGATGGAATAACAGAGTTTTGGGCACATATAAAATAGAACAGCATCAGCCCCATGTGTAATACATAAGAATTTAATCAGTTATATAAACAAAATGAAATTAAACATGATATTTGAATGGTTCTCTTTCTATTAGAAATAAAGTTATAAAATTTATTTGAAATTTAATTAGCAATTCTGTTTCACTGATAGAACAAATTTCATCATATGACTGAGTGTCTGATCAAGCTAATATTGCTGGCATGTCAGCATCGCCTGCAGCTTTTGGTAATTTTTAATCACTATTGGTGCTAGGTTGGTATCCCTGTATTTCTCCTCCTCTCTCTCTCCTCTAGCTGGGTTTGAAAACAGGTCAAGTCATACCAAAGACTTACAAAAATGGTACTAACAGCTGCCTTGCTTGGCGCTCAGCATTAAGAGGTTAGTGTTAGGACTTGACGGCATGGTGTCAGGTTAATGTGACTGGGTGGGACATCATGCTACATGTCTTCGGCATGATGCTCCAGTGGGGCAGGACATCACTATAAACTGACACACTGTACACATCATAGCAATATGACTGCAAAATTAATAAAGCTATGTTAAAAATCATAATCTCCTCTAGCCTCTTGATTATCATCTCCTTGGTTGCTCTCTTTCCACTATGCAGATAGTTAGAGCTATTTCCTTCAGAGAAAAATATAGTACCCAACCTAAATACGTCAGATTTTTCTTCTGCTGAGATCAACCAATATTCCCAGTCTCTTCTGTGTCAGATATTGTCTATTGACATTCAACAGCTCTAGCTATGGTCACAACCTAATACACACTTATGTTCTTATTTGAATTTATGTCCATATTCCTACTGAGACCATGACATACTTAGCCCTCTCATTTACTATTACTGCCCTGCTATGGCTTTGAATTATCATTTAAACTATACCAGTTAACACATGCTTCTCAATTTTCTATTGAATTCACAAATTATTCACACATGAATTAATGAACTTCACTCCTGTGCTAACTGTGTTTTTGTGCTAAATAGTGATCCATTGATGTACATTTCCATACACAGAAGAATCAATTTTCCACATATACAAAGCATGAAATCTTTGTGATAGTGATTTATGTTACATACAGAATAACTTAATCTTAACTCATTCATGCAATGCACCAGTCATCTTTGACATAATGCATGCAAACAATTGCTTCTTAGTGCAAGGAACATTGAAGTTTAAATTTAAAATGAATACATTCAAGAAATAATTACAAACATCAATAAACATACATTGTATGCATCCTTGTGCATTATTTGAGACTAGCAGTTATGGATATCCCTCCCTTTAAAACATGTCCTTGATGATAAATGGTTTATTTCCTGAAGCTAAATTCTGGCTTACCTCAGAAACAGAGAGTAATTAATTTCACTGTTGGAAATTCATAAGAGCCTGAATTCCATCTGGGAACAACACCTCCCTCATTTATCTTAGCCAGTCAGGATTACTTTATGTCAAATGTTTTATGACTCCTGTGGAAGTTAGAATAATCCTCTCTACTACCCTTATTAATAGTTATTCTGGAAAATATGATTTTATGACACCTATTTCAAATGGCCCTAGTCTTCTTTCTATTCTTCTTAACTGCAGTAATTTATGAACTGATGCTTCCAAACAGGAGAGGTTAATTATTACAAGCAGCCTAACCTGTGTATCAGTCTAAGTGGTTACATGTCATGCTGACCATGACAGAATGCACTGAAAAATATTCTAAAGAAATTATTCCACAAAATTTTTCACTGTTACATTGTGTTTTTTTTTGGTCTGATTCATGGTTTCATGAAATTAAGATGAAGTTTTGTCTGTTTCATGATACAGATCTTTTACCATAATTGATTCTTTTTACCATTAGATAGGCTTATTCATTAGTAACTTCCCTACTCCCAAGCATTTTGGCAATTTCTCACTGCCTGTATCAGTGACTACTGTTGATCATGTGATACTGCTTAAAATTTTGAATTCTTAAGATATTTTTTATTCTGATGTGAAATTACTAATGATCATGAATTGTCCAGAGTAAGGAAGATTACTAATGATCATGAGTTTTCCAGAAATTGGGATATTACTAATGATCATGAATTATCCAGAGTATGCAAAATTACTAATTATCATGAAATATCCAGAGTATGGGAGATTCCTAATGGTCATGAATTATCCAGAGTATGAGAGATTATTAATGATCATGAATTATCCAGAGTATGGGAGATTACTAACGATCATGAATTATCCAGATTATGAGAGATTATTAATGATCATGAATTATCCAGAGTATGGGAGATTACTAATCATCATGAATTATCTAGGATATGGGAAGCTACTAATAATCATGAATTATCCAGAGTATGAAAAATTACTAATGATCATGAATTATCCAAAGTGTGGGAGATTACTAATGATAATGAATTATCCAGAGTATGGGAAATTACTAATGATCATGAATTATCTAGAGTATGGGATATTACTAATGATCATGAATTATCTAGAGTATGGGATATTACTAATGATCATAAATTATCTAGAGTATGGGATATTACTAATGATCATAAATTATCCAGAGTATAGAAAATTACTAATGATCATGAATTATCCAGAGTATGGGAGATTACTAATGATCATGAATTATCCAGAGTATGGGAAATTACTAATGATCATGAATTATCCAGAGTATGAAAAATTACTAATGATCATGAATTGTCCAGAGTAAGAGAAAAACCTTTTCAGATGAGGATGAAGCCTATTATGGACTAGCATGTCAACCTGTACGAGACTGCTGATAATGCAAAGCAGACTTTGGCAAAATCATTATATTTTCATGAAGTAAGGTATCTCTATGTGCATAACTTTTTTGTTCACTAGATGAAAATGTCTTCTGTTGACTTAATTTAGGTTAAGTTACTGTGTTTTTAAAGATGACTTCCGCTGCATGTATCTTTTGTAGAATGACCAATAGCAATTATTGTCACTTATTATCTCAACGTTCCCCAAAAAGTGTTATGATTGTCACCAATATATTCTTGTTCAGTCTGGTGAGGCTGATTAACGTCTCACATGTGCTATGATTTAGAGATACAAACTGTTTGTGGTGATTTTTATTAGTTCTTCATCATATTAATGCACTGTGCAACATCGCCCAAACACTTTTCCGAAAAATATGACCATGCTAATTTTGAAAATGCATCGGTTTGGTTTTATGAAGATTCAACAGTTCTGATTACCATTTGTGGCAAAACAATCCAATCTCCTTTGGTGGGACATTTATTTCAATCCATTTTGAGCAATGGGTATCTTACTGGTAAATGTGTATATTCAGGGAATGTTTGCACTGTTTTCTGAACTTGTGTTCGGCTTCAACTTGATTTCCTGTCTTTGTTAGTTTAAGGGCTTTCAACATAGCCTGTTTAGTGTTAAAGACATACATCCTCTTGTATAGTCATAATTGGATGTAACAGAAGTGAACTGCTTGGTTGTAGATTTTGTCAAGTTCATCTGTAATATTTGAGAGTGGGATTTCCAAGTATATTCTAAAATAGGCAATTTGATTTGATAGCGTATAACAAAGCCTAAATATCCAGGAAATTTTTCAGATTGCTTGTAATTCTGACACCTAAATATTTTATTTTGTTGAGCTTTTCATAAGAACTTTCTTAAGGGAATATAACATAAAAATTTTTTCTTTTTTTTAATCATTTGCAGTGTATTGCATTTTTGAATTGCATTCTCCATTTTTGTGCTCATTAAAAGTAAAATAAATTTAGCTATGAACAAAAAATATTAAATCAGCTTTACATGTAGTTATCTGATCAAAAATGATAATAAAAATTAAAAATGAAACTAACAGCTAATAATAATAATAATAATAATAATAATAATAATAATAATAATAATAATAATAATAATAATGATGATGACTTTTTTTAGAGAAGGCAACTCAATTAGTTACAGAACTAATCTACCTTGAGGTCTTTTTTTAGTTATGTACATTATATTCAGTATATACAACATGATGTGAAAAATCTGGCTTGACACCAAAAAATAAAATAATTTAAAAAATCAAAGTATCAAGGCTGGAACATATGCACAGGAACCTGTAAACACACAAACATATATAAAATAGAACTGTTCAATTGACTATGGATTTCATCCATTTGAGACATTGATTATGAAAAGAAATGCTAGGAGTCTGCCTTATGTCACCAGGAGTATTGTTTTGTACCAGTGGACCAAGTACATGTATATTGAAATCCTTTTTAAACAATTCCTTCATTGGCCTTGGTATAATGTAATTTGTAAATTACTTAATCTAAATGAAGTTAACAGAAGACATTTTTATCTACAAAAGATACAAGCAGCAGAAGTCATCTTTAAAAACACAGTAACTTTCTTAACATAAATGAATTTAACAGAAGACATTTTCATCTAGTGAACAAAAAAGTTGGACACAAACAGATACCCTACTTCATGAAAATATAATGATTTTGCCATAGACCTTAAATTTGGAGTACCGTTGTAAAGGTTGCCCTTACTGTGAGGTTTTGGTTGTGGGAGATTGGGGGTAGGGTGCTTCCAATATTTATTTAAATTATTGTAGAAGTCCCACCCAGACTCAATTTTGCTTGGAAGTTGATTTAGTGAAAGTTAGATGTACAGCTCCAAGCTACCAATCAGTAATGCCTATGGTTAAATGATTAATGATATAAAAAGAGTGAAGTTCAATAATAACAATTAAATGGTCAATAGTTCAAATTTCCCAAATACACTTCCTCAGTGCAACCCTTTACTAGCCTATCACATCATTTGATTCATATTGGGAGAGATTTCCACCTGTTCTTGTGTTCTGCTCAACTGTGTATTCTTCTCTATCTCTTTATTCCCTGTCTTCCTCCCTGACTCCCTTAAAGTTCCTTTTCCTCCTCCTCTATTTCCTCCTCCAGACCACTTTCCCCCTCCTCCAACTTTTATCCCTCTTCTCTCCAACTGCTCTGCTAGTCTCCCTTCCGTCTCCCTTTTGGAGACTAAGGACTTGCACCGGAAGTTCTTGAAATACTTTCTTGTGTGTTCATACAGCGCTTCTGTATGAAATAAGTATTGCTATTTTCATTGGGGTTCATAAATTTATTGAGAAATCATTTACTTAAGTGTACATGGTACTATCACAGGGGTCAATCTAGTATTGAATTTTAAAGAGAAGTGACTTCTTTTGGACAGAGTAGGGAGAAGTGAGAGCTTAACATGGAGAAGTGGTTGTGAAGCAAGAAACACAATATTATGTCATACAAGCACTTCCATATAAAATGAACAGCTACAAACATCAATTTCCCATGTTTTCCAAATGATTCTCCATCACTGCTGCAAATCTCTAGATTAGAAGCACTGTTTACTTTTAATCTCAGGTTTTTGTTCATTTTATTTATTTTTGCTCCTTTCCTTTCTTTTCTCCAAATTTTTTCAACAATGTAAACAGTGTTTGACACATTTTAATTGACAATTTCACCTTTTAACTTTTGTTTTTTCCTTATCCACATCTTTTATCTACTCCCTGTTTCTTTCTGCAACAGGCATTTCCTCATCTGTAACTTCACCATCTGTATTTCTGTGAAAGAAATTTCCATGCTGATGTTTTCAGTGACCACCACATCAGGGATTAGCTGTGTGAAAACTGATTAGAATAGACGAATGTTATGCATTAGTGCAAAGCAAAAATATTTCAAATCAATTAAGTAAACAAAAATGAGATTCAGCCATCTAAGCAAAGTAACAAATCCTTTTGATGTGTGAGAATTATTATCAAAGTCAGATATTTGGCATCTTCTTAAGTGTGTTAAAGAATAGGAATCATCAACTGGTCAGTAAGCTAGAACTGTTAAGAAGTACATAAAGCAGAACTCTCAAGTGATCACTTTTTGCAAACAAAAAAACTCAGAGAAGGGACATTAGCAATGTAGCTGTAATTAGTGGCATTTCCCATACTCTTTGCATGGAACATGCAAAAACTAAAAATTGCTTAATTCATCATGTCACATGATGTAATTTTCTTTCTTGCATTATTTGTATTGCTTTTGAAATCTCATTCTTGATGGACTTTGTATCTATCCTGTAGCATGATCTTGTTACTGTAAATCTTTGAATTTCATTTAATTAAATATAAAGTTTATATTATTTCGCTCTTTCTCTTTCAGTTTTAAATCTTTCGTATTGTCTTTCATATTGCCTTTCTAAGATGTAATTTCTCTTTTTGATTCTCAGTAGATTTTGTATTTACTGCCCACCTATCTATTGTGGAAATGACAACAGAAAAAGAAATGCATGTCACAGAAATGCCTGATGTGGAAATATGTCACCAAAAAAACAGGGATACCCATTGTTCATCCTCCTGCTTTATATACCATGAATATCTACAATTGTGGAACCAAGAGCTTTTCATTTTTAAAAAAATTAGTATTTAGTAATTAAAACAATTTCATCCACAATATATATATATATATATATATATATATATATATATATATATATATATATATATATATTTACAATTTTTATATTGCAAATGGAGAAGAACATTCCAAGCCATAGGCTTTCATTTTAATCTTTTGCCTTCTCTGTTGTACCTTAATTTCCAATTACATATATACACATAAAACATGTTTAATCTGTCTTGACAGAAGGAATAAAGAAAGGAATAGAACATGCTGTGTTTCCTCAGTGTCTGACTTTTCAGACTGAAATGAGTGTATGATTATGGACATATCAGTGTCTATACCTATACAATAGCCTATTAGGCTACTTTGGCCTTGAAAATTGTACTGTAGCTCCTTGTATGAAAGTTATCAAAGAACTGTCAACTGAAAAAAATATTTATATAGTTACTGCCAAGATAGTGCCATTATTGGTTCCAGGGACCTGCTTGAAACAGATACAACATTGCTATGGTTATGGTTGAAATATTATCAGTTATTGGCAAGTTTAGCAGTAGAAAAAATTATGCAGAAACCGATTAATAATAGATTATTGATAGTAAATGTAGGAATCAAGTGTTATTTAGAGTTCAGCAGGTCATATTACCATAAAATGGCCAGAGACAAATATGACTGTTGGACTGACAAAAAAATATGTTTGACAGGTACAAAATTCTGATGGCTGTAAATTTGTTTAGTGTTGTACACTGGTTGAGTTGGGGGACCTTTTATTGTACTGTCCAACTGTAATGATCAGGATATAAAGATTTGTTAAATTCTGGTGGACATTTAGCAGTGAGTGGAAGAATTTTCCCATGGAACACTTGTGCAACATTAGTTTATACTACTAATATATTTCTAAAATTAACAGAGGTTACTTATTGAATATAAACTTGAGGAATGAGGATCCATCAATCTGTGTATCTTGTTTTCATTCATTATACTTTTAATAATGAATAAAAATTGCAATTTTGCTAATATATATTGATGCATGGTATATGCACTGAGAGAAATAAAGAAATTTGCTATAGTTACACTTCCTTCATAATTATGTATGGGTTTAATGTTGAATTTGCTAGCAATAATAGAATAGAATTATTGTAAGGAGCATTATAAACACCTTGAGAATCATTTGACTGTAGAGATAATATATATTTTGGTGTTTGATTTACCATTCCAATGGTGTTTATTTATCCTTTTACACTGTAATTTATCAGTGTGATAGTATATTGAATAAAGGAATTCTCTAACTGCGTCTTTTTAATGTAATGGACTTGTCATTTAGTGAACTCTGTGATCGTAAAAAAAACCAGAAAGAAGGGAGACAAGTTTTGTAAAACTAATTCTTTTAGTGCTATTATTTTGTGTTTCAAAATGTTATAACTCCTAAAATGTCTGCAAAGTTTTAAAGAAAATCTGATGCAAAAAAGTAGATAAAATGCTGAAGAAAGTATTTATACAGGTCAGAATCTTATTTCCACATAGAAATAATTTGAGTTCCCTTCTAACATACAACAAAAAAGTATTCTGGTTATGTCATTGTTAACATTTTTAAAATTCTGTCGATTCATGGTGAGAACATTAAAAATGAGATTTCTAAACCATTTTATCCTTCATTTGAATATCATTTATCTAGGATTAATCATGTTATATTTAGGAGCTTGTCTGGAAGAAAAGTTGAAACAATAAAAATATAATATTCATATTTCTGAATATCATTTAAAGGCTGTATGCAGTAATTTACCCATAAATTGTTTTCTTAAACATTTTTTATGTAAGGAGATTTCAGCAGCATAAGTTATTTGGCTTCTTTTATTGAAAATTGTTTCTTAATTATTTTTGAAAGGATGAATTTATTTTTGTCTTGCCCATTTTTACAAAAATATTGCAAGATGTAGTGATGCTTTTGTCTGTGTTGGCATCAGGGAAAGTTGTGTTGCAGTTTTGGTGCAACCCCATAATGGAACTCATATTACCATCAGAAAAGAAGTTGGCCAAGGTCAAAATTGGGCAAGACATTGTGTTCCACAGAGACCTTATTTCATGGAGGGTGCTTCACATAGCCCTTATTTCAGGTGGAGTGCCCCACAAAGTTTTTTACTTTTAGGTAGGCTTCTTCATGTAGCCCTCCTTTCAGAGATGTTCCATGCTTTTTTTTTTTTTTAGGGGAAGGTGTTTTACAGAGATCTTTTTCAGGTAAGGTGGTCCACACAGACCTTTTTAAGGGGTGGGTGTGGTCCATACAGCCATTTCAGGGAAAGTGCTTAAATATTTGTCTGCTGAAGACATTCTGTAGCCATCATTCTCTATGTAGCAATTATTCCATATGTAGACATCATTATGTAGCTATCATTCTGTATGTAGACATTTTGTAGCTATCATTATGTGTGTAGACATTATGTAGCTATCAATCTATATGTAGACATCATTCTGTAGCCATCATTCTGTATGTAAACATCATTCTGTAGCTATCATTTTATATGTAGACATCATTTTATATGTAGGCATCATTCTGTAGCCATCATTCTGTATGTAAACATCATTCTGTAGCTATCATTTTATATGTAGACATCATTATGTAGACATCATTTTATATGTAGGCATCATTCTGTAGCCATCATTCTCTATGTAGCCATCATTCTGTAGCCATCATTCTGTATGTAGACATTATGTAGCTATCATTCTGTATGTAGACATCATTATGTAGACTTTCTATATGTGGACATCATTCTGTATGTATCCATCATTCTGTAGATATCATTCTGTAGCCATCATTCTGTATGTAAACTCAAATCTTTAAGTAGACATCATTCTCTATGTAGACTTCAGTCTGTATGTAGACATCATTCTGTATGTAGACATCATTCGGTATGTAGATTTCAATCTGTATGTAGACAATGTAGCCATCATTCTGTATGTAGACATTGTAGCCATCTTCTGTATGTAGACATTATGTAGCTATCATTCTATATGTAGACATCATTCTGTATGTAGACTTCAATCTGTATGTAGACATTCTGTGCTAGACATGTTCTGTAGCTATCATTCTATACTTAGACTTCATTCTATATGTAGACTTCAATCTGTATGTAGACTTCATTATGTATGTAGACTTCAATCTGTAGCTATGATTCTGTATGTAGACTTAAATCTGTAGTTATGATTCTGTATGTAGACATCATTCTGTATGTAGACTTGAATCTGTAGCTGTCATTCTATATGTAGACATCATTCTGTATGTAGACTTCAACCTGCAGCTATCATTATGTATGTAGACTTCAATCTATATGTATATATCATTCTGTATCAACCCTTTGTATACAAAACCACCTATTGCAATCACCAGAGCCTTAGAAATAAGTGATGGGGTTTCAACAAGAAGACTTCTTATCATGTTTTGTTGGTCCTAAATAATGTCTTTGTCCTAAATAAAAATGGTACCAATCCATTAGTTAATATAGGAACCACAGCAGGTAATTTTAAACTTTGGTTAGTGTTGAAATCTAACAGAGATGGTTTCAACACAAAGAGGAATTAATGAAGAGGTAGTTAAATCTTGAATTTCTGGAAGTTTCTTTTCTGCAGTTAGAGTGTCATTACCTTCAAGGAACTCTTGCATTAAGGGTTGTTAAGGACTGCTAGCAAGAAGTTTACAATTATCAATTTATTGATGTGTGCTAGGTTAGGGACTTGTAGTTTTTATTGTATTGAGGGTTGCTAGGTTAGGGACTTGTAGTTTTGATTGTATTGAGGGTTGCTAGGTTAGGGACTTGTAGTTGTCATTGTATTGAGGGTTGCTAGGTTAGGGACTTGTAGTTTTTATTGTATTGAGGGTTGCTAGGTTAGGGACTTGTAGTTGTCATTGTATTGAGGGTTGCTAGGTTAGGGATTTGTAGTTTTTATTGTATTGAGGGTTGCTAGGTTAGGGACTTGTAGTTGTCATTGTATTGAGGGTTGCTAGGTTAGGGACTTGTAGTTGTCATTTTATAGAGGGCTGCTAGGTAAGGGACTTAAAAGTTGTAATTTTATTGAGGAATGCTAGGTAAGTGGCTTACAGTCGTCATTTTTTTGAGGACTGCAAGGCAAAGGACTTATAGTTATCATGATTGCATTGAACATTCATCTATATTAGTTTTACATTTGTGTTGATTTTGTCTTTTTATGTGGGAGCTAAGTGATTTGGCCTTCCTTCTGCTTAGAGGAATAAAATCAATAAAATTGATTAAGGTTGCAAGCCCATAGTTCTGCTGGTTATAAAACAATCAGTTGTTTCTACAACCATTTTCATTTCTAATTTTTTTCTGGGTTATAAAGGATATAACAACAAGGTTTTGTAGATGTTTTTGCATTAAGTTGAATTTAATGGAAACATATTGTGATATTAAGATAAGTAGAGATATTTTGCACCCATCATTTTTGCATGTTGCTGAAACTTATCTGACTTGGAAGAAACTTGTTCATGCATTATAGGCAGTAACAGACAGTAAGAAGTCCTTAGAAAGATGATTGTATACTTTACACTGAAGATTTGTCAGCTTGGATTCTTTGTAGAAAAATGTGTCTCACTTAAAAAGAATTCCAGCAAATGAGGGTTCTGGAATGTTAATATCTGATGGAATAAAAATATTTGAAAATACAAGGTATGTATTCATACTGCTTGGTGATTTGATTTTATTTACATGTGCAAAATTCCCTCATGTTAGGACTGCTTCCTAAAGTAATGGTGTTGGTGTTTGTTTTGTACATCATACACAAGTGGGTTATTTAGTACACAGATAGTTGGAGTAAAGAGACTTGCCTGAGTAAAAATCATGGTAGCTGACAAAGGCTGGTAAGATGGTAGGATTTCTGGTCTCAGGTCCAGCATGCTAATTAATGACTGAGCCACTGCAGCTGAAATCAGATTGACGTGAGGCTTGTAATTATTAAGGAAATTAATAATCTGTTAGCTATAGTTTGCAATTAATGTACTGGTACAAAGGCTGTAAAGCTTACTGGATTTTATTAAGCTTTTCATCTTTTAGCATATGCTTTTTTACATTACTTTATAAAACAAATTGTCAGGTTATAATAAAGTAAATACACTATGGCTGGCTTGTTATGTAACAGACTGAAGTGGTCCTATAAATTGATAAGTAACAAAGAAATCCAAGAAAACCACTGATATTGGGAATGAATTACTGTTGCATGTGTTGTAAATCAGGAACTGGCATCATTACTAGTCCTTGCTTTTCATATTACATAATTTCTCTCAGTTTTATGTGTGGATTTTAAACTTGAATCTTGTAATTTGAATGTAAATGCTGACATAAATAATTATGTAAATGAGACCAAATTTGATAAAAAGCATGAGAAATATCATGTTGAAACTATTTTTAAATTCCTTTTCAACAGAAAAATAAATTAACGAGCTGATACTGTGCACAGAATATGAAAACATTCAGTGGCAAGATAATGGGTATATGGATGACTTTAGGTTAAGAAAAGTGGAAGTCAGCTTATTTCTCTTTTTATCTGGACTACAATGACAGACACTTGGGTGATTATTTTCGGCCATTTATACATGCAATAATTAGTTTTAAGATAGTAACAGCAGCAACATTAATGTTAATTTGCACTTTTTTAATGTTTTTGAACTTGTATGTTTTTCAGATCCGTTAATGTCTTAAATTATAGTATGTCTTTTTATCTATCTATCTATCTATCTATCTATCTATCTATCTATCTATCTATCTATCTATCTATCTGTCTGTCTGTCTGTCTGTCTGTCTGTCTGTCTGTCTGTCTGTCTTTCTTTCTCTCTCTTTATATATATATATATATATATATATATATATATATATATATATATATATATATATATATATATATATATAAACACTAATCATAACAAGAATTATTCATGCCTGTGTAAGTAGTTAATCATAATGCAGTTTGTAAGAGAGATCTGCATTAAACAGGACCCTTCTTCTGTAAATCTTGTTTCATTTGTGTTGCCATGGTGAAACAAAATCCATTTTGTAAACAATTCAAGTGTCTAAATTGGTATCTCTCCAAACAATTCCAGTTTTCAGACCACACAACACTGCTGCTGTCCTAATCATTAGTTTACTAACAACAATCCCTGTGTACAGACCACCTATCCTGATTATCACAAGCAACACACCAGATGTTCAGATGGTCCCTCATGCAACAATCCCCCTACCCTCAATCAGGATATTACAATATTGCTGTGTGGATCAGATCACTAGCAACAATTATAATGTCCTGATAATAATAATCCAGTTGTACAGGTCAGTATCTCAGCTGTGAGATGGGTACTTCATATACCATTTCCACTGTTCTGATGAGCATCTCACCAAAAATGGCTGTTGTCAAGGGCAGTATCCTACTAGAAAACAATCCCAGCAACTAGCTCAGTTATCTAACAATGATCCCTGCAACCAACTTAATATCTTGCTAGCAACAATCCCAGCAACTAGCTCAGTATCTCACTAACAATAATCAAAGCAACTAACTCAATATCTTGTTAACAATAGCCTTTGCAACCAGCTGAATATCTTGCTCACAACAATCTTAGCAACCAAAACAGTATCTTAGCAACCAAAACAGTATCTCACTAACAAAAGTCTCACTGTCCAGATAAATAACTCACTAATTACAATCCTACTTTTATTATCAATGTCATTTATCATGTTTCCAATTTTTCACAGTAATATCATTTTTGTTTTTCACAAATCAGTTCTTATTGGTCTATTAGAAGGTGTTAATTTGTATGTATGGTTTTTAATTTAATAACAGTGATTGCTATACACCTGAAACAGGAATTCAAAAGAAATGCATGACATGATGCAAGTAATTTACCAATTTTATGTGAAGTAGCTTGTTCTAAATCACAATCTCAGGCTTAGATAAGGACCACAGCCACACCTACCAGAATTGTGTTCAACCCAGTAATGTAAAAGTTGTGGTTTTAGGAACAGTTCTTGTTTTTTGTGTTTTACATGGGTTTGTTTATTTAACTTGGAAAGGTCATATTTCTTATGATAACAAATGATTTTCCTTATAATTTGGGCAAAGTTGAATGTTAAGGTTGTTCAGGTTGCCCTTGAAAAGAATACATATAACTCCTTGTTACTAAATGAGATTTACTTGTTTATAAGAAATGTGGGAAAGATAAACACAGAATCATGTTTGAGGCAGTTTTATGCATTTCCTTTTGGTTGATTTGGTTCTGATTATTCCAAGGAAATAAACATCCTGAGGTATTCATCTGGTTTGTTTAAACAAAGAATTTGTGATTATGTCAGCCACATAAAAGGAATATCACAGGAGAAAAAAAATTGGTTATTGAGTGAAATTAGTTCATAATAACTTATTTTAGATCTTTGTTGATTTGAGACAAATTATTGGTTTGATCTTGATGGAAGAAGGAATGAAGGGTCAGCTTTCTTTTTTGTTCCATGAAATACTGTATGTGACACTATTTTAAGTCTCAGCCTGCCACCATTTTGTTATTTTCAGAATTGACATTACCATTTTCATGCCAAGTAGGAATATATAAACCAAAATAAATATAACTTTTCAGGGTTTGTTGATACAATTTTATATGCCCTCCATAATGTTGTTTATATGCCCTCCATAAGGTTATTGATATGCCCACCATAAGGTTGTTTATATGCCCTCCATAAGGTTGTTTATATGCCTTCCATAAGGTTGGTGAATACTATAATGTTTTCATTCTGACCCTCCATCCATTTGTTACCAATTTGGTTTCCACACAATAAATTTTGTTGTTCTCCATCTACTATATGGAGAGCTTGTACTTAGGATAAGAAAGAACCCTTTAGATTTTGGGCAGAAGTGCAAAGGTCACTATGAGTGAGTCAGAATAAAATAGTTTCTACATAACTCCAGACCTCCACTATTTACAGTTAAGAACTTTTGTTGATAGCTTGTATTTGGGATAAGGAAGTGCCCTATCAGAGGTTAAGGACAGTAAAAGTTAGAAAGAAAAATGGTTTCTGCTTAACCCATTAACTCCCGGAGGTTTTTGTCGTTTTCGCCTGAATTGAAAGTAGGAAATCGATTTTGGGAGATATTTCTGAATACAACCTAATACATCGACTTCCAAGACATTTTCGGTTAAATGAAAGATTATTTGTGTTAGAAAAGTCGATTTTCATTGGCTTTTTCGCCTGAGCATGAGCAGAAGGGTGAAAATTGGACTTCTTTTTTTAATTTATTTTTAAATTAAAAAGGCCCATCATTTTTGTGTCAAGATCACTCTTCATTCTAAATGCTCATCTTATCCTACTTTTTGAAAAGGTTCACATGTCTGTGTGCAAGTTAGACTGGTCTGTCTTAGATCAGAGGCCAAAAAATTTTAAATCTGAGCACAAAACCAGATCATGACTTCAGGTGAATTTCGACTGGGAAAAACTCTGGTCCAAAAAGTGATGTTTTTCCCCTCTGTATTTTGTAGTGCAACTAGAACATCCATATTATTGGTATTATTGTAAAGCTACATCTGTCTACCTTTCAATAATACTACCAACTTTATTGTGTCACACATGACCTTAACGATACAGAGCTCAGAAGGAGGCTACCACCTCCTGCCCCATAAATGTGAAGCTAGGGGTTACTGAGTTAATATAGTTCTTTAAAATTTACATTTTGTAGATAGCTTGAACTTGGTGCAGGGATGTATAACCCTGTTAATTTTAGGGTCATCTTGTCAAATGTTCACTCAGAGGGTGACAAATGTTTTGCACAATAAGTGTACTTTTACATGACATGTCTCATCTAAACTATTGGATGGCTTGTGCTAATGGGATGAGGAAAAAGGCTTCTGATGTTTGGATCAAATGTCAGCTTCACATAATGAAAGAAATGAACTTTGTAAGGGAATGCAGTTTATATAGCAGATTGTACGCATGTTGTAAGAATTTTATATGTGTTACTTTTTTTTTTGTAATTTCCTTATTGGATATTAATGTGCTTCATGATTACATTTATTTGGAAGAGTTTATCTACAAAAAATTGTCTTTTGTTCATTTATGCATTTTGAAACTTTTACTAATGAACAACTTGTGTTTGGGTGTGATTTAAATTTTTGACATAGCTTTAAAAGAATTTCAGTCATATTGCTACCTTGTTTGCACTGTGGCTTTTTATTGTGATGTCTTAACACTGGGACATCTTGATGCAGACATGTAGCATGTTGTCCCACTCAGTCACATTATCTTGACACCAGGCCAATCAGTCCTAGTTTTAACCTCTTAATGCTGAGTGCCAGGTGAGGCAAGCCACTTTTGTTTTGAAGATGATATAAACAATACTATGTACTTATATGAACTAGAAAAAAATGTCATTTTCATTTCTGGATTTGCTGCTGTTTTAGTATTGGTTTTTTCCATCCATTATTATCTCTTTACTTATAAAAAAATATTTTTTATTTTAAAAAAACTACTATAGAAAGGCAGCTGCAAAAATTTTTTCAACCATATTTCTGATGTCAAAAATGTTTCATTGCTAGTGTCTTTAGTGGTCTAGTATTTAAAACAAAACTAAATTTGGGTATTCCTTTACTCCCAGGCCCCGTGTGGCCAAGTGGTTTAAAGCACTGTCCATTACAAATCACTGCCATCTCACCTATGTCTGCATGGGTTTGAGTCTTCCAATGTGGATATATGAAAAGCTTGCCTGTAGCTTCTCGTGGGTCAATGGTTCTTTCCAGTGATTTTCCGGTTTCTTCCTCCACCATTAATTCTGGCCGCCATGTATATAACCTATTGTGTGCTGAAAAATCGTTAAGCCCCACAACAACAACAACAACTTTACCCCCTTTCTTTTAAATTCTTCAAAAATAAATATCATGCAAATAAAAAATGTTTACAATTGAACACTGGCAACATCTCAGAGGAAATCTGTGATGTTTTCTTTGGAAGAATACCCATGACACCACACTTTGAGCAGTTTTCTTGATTGCATCTCATTCTACACATAATCCAACTCACTTTTGCTGTTAAGACACCCAGAGGGACTAAATTTTCATCATTCCTTTGTGAGGAAGATATTTTTGATGGATTGATTTTCTTGAGATGAATAAAAAAATAATAAAGTCTGGCTGAGACATGTGTTTGAGCAGAAGTTGAAAAAAATTGTTAATGTGTAAATATTTATCCCAATAAGATCATTATGAATTATTTTTTAAAATAGTGCATAAAGATTGCTCTGTAAAAGTGTGATTGGAACTTGGGAATTCAGAGCAATGTATTCCTGTTAATTTCAGGGTTGGAAGTTAATGCTGGCACACTAGCAAAACATGAGTAAATTTCAGGCTTTTGCATGTTTTTGTGACTGCTATATTTCCAGTGATCAGCAGAATTTTAAAATGTAAAACTTTGCTTGTTTTGTCATAGATTGATTTATCATGAGATGTGCTGTTTAGTATGTATCCTATTACTGTGGCCTCAAATGTGATAATACACCATTTACTAGAGCAAACACATTACATTTTTAAGTAAAAGCCATATGTCTTTTGTGCTCAAGGATTTCATTCACAAATATGGAGATATTTCTCTGATATTTTGTGCATTTATCAGGATTCCATGCTGGTGTGTGATTCAAGAAAATATTTACTCAAGTGCCTGTCATTTTGCCTAGATAGAGGAGTAAATTTAACTGTGTTTCATTTTCTCTCGATGCCATTCCCAATTTGCTGCCTATGAATGTGTTTTGTATTGTAATTACAACTGAGCTTTTGTGTCTTTTTAAGCTTAATGAGCATGTAGAATAGTTTAATGGTTGTATTTTGTGATTTTGTGTTGATTCAGTGTTTATTTATGTTTGCAATAGTGTTTTAATCAGACATTCTTGCAGAAAAATTTACACTTGAAGCTTGAATAATTGAATTAGTGTTTGGACCATTTGTAGCCCATTGAAGCTTGAATAATTGAATAAGTGGTTGGACCATTTGTAGTCCATTGAAGCTTGAATAATTGAATAAGTGGTTGGACCATTTGTAGCCCATTGAAGCTTGAATAATTGAATAAGTGGTTGGACCATTTGTAGTCCATTGAAGCTTGAATAATTGAATAAGTGGTTGGACCATTTGTAGCCCATTGAAGCTTGAATAATTGAATAAGTGGTTGGACCATTTGTAGTCCAATCTCCTTCAGATCTTACTCTGTAGAGGTTTATTGCAAATATTAAGGTTATTGCTAGTAACATTAAACAAATTTATTGGTATTTCAGCCTGTAATTGAAAGGGCTCCTTAGATGAAACTAGTCACTAACATTATACATTATACTGGTTTTGAGATAACCATCTTTTCCAGCAACAATGTAAAACATTTTGCTGGAAAAAAACCCACAACAGTTTAATATTTTCATAAAGTTTAACATGTCTTTCCTTTGATTTGATGTTATTTGACTGTAATTAGTAGAATGACTCATTGCAACAACTGTGGTAGGAATACAGTACACACACACCAATCATTTTTTTTTTTATACCAATGCCCTAGTCAGGCTGCTAGGAGAAAAGTCTTTGTGGAAGCATTTAAGTCTAGCACCTGTTGACCTAAATTCTGCTACTCCTCTGATGGCATGCAGATTGCAGATACATGTATTTGATTCACATATGACATAGCAGCCCCATGACATTCAGATTGCAGATACATGTATTTGATTCACATATGACACAGCAGCCCATGATATGCAGATTGCAGATACATGTATTTGATTCACATATGACACAGCAGCCCATGACATGCAGATTGCAGATACATGTATTTGATTCACATATGACATAGCATCCCCATGAATGCAGATTGCAGATACATGTATTTGATTCACATATGACATAGCAGACTATCTCCTAAAATTTAAATCCTGGAGAGGCTGATTTTTCACCGACCTTTCATTGTAGGGATACAAACTTGGCTGTGTCTATAAATCAGAATTGAGTTTAAACAACAAAAACAATTCAGATTTAAATGTGTTCACTTTTTATTTAGAAATGATAATAAAAATTGAAAGTGATAGAAAATATTTCATGTAGTCTTTTTGTTTGCATCTCTGATTGCAATAATGGATAACACTAACTTGTCAAAAGAAGCCTTGTAGAATTTGGACTTTGCAAGTTGATATTTTGACTCCACTTACAAAACAGTGCATTTAGTAAAAAAGTTAAATTCCAGCACTTAAGTTTTATATATTGTGGAACAAATGGCTGTAGTCAATAGGCTTAGAAAGAAAATTCAGGGTATGACTTCTATAATTTTAGTGGGCAAGGAAAATACACCACTTCTCATAACTCTCGCCCAGATAACAACTCTCGCCCAGATAACTCACTAACCCCCGCTAACACGGTGTCGGCATGGCTCCCGATTTTTTCAAAGAAAATATAATTTTAAATGTGTTGAACATGAAAACTGTCATGATAAGAAATGGTAAATTGGTAAATTAAACCTTGATATATAGCTTGTGCAAAACGAATGGAAACCACGTGGAATAATATTTTGATGATCAATATACTGCAAGTTATCCTGAAATTAATGTTACTCTGTGATGAAAAAATTAAAGTACACTGATATGAAGAGATATTTATTCATTGTTAATCTTAGCACGATTATTAATTGAGTATTTAACACTGTAACATGCCAAGCCATCCCCACCCCCCTTTTGCCAATACGTTGATCCCTTTGTTAGTTTTGTTGTTTGTTATAGGTCCTTGATAACTATATATGCAGTCGACCCTGATGTAACTCAGGGAGTGGTGTAGTTGAAATCCATGCTCATCATCCCAACTCAACAATGATTGGTTCATAGTATATAATGCATACATGACAAAGATTACACTCTTGATGTAATCATTAGACTTTTTTCCCCACCAAATTATGATTTCAATGAGACTTGATTACACCTTTTTGTTATATTAAAAATTAAAAATAAAGCAATAAAAAAATGTTATTGTCATTTTGTTTTTATCCCTTTAATTCCAGTCATATAAATTAGAGAATATTCTTACAAATGTGACTACTTTATAAGAAAAGTGTACAAGATCTTTCTATATTTGCTATTTATAGCCAATGTATATGACCCATTTCAAAGAAAGCAGACAAGTTTCTTCAAAAGTGAGCTTTTCCTAAGATAGTTATTTTATTGATAAGCTAGTAGGTAGTGAACCAGTCTGTATTTTTTAAAAAAAATGGTGCCACATGTTATGTAAAATGCTTTACAGTGGGTTTTCACTCAAAGTGGCACATGGGCCACATGTGGCCTGCCAAGCCTTATCCTCTGGCTGCAGAATGATCAGAATGATTGGCATCACAAGGTGTCATGAGATGACAAAGGTGGTGTGGCCCTTGGACCATCAAAAATGCTCTCACGTAGCCCTCAATGTGGTAAGAGTTTGAGACCCCAGTTTTACAGTGCAAGTTGTTGATGTTATATGACAGAAAATGTTAGAGCAGATAGATCTCTTCAAACTTCAAAACATGTCAGATCAGAAAAAGTGATAAAATCAACACAGCATTACAAACTTAAAAGAAGAATATGAGAGTAATGTAATACAGCACTGAGCACCTACCTGAAATGTAGACTAGTTGAAGTGAGTGCTGAATATAAATAATTTTTCTGTATATTTAGTGTTTGTATTTTGTATTCTAATTTATATAGATTTTGCCTTTGAGACAAAAATTTTGACCTGCTATATAACTATGTTATCAATATATCTTTTTCTTATGTGCTGTAATTTTGGCATGTAAGATATAGATTACACTTTTTATACCCATACCATAATTACGCTTTTTTGCCACCAATAGTAGCAGTAATTATGCTTAAACATCTCAGGGGGTTGGCATTTATAATTATGCTGGAAAAGTGAATTTTTAATTCAAAAATATATAAATCCATGTTTTTTAAAAAAAATTTAGAACTGTGGCATACCAATCTACTTCTTAATAAAACAGAAATCAGTACTGAGCTGCTTATTTTATGATAAAGAAGCATAATCAGGTAATGACATTTAAGAATTAACTTTGAATGAAATAAATTCTTTTAAATAAAATCAAGCATTTTTAGCATACACAAAAAGCCTTTGTAGTAAATTTTTAAAAATCCAAGTGATTTCACTCTGTAAAATTGCCTATCTGCCTTGTCATCACTGTCAGTAATAGTAGCAGAAGCAGCAGGAGATGTAATAGTAGTTAAATAAAGGTAAAATACATAGCTGTAATCTTCAGTCATTTGGGAATTTGCAGGCATTGTTCCCATTTGTATAATCCTGCAGTATTGTGTCCAGATTTTCTGAATTCTAAACAGTTTACCACCATCCTGTACAGGCAGTTTCTTAGCCAAGAATTACTAGTACATGCTAGCATACAGATCTCATTTCTTATGTTTCCATCACCTATTAAGCTTTGTTAAGACAATGTGCTCCATTGCTCTCTCTGTCAGATGCTACCCAGGGCTGGTTTGTGTTAGCCACAACCTGCACTTGTAGATGAGGCAGTGGTAGAAGGAAATGGAATAGTGTGCTAAAGTTATAATGGATAATAATATAAATGGATTATTCACTATATTTGGATACTGATTCTTAAACACTGCAGGAACATTGTCCAGGTTCTGTATTGACAACTTCCCTCTCTCTCTCTCTCTCTCTCTCTCTCTCTCTCTCTCTCTCTCTCTCTCTCTCTCTCTCTCTCTCTCTCTCTGTCTCTGTCTGTCTGTCTGTCTGTCTCTCTTACTTTCTCTCTCACACACACACACACACACACACACACACACACACACACTTTCTCACTCACTCACACAACTTATGAACTAGTCCAGTTTTGTTTTTTTACGTTGGGGTGTAGGGGAAGAGGAAACTCAGACTACTTATGAACCCACTTGTGACATAGATGCAACTGTGGATACCATTTTGTTTAATAGACAAAGCTAAAACTATAGGCTCCAATTTGTTTAGTATTTAAGATCACAAAAAATGGTTAATCACACCTCAATATGGACATCATTAATCCAAACATTTTTGTTCCAGTAAATACTCTCAAATAATGAGATTTCCAGATAATTGAATCATGCACATATTTATTTTATATTGTCATACTGTAAATTTACATGTATTTGCTAGCTGTACATATACTGTATATCCATTAATGGTTGAAATTAATATGTCTTTTGAACAGGGATTTTTTTCCACTTTAATATGCACCTTGTACATATTTGTGAATATAAAATAACTTGAATGGTAGCTGTTGGGCATGTTCTTTTGTGCTGGCAAATCTTTTTTTATGCTGGTGTGTGTTTCTAGTAAATCTGTGCTAGCTTGATGGTGTCACCATAATGATGTTAAATGTACAACAAATACAAATTGATGTCTCAGTCAAATATTTTGGTAAACTAAGAAAATGCAGTCAGTTATATAAGTTCTATTTGACAAATGTTATGGCTGCTAAAAAGCGGATAATTGATGTTGACTTTTATTCTGAAAATTATGCCATATGCTGTCCAATGCTTTAATCAGTCAACTTCATTCCGCTTGAACTATGTCCTGATTGCAAGGTTCCTGGAGAAATAGAGTTTGTATTAACAAAGTTTGTACATTTGATTAAGAAGTGATTTATTTTGTAAGATTTTCCTGACTAAAGATATTTTCTACATAACACTTTACAGTGAAATATTTATCAGTATAAATTTGAGTAAATGCCTACAGGTGGTGATACTGTGAAATAAATACCAATTAAAGAATTCTTGTTATGTAAAATTTGTGTTTAAATTTTGAATTTTAATTGAGATTCAGCATAATTTGACCTAATCCGTAAAGTTGTGTAAAGAGCCATTCAACTTTCACATCAGTGCTTATGACCAATCTTATTAAAATGGATTTCCACTGATCTAAGTGAAGCTGTGACAGTGACCTTTTAGGGGTCATGTTCTTCTGACCTTTGAATTAACCAATGGAAATGCAGATTTCAGAAATCTGAAGGTGAATTAAATCATTTGGCACACATTAATGCTCTTTAGCAATACTGCTGAGTACCTGGAGAAGAAGATATAAAAACTTCATCTGATTTGGTGATAAAAATAGGGATTTTATGGTTATAACATGGGTAACAAGAAGATAACACCTAAACAGTACCTGTCAAATCTTCATATAGAAGAGTGGATTTAATCAGATTCCCATGCCCATTTTGTGAGAATCTGATTTAATTGCAACCATATTGATGTGTTTGGTACAGGCTGTTAATAAGTAAAGCAGTTTGTTTGCTTACAAGTTGATACACAGTGTAATGCTTGGAGCAAGTCAGACTTAGTGATGCACAAATTTTATGAATAATGCATCAGTGTTGCACATGGAATTCCTATGGCAGGGGACATTGTCTCATTCTTTAGATATGGGAACTTGTACCATTTTAGAGGAACAATGGGTTTTTTGTAAAGTACCTGTACTTTTGGTATGGCTGAAATAAAACATAAATAGTAACAATAATTAAGTTAAATGTCATTTTTGCAAAGACTATTTCCCTTTCAGGTCCTCTTAGGAAAATACAATCTACATGACACAAGATATCAGTACCTATTTTAATGTGTCATTATCATTATTAATACTAAATTTGATTGTATTAGTAACAAATACTTGTAACCTACTTGTGATACCTCATTAAGTATCATAATATTTTCTGCAGATTTTACATGCTGTGGAAGCATGTTCCACCGATTACATGAAACAGTTGGTTTCTTAGATTGCTCAGTTCTTGGCTTTGATGGCTGAAGGTTTCCATGTGATGTTGATTTTGACTTGTAACATGTTGAGTAATAGCTGAAGGTACAAGTACACAGACAGAATTTGTGTAGAAGTTGAAATCTCATAATTGTCTTGGAAAATTAAAAAGTAATAAATCAATTATAATACTATAGCCAGAAGCATGATCTAAGTATGCAAAGTTCCCAAACTTTGAGACTGGTACTCTGCTCAGATGCTCATTAATTGTCAAGGCCCTGAAACTGAATGCTCTTTAGCTACAGTGCTCCTTATGGACACATGGTATTAATTGTATGGAAAAATTGGAACCAGCCTGGAAATGGGTGAACATTTAATAGAGTATATATGGGTTTGGCTGGCCAGGATTGGATAATAATGTTAGTTATGTTTTAGGAAAAAGAATCTTTTGAGAGCTTATCCTAGTTGTAAGTGACAAAAAAGAGACACTGTGTTATTGATGGAATTCCAGTCCTTAACAGTCTTGAGTTTGGAACACTCATTACTAAAATTAGCACCTGACTCTTTGGTGTGGAATTGATTCAAACACATGCATGTCCAGAAATTGCAGTGGCTTATATCCTTTCCTCTACACAGAAGCTGACATCCAGGTTTCATCTATACTGATAAATATAGGTTTGATCAAGGGCACTCAGAAATTTTAAGTTATTGAAATTTTAATATCATGGTGTTTGCATACATTTACTATGGGAACTGAATTAGCATCATGAGTCTTTATATGTAGCTCGCAAGTAGATGATGAATATGGTTAACTTTGATAAATAGAAATGTCATGGAAACATTATTTCAGAATTGGCAGGGATCATAATGGAAATAAGTCACATGTTGTTTACACCTTGAGAAAGCCCAAGAGAGATTGTCCTATTCCAAAAATGTCCCCCCCCCATTTACCTAACACAGAAGTATATAGATTGTTTCCCTGACAATTCAACCAACCTGCAACACTGACATGTAGTATCCCAAATCATATGTACTGTATAAGTTCTCTTTGTTATTAACAGTTTGGAAGGTTACAAAACACTGTGTTTGAAAATGTCCAGACTGTTTAGTGGAACTGGCTACAGGAGAACCACCTAATGATCTTGACTTCCACAGTATTCCAGAGAGCTGTGTTAGCTGGATCTAGTTGTGTGGGTGTTAGGACTGATTTATAGTTTCTTTTTTTTTTTTTTACCAATACAGCTTGGATCAATCTTGTATCCTGGGATGTACAATCTTTTTTGTGGAATTGTGAGAGATAACAAAGCAATGCAGTCAGATTAAAACCCAAGCCTGTGGCAATATCTCTTTCACTCTTTCTGACTTGCCTTGAAATGTATTAGACAGGGTACCTTTTGATTATTTATTGGTTTTTAATGCATTTGTCTGGGAGAAAATATTTTACTTATTCAGTATAAAAATCTATGATCAGGCATTCACTTTGCCTTTAGTCTTTCTTTATTGCCATTTTTTCCACATTGCCATTTTTTCCACAAAAAGCTTACATGAGTGTTCATTTCATATCAAATTTATTTAATTGATTCAATTTCTTGCTTGATTCTTTCCAAATTTGAAATTAGAACATTTGTAGAATAAAATTTATCACAAAATGCAATAAAATGCTATTAAAATAATAATAATAATAATAATAATAATAATAATGATAATAATAATAATAATAATAATAATAATAATAATAATAATAATAATAATAATAATAACAAATAACAACTTATGTAAAGAGGGTGAGACAATCCTTTTGCTGCTTAATTATTCATATTAGAATGAAACTTTTAATTTTTCAGGATTCATTAAGTCACAAAGCTTTGAAATCAATCACATATTACATAAAAGGATGTAGAGAATCAAAGGATATTCATGCATGATGTGGAATCAATTATAGAGCTTCCTGACTTCATTAGTCTTTTAAAATATGATGTTGAATTCTTATAATTATATAAGTAAAATTTTTTTACAAATCTCATGAGGCCCCCCCCCCAACAAGTGGCCGAGCGGTCTAAAGCGCTCTCTGTCGCTGCCATCTCACCTCTGTCTGCATGGGTTTGAGTCTAAGATATGTGAGAAAGCTTGCCAGTAGCTTCTCCTGGGTAGGTGGTTCTTTCCACGGATTTCCCAGTTTCTTCCTCCACCTTTAATACTGGCTGCCATGTATATCCTATCATGTGCTGAAAAATGGCTTTAAGCCCAACAACAGCAACAACAACAACAACAACAACAACAACAAATCTCAAGAAATAAATAACAAATATTTTATTCATTGCTTACACATATTTTAAGAATACCAAAATCCATATTAATAAAAAAGTCAGTCCTTTCAGGTGTTAGGAACTAATAGTTTTCTGCATTACATGATGTAATAAAAGCTTTGTTAAAAAAAAAGAATTACATGTATATTTCTCCAGTGCCTTTCTCATGGACACACAAAGCATCTGACCAGGGCTGGCTTGTGCAGGTATCAAATTCATGACCCTTGGATAATAAGTCTTGTGCCTTACCATCTGAGATGAATTCAGTGAGTGGTGAAGATGTGTCATCTCCACTACTCTTGTTGGTGTTTGGTTATCATTATCTAGATTATTGACAGTGGTGTTATTGCCCTGAATGAACAATTAATAAAATATGAAATTAAGGACTGAATAATACAGAATAGTATAGCACGAGCCTCTGTATGTAAAATATAAGATTTTAATCAATTGCATAAACAACATGGAGTCCTACAAAATATGTTTTTGTCGAGGATAGATTTACATAAATGTGTGAATTTGAATTTGCCAATCTGTTATTCTTATAGAACAAAACTTTCATCATATCATTGTGTCACTGATCAAACTCAGATTGCCAGCTTGACAGCATCAACTGGTGCTTCCAGTTCTTTCCAAATCACTGTTGGGGATAGGCTGGCATTTCCATCTAATTCATCATCTCTTTAGCGTATTTGGGTCATCAACCTTTTGGTTGCTCTCTTCCCCCCATCCCCTTTTATTACATATGTGGAACTATATGCGATTTTACCAAACTCCTGCTGGATTATCATCAAAGACACCCTCCCCATGCCCCCATATTCACCCATCTCTTCTCTTGATACAGGTCTCTAAAACATCAAGACACCCATGTCCTTTGTGCAGTTTTAAAGATGGAAATTCCTTTTTAATTTTCTCTGTGTCCCTCAAACTTCTTCCCATTTCAGAAAAAAAATTGGGCTGCCTAATATTACAAGGGGATTACTTTTAAAGCCTGAATTGCATCTGGGAAAGCATGGCCCCTTGTTTAGCTAAGCCAGTCAAGATTTCTTTTTTGCCCATTAAAATTCTTGTATCACTCCCATTGAAGTCAGAATAACCCTCTCCAGTCCATCTTTATTAACAACTGTTCTAGAAAATATTTTATGACACCTGTTTCAAAAGGCCCATAACTGCAATATTCTTGCTTGGTATAAATTTTGCACCATTAAAGTTGCCATTGCTCACTTTTTAGTAACCCTTCAGTAAAAGTTGGGGTGGGAGGGCTTGTCATTGTGAGACAATTTTACATGTGGGCAGAATAGTAAAGTGTTGCTCTGAAATTAACTGACATTCCTGATAACATTCATTTCTCTCATTCCTACACTGGAATAAAGTTTGCCTCTGTAAGAAAGACATAATGGGATTGATCTGTTCACAAAATTGCACTCAGTGGCACAGTAAATGATATGTTATGAATATGATATCATTAATATCTGCAGTTATTGTAGGTGTTATGATCTTGAAGAGACAATTTTGACAAGCCTGTAATCAATAATAATCCTTTTTTTAAAAATTTTTTTTTTTTGTTGTAAAGATTTTGTTGTTCTGGTGCTTAATGCCATCTTTCAGCACACGATAGACTGTACATGGCAGCCAGTATTAATGGTGGAGGAAGAAACCAGGAAATCTGTGGAAAGAACCACTGATCCACGAGAAGTTACTGGCAAGCTTTCTCACATATCCACATTCACCGAATCTTAGACTTGAATCTTAGACTTGAACCTACAAAGACAGGTGAGATGGCAGTGATCTGTAACAGATATGCTTTAGACTATTAGGCCACTTGAGGCCCCTTGTGGTAAAGAATCTTGTATGCTATCAGTGTAAAAATGACTAGAAAATACTCTGTTTCTAAAGTATATCTTTGATATATCATTTGTTTGCACTAATTTCTTCTGATTGAGAAATTTTAGAAGAATGACCCATCATATTCTTTGGTTTATCATTGAAAAATCCAATCTTCAGTTTTAGAATTTGTGTGCAGAAACTTAGCAAAACCTTGTTCTTGCCTTCAAATTTTGACTCACATATGATTTCCCTATCTCACACCATTTCATATGATACTGGATCTTTTATTCCTAACTTGTCATGGAATGGTTTGTAAATTTTGGAGTTTGGAGAACTGATAAATTCCCCAGATCTTAATCAATATTTGTAGCTTCCCAGTTGCACTGTTAACCAATCTGGTTCTTGCAGCAACCTGTTAACTATTACATTTGTTAGTTTTACTGACACTTTTAACAACATATCTTTGGTATTATCATGCCAAAGAAATGTCAGCTGTGTGACTTTAAAGACACTGAGGCATCCAACCCAAGCTGGCTGTATGTAAGAGTAAATTTTGTAGGATGTTACAGCAACCTCAACTAAGTGAACATTGCAGGGTCAGTGTAACACATAGCCAGTCAAGTTGATGAATGTGTTTAGTTAAGTGTTATGGGTATGGCCTGAGTCAGAATAGGGTGGTGCTTTGGGTGTGATAGAATTTTAATGCAGTTTCAATTTCTCAATGGTCAGGCCAAGATTGGCCAAGACAAGATGAATTTCATTCTAAGTGTCCTAAAATGCCAAGAGTTGAAATGATGGAGTGACATCTTTTATACCTGTAGAAATACATGTCATAAAACTTTACAGAAATTGCTCTATTAATAAGGTGCAAAGTATGTGGAATTTTACACACTGGATGGAGATTCATTAATTTTTGGCAATTAAATAAACCTAGTTCCTGATTAGAGAAGCTAAATATGGGGTTGGCTTCTCAGTCAAAATTTTGTATTTTTTTATAAATGTTTTATGTCACAAAGGTAGTCAGTCTAAGTTGTACAAGAGGCAGAGTCTTAGCTCTGAGAAGAATAGTAATTTTTCTTGTTAAATAAAAGTCCAAGGGATTTGTATTGGAAGTCTTGAAACATCGGAACCATTATGTAAAACTGTTTGTTCTTATGTAAAACTGTTTGTTCTCGGCTTTCCAAAGTTGATTTGTGTAGTCCTAATCATTAAACATTTGGATAATTTACACACTATAAAATGTTTTAATTCATTTTTAAAACAACTTCTTTGTTTTCTTCAATCAGCATTAATCATTTGCTATGAATGGAAAATATTTTCAATAATATGGTGGCATTTTCAAAAGAAGATAATTTTAAAAGAAAACTTAGAAATATGCACAAATATTACAGTTGTTTTTTCATTGCTTGAGTCATTATTGATACATATATGAGAATCCTTTTTATGAAATCTTTTTGATTTATTTGAGCATAAAATTTAGTTATCAATAGTTGAGGTTCTGCTATATTGAGTAATTGTAGGCAAAAAATATTTACAAAATTTAGAAATCAGGATTTGGATAAGTGAATCCATCAAGGAATATCCAAAAGTAACAAATGTATATTATTGCCTATGAGTCCAACTGCAAACTGCACAGACCCAGATCTGCCATTCCTATAATTTGCCAGCAGATCTGGATCTGTGCAGTTTGTAAGGAGTAATAAGTAGAACAAAAACAGACCAGGATCCAGGTGCATTATGCTTTAACAGATCAGGATCTGTCTTATATGCAGTTGGATTCAACTTGTCAGCAAGTATGCACATTTCATTTCATAAATACATTACTTGCATATAAGTTCTGACCATTTTCGGATAATTGACCCTGATCTGCAGTGACATTGATACACATGTATATTGGGGTCTGTGCTGTTCTACTGATTATTTCCAGCAAAATGTGTAGACCCAGATTTATTGGTGCATTATGTTAGAGCAGATATGGTCTTGGCAATTTATTATTGGACCCAACTTGTACATGAATACTGAGGTTTGGATTTCTTTTACTTACCTATCATTTATAGTTTTACTTGTGTTGCAAACAACAGAAAATATTTTAACCCACATTCAGGATCAATGCACAAAAGGAAAGCAGCATGACAGGTGTGAAACCAACATCAGTAATTAGCATAGGCTCTTCTCCCCTAACTATATACCTGTACCTACTTAAAGGTTACTTTTAATTCATTAATGGTCACAGCTCCCATTAATTTGACCAGTTTTCTTTTGTGTACATGTGTTAGCTTCACCTTAGAGAAACTGTAGCTAACGAAGTTGTTTTCTTGAGGAATGGCTATGGATGTAATAGTACTTGGTGTTAACGGGCCACCAGCCTCATGTATTTTTTCATTTTCTCTTTGATGCATTTATTACTAGCAATGAGTGCATGAAGATTATTGTCATGTGGATTGTAATGCCCAATACTTGCCAGAGGACAGCAGGCAAAATTGTTTTTATTTTTCAGACACCCAATTCATTAAGGTATATTATACCCCTGGTATGACAAGCAATGATAATAATAATAATAATAATAATAATAATAATAATAATAATAATAATAATAATAAGAAGAAGAAGAAGAAGAAGAAGATTGATGATGATGATGATGATGATGGTGATGATGATGATGATGATGATGATGATGATGATGATGATGATGATGGTAAAAAAACAATATGCATCAACAGTAAGAATATCAAATTTTGGACAAAGATGCCCTTTCCACCCACTCTTGAGATCACACAATTGGAGTGTCTCACTTATTGAACATTACTGAGCATGTACTTGAAATGGATGACCCAAATCAAATGGTGTTTACAGCTGTCTAACTGACCCCAAGCATTGTTTGTTTCAGTCATTGGATAGACCCAACTTTCTGGGCCTTTACCTTAACAAATATTTTTCTTGGCCTCATCACCCCTTTTTCAACATTTTGATAAGTTTTACCACCCTCAGAAATATCCTGGTGACCTTCAGCAACCCTCCAAAATGTTTTTGCAACTCAGCATTAGAGAGATGTAAAGGAAGTGATCAATGGAGATTTTTTAAAAATCATTTACAGTGCTTCTGAAGTAAAGTAATACATGTAGTAAGAAGTCCATAGGCAGAATTAGGAATTGGGAATAGTACCAACAAATAAATACATTATGATCGATGAAAGTTTTTTTTTTTTTTTTAAAGAAATAAATGGTCTGCATTTGATTTATGAGTTTAGAAATTTTAGTGGTGACAATAGCTTTCTGTCCTTTTTCAAAAAAAATGCAAGAAATAGCAAACATGTTATCCATCATTGCTGGCATTATTTCCAGAGACTTCTGTCATCACACCCATTGAGACATAGAAAACATGTCATCCACAACTGTTGTAACTGTAATAAGTCATATCCACAAACTCCAATCAAAGTCTGTGTTACACAGCAAACATGATGTCATCAATAATTCCTGTCAGTCATTTTATGAAACTCATGTCATCACACCCTGTGAGACTTTGTGAAGATCTTATCATGCATTTATTGTTGTCAGTCATTTATAGAAAACTCTTTCATCACACCCTGTGAGCAAAATACTTTGTTTTCACTGGAATGTCTGAATTTAAAATCCCATCTACAAAAAGAAGACCTGGGGTATAATTCCTAATTGACTTAATTGTTTTTCCTTCAAAATCTTGATTTTATCTACCCCATGCACAAGCTTTTTCATTAGAAAACAAATCAAAATATATGCCTACACCTTTTATTAATGGATGTCCATCCATGTCTCTGTTGGCTTAACAGTGACCAAGGTAAAAAAAGCTGTTAAGATGGCAGTGGATATAAATTTTAAAACAATATGTCTGGCATTGAAAATATTCAGTTTTTGATAGTTGCATTGTAAAAAGTCTTTGACAACCATTGGTATAACCTATTTTCAAGGTTAAAGTCATTGTTATGGCGAGGAAGATTTAATTTATTTTGATGCTTAAATAATGACAAAAGAGACTAAATCTATGTGAATACACAATTTGTCATTAATATTTAATGATTTGGTGGCTTGGAAAAAAAAGTGATTCAGAAAATGAAACACATAAGTAGTTCTTATATTAATGCTAGTAGATAAATGTGTACGCTAAAGTTAAATTGGTGGAAGATCTGGAAAGGAAAATGACATTATTTAGCTCATTTCAGATTAACCAGACTTCAAACATGTTATATTTTCATGACATATTTGAGCACTCATAAAACCATTTATAGTGGTAATGTAAGTGTCCAAGAAAAATATACAAGTACAGTGCAGACCACAAAGATAAATAGGCGAAGTATTGAAACAAAAAGACTATCTCATTCTCATAGTACTTTTAGTGCATTATATATTATTATATTTTTTTGGTCAGTGCCCATCACATTTAAAGGATATTGGATACAGTGTCCCTTGCTTATGGGACTTGTGTACAACACTGTATGCATACCCTGTCATGACATTTATTTGTAAATAGTTGCTGTTCTTTTACCAGTTGATTGCAGAATTTATTGATGAATTGATTTATTAATTGGTGAGTTGAGTGGTTTAAGTTCGTTTGTGGTTTATTGATCATTTAATTTTTTTTCTCATTCTTTTCTTGTCTGTTTGTTTTTCTTCCTACAATTCTCTTGTTTATTTGTTGTCCTCTCAGGTCAAAGGCATGAGATATGTGATGCAGAAATGGGTCTACCAAGTTAAAAATGGTCAAACACCATGAAGTTCAATGAAAGGAGGTTGTTGTACTTATTTCTTTGCTTCATATATTGATTGATTACTTTTTTTTTGCTGTTATATGTAGCCAATCATGCTGAAAAATGATGTCAAGTCAAAAACTGCAACAACATTAAGAGTTAAATGAATGTTTAAAAAGTTCAAAAATTGGTGTTTCTAAAAGAGTTGGTAAATGTATTTCGTGTACACACACACACATACACACACACACACACACACACACACACACACACCAATGTTAAACACCTCTTTCTTAATACCATTCATACAGTTTGCATGATACCATTCTACACTCAGTGAAAGGAACAATAAACCATTCATTCACAGCCAAAGCTACATGTTTATGATGGATTACCTTCCAAAGATAATTAGACATAATGTACTGTGTTTATAGGAAACATTGGTTATAGTGTTTTATGTGAACATTGTTTTATTTTAAGAGTTTTAGTTCTTGTTTCTAGTTTTGGTGGACATAATAAAAAAGTTTGGTAGTTCTTTTTGCTTAGTTTGACAAAATAAATTTTACATAGCAAATATTTAGTTATTTATAAAGAATCACTTCATGCATATTTATTGTGTGATAACTTCATAATTACCATTGCTTGGTTGCACTTCCTTTGGGGAAAATGTATTAACTTAAGCAGCTTTCATACAGTGTTGTAGTAAACACATTGCTTCCACACTATTGACTTAACACTAATTTTCTTCCAGAAAGTTCAATCCTTTCAGTTGGATTTATTAATTTGGCAATTCTCCACTAGAAATTTATGCCTGTCTGTAAATCACCATTGTTGAAAATGCTTGTTCTCATGCTTGATATCACTTTATGATGTGTAAAATATAACTGCCAGAAAACAGTGGAACACATTATAGGCATGGAGACTGAATTTCGTGCCTTACTGTTTTGACACAGTACCATATGGATGCATTTTGCACACTTAAAGTTGTGACAACAAGACCCAGCTGATTGCTATACATATATTAATCACCATCTTTGCTAGCCAAAGTTCTGATGTGTTAATTGTATCTACATCTTGGCAGATTGATATGATACTCAGTGCATCTTGTCCAAGCCACCAATTTAAGTCAGGTTGTTTAACTTTGAACATTGTTTTTATGTGTTTGTGAGAAGGGAGCAAACACCTGGAATGGACTCATAAATAAGCAATTAAAAATGCCTGTCCATTATTTGTACAAATATATTCTTTCCCTAAAATACACCAGTAATGGCTTCTTTCTGGTACATAACCATACTTTCAATGTGAAATTTAAAAGTGTTCTTTTTGAAGTTAGTTGCCTCTTTCTTATTTCAACTGATGTATAATGGGGCAGGGGCCAGTATTTATGTACAAATTTAATGCCGCAATCAGTGACCTAGTACAAAAAATCATAAAAAATCAAATACACAAGTGAGGTCAAGAATGTCCATATTTTGAGATACCTATATTAAAACAAAGCATAAAAATATTATCCACTTGACCGGAGAAGTCAGTGGCAGTTCATAGCAGAAGAAGTTTATGCACCCCAACCCCAAATTTATACCTGCAATTTTCATGTCCGAAGGTCATTTTCGACACCATGTGGTACTCACAGTGCAAACACAAGCCCTTTTCCTAGATTACAATTCTGCCAAACAGTGTGTACTAAACAGGCTGATGCAGTTGAAAATTGTTGTCATCCAAGCCGTTTTTGAGATATGCTCCTTGTCCCAAACCCACATGTTTACTGTTACGAGAGGCTAGCTCTTCTTCGTAGACAACTATTGGTATTTCACTATCAACATATTGCAGAGTAACTATGGAAGGTGTACATGCCTGACATCAATTTCAAGAACAACACAAGCCCAAACACCTAGCTCACAAATATATCCATATATTTAATTAGTAGACAATAATTGCTGAAAAAGTCACACTATAGCCTTAAGTTAAGAAATTTGCCAGGGGCCAAAATACGAAACTGTACCCTGCCTAGTTGCCTTATTTCAACTGATGTATAATGCACCACACTAACATGCTATTGGTTAGTAGGCATTATATACTAAGGGAGGCAACTATGAAATCCAATAGATTTCACTTGTACAAAGCACTGAAAGATCAGATTGATATGCCATGTTGTAGATAGGGTTAACATATTGGAACCTTTGGTAGAGAAGAGGATGTGGTGACATGTATCATGTGTCTCTATATCATGATATGTTGATGTAGAATGTATTGCACAATGTATTTATGGTACTGTGTATCATATTGTATTATTATGTATCTCTGTATCATGAGACATTGTAATATAACATACTGGGTAGTGTATTTTGTGTATCATTGTGTAATCTCTTTCCTGAGACATTGTAATATAACATAATGGGTAGTGTATGTTGTGTATCATTGTGTAATCTCTTGTGTCATTAAATGTACTTGGTAATGTATATAATAAATCCTTGTGTAATCTCTGTCATGATACATTGTAATACAATATACTGGGTAATGTATCAATCATATTGTAATCTCTGTATCATGGTACATTGCAGTAAAATACAAATTATGTTAAATTGGTGACATGTATCATGCTATGAATCATTAATCACCATATTGTAGTGTTTGTAAGTTTAGCTATGATAGGCAGTTCTATTGTATAACTAACATTGCCAGCTTGCAGCCTCTGGTGACTTGTGTAGATAGATGTTTACCAAATTGTCTTACAGGCTTAGTTCAAGTTAGGAGAATAATTAGTTTGGTATAGGTCAGACCCAGATATCATCTAATGTGACTTCTGGATTTGAGACTGATATTTAAATTTAGATATAACTTCTGTTGTAAACTGTCCAGCCTAGACATTCTCAGAAACTAAAAGATCTCAATGCATATTTCAAAAGTCTTTTAAGGCAGGAGGCCTTTGGGCAACTAGTAAAATGAGGAATGGCCAAGTACTATTTAGCTCATATCTGAAGGGGTGATCAGACAGGATTAAATATTATTTTTTATTTTTTTTATATTTTGTTAGTGACAGTTGAATTTTATCTTACAGGTCATTACACCATTTCGGAATTTAGTTTTGTGTGCTGAGAGTCGACGCGAGATGGAAGAGTGGATTACAGCACTGAAGACAGCAGCAAGCAAAGAATATTATGAGGTGAGTAACAATCTGTATTATCTGCATCTGCAGCATTCATTTGGGAATTGTATTTTTTTCCATTGTTGTTTGGTTGGAAGTATTCAAGTAACCATCAGTTTGGGTGGATAATGCTTAGTTCAGCAGAAGACATCAAATCCCCTCATGCATAGAATATCAAAGGGCCAAAGCAAAATTTACTTTGATCAGGTTTAATGGATAAGTACATCAAATCTCATGTGAATTATGGAATTGTATATCAGAAGGGCAAGGCAAAATTGTTTTGGATTGGAGCACATTGGTTATTGTCTAAAGCTTGCCTTTTTTCTCAAAATATTTTTTGAAATCAGTGATGTTTTTTATCCTTGAAGGTGTTGTTGAAACAAGTTTTTTTTCTAACCTTTGTACAGTTCATGGTAAAGTATTCAATTGCAAGTCAGTTCATTCGTTTTTATAGCACTCTCTTTGAATCTGATTGGATTGTTAGTTAGGTCTACTACATGAAACATGTTTAACAAAAAAGATTTTATCACTGTGGCAATGAGCATCATTGTTTTATTTTCCTTTTCCCATATCTAATAAGTTGACTGATGTATTTTGGATCCCTGTGAAACTTTATATACCAGTAGTCCTGTTTTTTGTTTCACATTATTAATGTTGTTGATTCTGTTTGGCCTCAAATATGAGGGCTTTAAAAAAAACAACCTGTAAATTTGTTAGTTGAACAGCATCTTCCTCTGTGTCTTGATTTAATGAGAAATGCCACTTTTCATCATTGTCTTCCTGTCATATGTACAGTTTTCTCATCATCTTCATTTATTAATATCTTGTCACTTTCTCAAATTTGGCAGATGATACGTTCATGTTTTCATTGGCTGTTCACTTGGATGTAGTCAAGTATGGTGTGATGTGTCGAATTTTAAAAACTCTTAGAAGCTTTGGTTAAAGGAAGTGTATCAAAGTCAACTTAATTAAAGTAGAAAGGGCTAGAGATAGTTAGATGATTATTTTCATTTCATCTCTGAATGTCAAAAGGGAATTCGTTCTAGCCGATGCAACATGACCGAGTCAGATTGACATAAGACCCTTTTCCCAAAATCGACAGGGTAAAGGGTCGGGAGCTGGCTATAGATGATTGTTCAAAGTAATGTTAATTACAGCATGATTAGTTGTTTTTTTGTCTTGTCAATCCAAAAATTCTACGGAACAGGTTTAGGAAACAGTCTATTCCGATTGGTTAATATGGATTTATGGGCGTAACTCTGTAAGAAATTAAAGGTTTTACTTTAGGAAAATTCAGGAGTCTTTAATCTTTCGCGAGGAAAGTTAAACGATTCAGGGAGCGTGTAAGACGTTATCTCGTGATTTTGCAGTAAAGCAAGAGTTTTGTCTCAGCGAAGTTGACAAACTCTACATTTGAATTCGTAAAAATACATTTTGTTATAGAGTAAGGGGCCAGATAGTTGTCTCAGTTAGGAGACGGACTATACGTGAGATTCGTGGAAACGAATATAGAAATGGCAAAAGGAAACAGTTTTCCTGGATTCACATGAGAAATCCCTGAACAATCACAGGACGAGAAAAATTCTATGCAGAAATCTAAGTCCAGAGACGATTGTTAAGTCAGAGTTCAACGGACAAGAGTCCAAGACGAAACAGCTAGACAAAGATCGGCAGAGCAGGGACGAACAGAAGTCTTGATGTCCGCATAAAATAGGTGATGAAGTCTCTCATCGTTGCACTCAAAGGTCACATCTCATTGGCAATGAAGATAGTAATTTAACGTTGAAAGTAATTTTACATTTAAAGAAATTTGTATTGTCTTTTTATTTGTAACCAAGTCATTGATTTCTTTTCATTTTAAATTCTGTTGATAAACTGATTAAATTTTATATTTGTTCATTGAAAGGAGGCTCATTTTGTTATTTCTTCAATATACTTGTTCAGTGATCTGCATTCTTCTTTCTATCTATCCACACTGGGTAAAGTACACCGCGGAGGTCATTCCCTAGCAACGAACCGTAGTAAAAGAGGTTGGTGTGTTTTGCGTGCAGCCAATTTGTCACATATGGATGCCTTTATTTCAGCTGTGTCTAAAACAGCTTCATAGTGATCCAAAACCACACAATGAACTTTTTCAAATGGACAAATTAAGAGTCATTAGTACTCTCAAGCAATGATACACAACATATGGGGAAAAGATATTCATGAGCCATTGATGATTGATATATATATATATATATATATATATATATATATATATATATATATATATATATATATATATATTTATATATATATATATATTTTTTTTTTCTTCTCACAGTCAATGCAATGTAACTCAGATTCACATCATTATTACATTGTTAAAGCCATTACTGCAAGGGAATAAGATCATGATGAGACTTAAATACATACATATTGGTATATTTCAGAAGATGGATTATAAATTACTAAATACAGAAAACAAATTAATCTTGCAAATTCATTACTTTACAGTGATGAAGAACAATAAACACATCGAGTAAAGATGATTAATATTTGCAAAACTTTTGATAGAATAATATCTATCATTTTAGATAGATTTCTTAAAACACTAAGTTTCTTAGATCACAATAATTGTTTGAAATTTGGTACATATAGTCTTGTATAGAAGTGATTGGGTAATAGTGGCTTTCTTTGTTCTGTGCAATAGCTACATTCAAGGAGATAATGATATTCATCACCCATACAGCTTTGTATGCAAAGGATACACAATCTTTCATATCTATGCAAATTTTCTCATCTTCTATTCTCCTTTGATAAACTGATTACATTCATGGGCTGAATTTCTGCTAGCTGAGATGAAAAGACAGTTGCCCCCTACATTTCCTCCAAATGTGACCTCCCTAGTAGGTGGTGATAGCATTATAGCTGAGTTTCTCTTACAAATAGTGTGGGAACTTTAAACAGGATTCCTTGAACTGTGTCTATTCTGTATTGTTTTAAATAACTTTGTTTATATGTTGCCCATCACACCAGTTTCTTACATCTTAGATGTTAAATATAGTTCTTGTATTTTTACTGGTCAGTATTCTCACTTTCAGTTTAGATGCTAACCACTTTATTCCTGGTCTGACCAACTATTTCCACTACTTCTATTTAACAAATCCACTGTTTTTGTTTTTCCATCTGTCCATTATTTTCCTTCATATTTCAAGACTTACTATACTTAGATTATGACTTATTTGGGGGATGTGGATGATTTTCGGCATTAAAATTCTGACTGACTAAGACCTTCTGCTGACATTTCAGAGTGCAGCTTATGTTCTTTTTCCATTAACCTTATTTAATCCATGGTTAAGACTGCTTTTTTCTGGACTTGTTTGCAAAATTGTTCTTTTTGTTTTTGTTCTCTTGGTCCTGTTGGTCCACATTAATGTTCAGAAACACTCCTTTCTCAAATCTTAGAAATTGCAGAAGGTTGAAATTAATACATAATATTAGATACTTTCTCAGTTTGTGATCTCATATGGTGTGTACATTGTTTCATTTTCTTGTTTTATCTTAATCCATTTTAGAGTCCCAAGATTGCACATCACTTGAATTTTGGTTCTTAAGATAGCTTCAGCAAACAATTTTGTATTTCAACAAAATAAGGCATGTTACTTCTGATTAATGAGATCTTGAATTAGTTTGACTTCCAGCATGCCATGACATTATGTAAGAGAGTTATATGACTATAGCATTGATTGTAGTCCTGATAATTGCATTGATTGTAGCCCAGATTAAAGTATTGATAGCCCTGATTATAGCTTTGATTATAACACTGATTATATTTATTACATCCCTAAGTATAGTCCTGATTATAGCCCAGAGTACAGTACTGATTATAACCCAGAGTATAGCACTGATTATAGCATTGATCATAGCCTAGAATATAACATTGATTTTATAACATTGATTATAGCCCTGAGTATAGCACTGATTATAGCATTGATTATGGCACAGAGTATAGCACTGATTATAGCTTTGATGATAGCCCAGAGTATAACACTGATTAAAGTATTAATTATAGCCCAGAGTATAGCACTGAGTATAGCCCTTAGTGTAGCACTGAATGTAGCATTGATTTTAGCCCTGAGTATTGCCCTGATTATAGCATTGATCATAGCGTAGAATATAACACTGATTTTATAACATTGATTATAACCCTGAGTATAGCATTGATTATAGCCCTGAGTACAGCAATGATTATAGCAATAATTATAGCTCAGAATATAGACCTGATAATAACATTGATTATAGTCCTGAGTATTGCCCTGATTATAGCATTGATTATGGCACAGAGTATATCACTGATTATAGCTTTGATTTTTGCCCAGAGTATAGCACTGATTATAGTATTGATTATAGCCCAGAGTATAGCACTGAGTATAGCCCTTAGTGTAGCACTAATTATAACATTGATTATAGCACTGAATGTAGCATTGATTATAGCCCTGAGTATTGCCCTGATTATAGCATTGATATAGCCCAGAATATAGCACTGATTATAGCATTGATTATAGCCTTGATTACAGCCATATATATAGTCCTGATTATATTGATTACAGCCATAAATATAGTCCTGATTATATTGATTACAGCTTTAAGTATAGTCCTGATTAAATTAATTACAGCATTAAGTATAGCACTAATTATATTGATTATAGTCCTGATCATAGCTCTGATTATAGCTTTGATTATAGCCCAGAGTATAGCACTGATTATAGCATTTAGTATAGCATTGTTTATAGATTTGATAATAGCCGTGATTGTAGTTTGGCCTCCAGACTTGACTTTCTTCAGCATAGCATTACATAGCTTTACTTCACAAAAGATATTATGCATTTCATACCTAGTTGACATGTGCCTTTATATTGATGAGACTTGAACAAGTTGGATTTTCAGCATTAAACATATTCATTTGTAAGAGCTATGACACCCAAATATTCATAGGTTTTTAAATTTCTTTCTCTTTTGAGCAAGTAGAGAGAGCAGGTCCTTTTGTGATGTACTCATAACTGCAAGCTCTTATTGTAACTTGCT